>PPKZ03000016.1:0-388580 GCA_003707675.3 Ambrosiozyma philentoma
GACGTGATGTATTAGTTCCATAACCATTTAACCGTTTTTTGCATTTAATAGTTAAGATGCGGTGCGCCATATTCACGTGCCATAGCCACTTTTAAACTCGCCACACAAGCTATACGCCTCGTGTCTAGACCCCAATTACAAATTACAGGTGAACTTGGCGATTGAAATTTGACCTGTAGTTTAATTATTCCTTTCTTAGTTGGGTAAGGGATGAAGATAAACGGTTAGTACACTTCAGTGCAAAGTAGAAGAACGAGTAGTTGTGAAGCAGAACTGTAAATGTCCCTATCGTAGTTATTGAAATGTTTCCCAAATAAGCTAAAGGGTGGTCCCTACATTGGGATTTGCAAATATTGAGTAGAAACAAAAGAAACGCGCTAGTGAAATTTCACGCTCAGTCACCGAGCGGCTCAAGCGGCGGGCAGCCAAAACAGTCAATTGAAAAAATTCAAAACAGCCGATCAGTTCAGGGGTAGGGTGGTGGTGGAACAGCTAAATTGGAATATTTATAGCTCTGATCCGTTTGTTTTCGTTTTTCTTGCCCTCTTGTGCACTTTCTCTTCTCTTCTCTTCCCATCTTCAGTGTCTTTTATACCCATCACTCTCGCTTAACCATGAGATTCTCTCTCTCCTTACTATCCATCCTGGCTTCTGCTTCTGCTTCCCTATCAACTATCGAGGTCAAAGGTAATGCTTTCTACAACTCGAGCTCAGGCGACAGATTCTACATCAGAGGTGTTGACTACCAACCAGGTGGTTCCTCTAACTTGACTGATCCTTTGGCTGACTATGATACCTGTTCCAGAGATATCCCTTACTTCAAGGAATTGGGCTTAAACACCATCAGAGTCTATTCCGTCGATAACACCCAAAATCACGACGAATGTATGCAAATGCTGGATGATAATGGAATCTATTTGATTCTGGATGTGAATACTCCTGGTGCTTCCATTTCCAGAAATGACCCTGGTTGTTCTTACAACTCCCACTACTTAAACGAAGTCTTTGCTACTATTGACATGTTTTCCAACTATTCCAACGTTTTAGGTTTCTTCGCTGCTAACGAGTTGGTCAACGATGAAGACAGTCTGTTTACCGCTCCTTACGCTAAAGCTGTCGTTAGAGATATGAAGAAATATATTAGTGCTAGAAATTATAGATCTATTCCTGTTGGTTATTCGGCTGCTGATGTTTCTACTGTTAGATTAGCTTTAGCTGAATATCTGAACTGTGGTAATGATTCTGACGCTAGAGTCGATATGTTGGGTGTTAATGATTATTCCTGGTGTGGTCAATCTTCTTTTTCCGTTTCTGGCTATAAAGAAAAAGTTGCTTTGTATGATGGTTACTCTGTTCCAATCTTCTTATCTGAATTCGGTTGTAATGAAGTTGCATCTTCTAGACCTTTCACCGAAATTGCTTCCATCTATTCTACTCAAATGTCTAGCGTTTTCTCAGGTGGTTTAGTTTATGAATATTCTGAAGAAGGTTCCAATTACGGTCTAGTTAATATCAGCGGTGACTCTGTTTCAACAACTACTGATTATGATAACTTGAAATCAGAATACGCTAGTGCAACTGACCCAACAGGTGATGGTGGAGCTTCCGAAGATTACGACTACTCAGAATGTCCAACTAACTGGAACTTCTCAATTACTGTTCCAGATACTCCATCCGGTGCTGAAATTTATTTCACCGATGGTGCTGGTGAAGGTACTGGTTTCGACGCAGATACTCAAGACTCTTGTGATGATGATGCTTACTATATTTCTACCACTGGTGGTGACTCCAATGCTGAGACTTCATCATCTAATTCTGCTGGTTCTTCAAGAACTGCCTCTGCTTCGTCATCTGCTGTTTCAACTGCTTCTGCCTCCGCATCTGCCTCTTCTTCTTCATCCGCAGGTGCCGCTATTGCTCAAGTTGGTTCAACCGGTGTCGGTTTGACTACCTTGTTTGGTTTAATCGCAGCTGGTTTCTTTATGTAGATTTCGCTCCTTTAAATTTAAATATAGCATAGTTATGCTTATCATGCGGTTTCAAAAAACTGGAAACGCTTTAATATTCTAGATTAAAACATTTATTTTTACTATTTTTACTTTGTTCATCATTACGTGCCAAGTATATTCTATATTAGTAGTTTTGCTTTATTTTTGGCTCTCCTTACACTCTTTTTTGATATTACTTTCTTTTGATCAGTCGTCATTTTAAAATTCATATTTTCTATAATATATTTATTTTTACATATTTTGATTTGTGTCTTTGTTATTTGGACTTGATTATGTAAGCGCTTACTTTATCAACCTCAATTTTCGTTGTGTCTAAACCTGCCGACTGAATCGCATCACCCACCAACTACAAGACAATCTACCCACTCTAACATCATATCCAACAATGTCCAAAGATAAAGTCATTATAAAGGAAGAGTATGTCTTTAATGTCACAAGCTCCGGCACCTACCACCACTATTACTAACACCACCACCAACAATAACAACAGCCCAGAACTAGAAAGGGTCTTCAGAAAACTATCAACTATAGAAAATCAACTTCAACAAGTGGACATTGACGTGAACAGATACAAAATCAAGCAAACCGAACCAATCTATAAGGCCAGACGAGAACTCTTAAGCAAAATTCCTAACTTCTGGTACATTGTCTTGGCCCAACATGAAGATTTCCAGGAATTTATAAGAACTGAAGATATGAAATATTTGGAATACATTAAAGAGATCCACGTGGAAAGAATGGTTGATGCTAATGGACCAAATCATGACCCTAATACGTTCAAATTAATAGTCAAATTTGAATCCCCATCTTCCCCAACACACAAGAAACCGGAAATCGAAACTCAGGAAATCGTAAAGTACTTCAAAACCATAACTGATCCGGAATCAGGAGCAAATACAATAACCGCAACGAAGGCCAGCGTCAAATGGCCAGCCGAATTCAACAAGATAAATCCAACTTTAATCAAACAAACAGCCAAATTGCAAAATAGAAAACTCTCTCCAATCGAGAAAAAACATTACAGGATCGGGATGAAATCCTTCTTCGCTTTTTTCGAATGGACAGGCTTGAAAGAAGGTAAAGAGTTCAGAAATGGGGAAGAGTTGGCTGAGTTGATTTCAGAATGCATATTTCCTTTGGCTTTGGACCTTTATACTCTGGCTGTTCCTGGAATCGGCCGTGATGGAGAGGAAGATGATGCTGGGTCTAGTAGTGAAGAGTTGGATTTGAGTGATGATGATGACGAGGATGAAGACGAGGATGAACAACAACAACCTCCAAGTAAGAAGGCTAAGAAGAATTAGGCTTATGTTTACAATCTTTTTTATTAAAAAAATAAATAGTTTTATTAATTGTCGTTATTATTAAAACAAAACGTAAATGAAAGGAAAGGGAAATATGTACTTATAGAAGAAAGAAATTAAACGAAGAAAAAAAACACTTATGAAAATATTACAAAAAAAAAACAGAATTTTTAACGTCCTAATCCTCCTAAATCTTGTTCTTCATCACTTAAGATTGGTTCATCTTGAAAACCACCTTCATTACCATTATTAGAGCCGATTAATTGTTCTTCTTGTTCTCTAGCAAATTCATTGGCATCTTCATCAGTAACGATATATGCACTAGTTGAAGCAGGCTCGTATCTACCAGTCAATCTCATTTTCAGTCTTGAACGTAACTCTTTAACATTTAAAACAACGTATCTAATCGCTTGTGAAGATAAAGCAATCGAGGTAACCAAAACCTGTCCACTGTAGTTTTTAAACTGTTGTATATAGTTACCATCATTCTCAATCATTGAGAATTCACCGCCGTCATCAAGTCTGATCTCCCCATACTTGTTTTGATATAATTTATATCCAAACTTTGCAAAGAATGCAAAAACACCTAAGCAAACTAACCAGATGAATAATGTGGTAAACCAGCCTCTACCTGGATGCTGCTTGAAAAATTCTTCTTCCTTGCCCTTACATGGTCTAGGTTCACTGGATTTGTCAAATTCTTGACCCCCTTCACATGATGATAGTGCTATCTTTCTGTATCCGGTTGGTAAGAAATATTCAGTTGGTGCATCATCCCCTAAACAAATTTCAGAGTGGTCTGGCTGGTTGTAACCTGGAACTAATCTACACGTACCTGAAGGATCTCTATAATAATTGAAGTCACATTCATAATCTTGTCTTGTACAAGCACAGTTTCTAACAACCTTGTATGGTTGGGTTAGTTTCTTACCAATACGGCATAATTTACCCGCAACTTTTCTATAATATTGAACTTCATGACCAAATAAACACTTATCACGTTGGAATGGATGTTCTGGAGTCCATAGTTCAAAGTCATCAACGTCCGGATGTTGTAGATCTAGATTACATTTGTTTGTTAATAATTGGGAGAAATCAATTTGGAAAACTCTGGTCTTATCACCTCTTGATAATGGGACCCTTGTAAACAACAGGAACTTCAATGAATTATCACTTGGAACCGTTGAGATATCTTCAACAGTAACCGATTCATCAGTAAATTTATAATCATTCCATGTTTCACCTTCATCCAACGAGTAAGATAAAGTGTTGGTGTTATCTTTACCATTAACTAAAACAATAACTGACCCTTGATCACCATATTCCCACATATAAACACCCTTCTTAACTTCTTTCCATGTAATACCACCATCTCTAGTCAAATATGTATTACCATCATAATAGTTTTCTAATTTGTCACCAACATTACCAATACCAATCATCATACCAACCGCACTTTGTGAGGAAAATGTATCTCTATAATCTGCTCTTTCGGTATAGCCATGTAAGTGCAATGAACACTTATCTAAAGATTGACCGGAACATGAATATTTATCTCCTGCAGAATCCAAGAATGGAGGTTGAACTAAAGACCATTCAGCACCATCGTTGTGTGTAATCATTGATTTTATGACTTTTCTTGAGCCTCTTTTAGCATCAGATGGATTATCAACCGTATTAACAACGATAACACCTTCTAATCCAGACATTTGCTCGAAATCAACAAAACCTCTTTGATCTCTGTTAACATTGTCTAGTGATAAAACATATGATTGACCTGCCCTGTTGGATTTTAATAATGAACCAAATTCAGTGTTTTCTCTTGGATTAGTGGTAACATGTAAGAAAATGGCTTGAGTGGCACCAGATAAAGTAGTGAAAGCTTGTTGTTTATCAACATGGAAATTTGCTGGGAATAATGCGTCGTTCCAAGTGGTACCATCAAGTGAAACATGAGCTCTTAATTCATCTTGACCAACTGTTGTTGCAGCAACCAAGAAGCTATCAACTTTAACCAACCCAATAACATTTTCTAATTTAAGACGAATATCATTAATGAAATCATCGCCTGAAATAATCAAATCAGATTTGAAGTTAGTTGCCTCATTGGCCAACTTTTCACAAACAATTAATTTACCATGTGCATCTTTCTGCAATTCAGGTAAAAATTGGCAAGTTTTGATATTTTCTTGAAGCTTTCTCCATCTTTTACCATATGATCTGGTGACATAAGCAGCAGGTCTACAAGCTTTGGAATAAGGATCTTCACAACCTTCTTGACCCACGTAAATCACAAAATGTGGTCTTTCTGGATGGAAATATAATGGTTTAACACCAGGAATTGGTGGAGATGGAACTCTGAAAGATTTCCAATTATCAGCTCTATCTCTTGAATAAATAACTCTTTCGTGCGTAGCCATTAAATAAACATGATCAGGGAAATATGGGTTTAAGTGAATACTTAAGAATTCCCTATCTGGTGAGACTTCTTCCCAAGAACTACCTTGATTATGGGTAACAAAAACTTCATTCTGTGATGTTAAGGCCAATAAGGTTTCATCGTCCGATTCAGAATCCATTGGTTTTTCCATGTAAATATAATCTTTGACCTTTCCTCTGAAGGTATAAATTGATGTTTTCACTTTACCATCGTCTTTACCATCATCAGAATTTTCAGGTGCACCTTCTTCTTCATCTGGATTTTGCGAATCATCTGAATCTTCATCCTCTTCACGTTGTTCAATTAAACCCTTGGCAACAGAAGGGCATTCTTTTTTAATATCTTGTAAATAATCTGCTTCGAAATCTTTTGAACAAGTGTTACCTTCTTTTAATATCATACCATTTGGAATAACATAATGCTTCTTACCATTAATACATTGAGATTCAATAATTTCTTCTTCGAAAACAATACTGATAACACATTTACCCTGTTTCTTTTTATAACCTTCAGCACAAGTAAAATCTTGAGAAGAACAGGAACAATCAACTTGAGAAGATAACGCTTCATTGTATAAATTACCAACGAAACATAAACTGTCAATCCTTCTTCTTTTGTAAACTTGTTTTAAACCCATGGTACAAATTGAAGAACCTGAAGCATCACTAATTGACCAGTCTTCAAAATCAGTATCAAGACAGGAAGAATCATAAACACCTTGGAAATTGATAGCTAATGATTTAAACTGATTGCCTGACTTACCGAATAAAATGAATCTATATGAAGTGGAATCGGTAGTAGTAGAGATGAAAGAAGGTTCAATGGATTGGTCTAATTCAAAGTTAGACCAAGTCTTACCGAAATTCAAGGAATATTTCAAAGTATTAGAAGCCTTCCCTGTTTCCATGGCAATAATAATGGAACCTGAATCACCAATTTCAAAGACGTGAGGGCTAGTTAAAGCCTTAAACCAAGTAGAACCTCCAGTTGTAGAAATATAAGTGTCACCTTCTTCATATGATTTTAAGAATTTACCAGTATTTCCAACTCCAATCAAAACACCTGGAACTTTAGATGAGTAGTATTTTCCAGTATCACTGGATTCACCACCAGCGGATTTTCTATGGACCATCGAATGTAAATTCAAAGTACAATCAGAAGAGGAACCAGAGCAGTCAGAGACTTCAATATCAGACCAAGAATGGGCATTGTCATATGAAATATAGGAATGGGACATCTTTTGGGATTTAGTATTGGCTAAGATAACACCGGGCAAACCTTCCAAAGCTTCATAATCATAGTAATTGCCTTGATCATCTTCATTTAGTTCCTCCAATCTTAATTCAAATTCATTCTTATCATTAGAGCCATAGATCTTACCACCTTGTAAATGGAGATTAATAGTACCAGTAATGGATTCTAAAATAGAGAATTTACCGTCACTACCAACAGAAATCGTATCAGGCAATTTATATTGTTCCCAATTCGAACCATCTTCAGACATATAAACGAATTTATCATCTGGTCTGATGAAATTACCACCAATTGCAAATAATGAGCCATCGGTGAAACCCAGCATTTCAGCTCCTGTTATTATTCCACCTTTAGAAACAATAAAATCAGGGCCATTGTTGAAGAAGTCAGAAGATTTGACTAAAGATAAACCACGTTGGGTGTTCATTGCACACACAATAGTTTCTTTATTAACTTGTTCTTTTAAATTGGATGCAGAATTCATAAATAAACATGAATGGGCTTGGATCAATTTAGAGTAAGATAATAATGCATCATCAGAGAAATAAAATTGTCTATTACAAACGTCATTAGCGTCATTTGAGCGGCTTTCAGAATCAACACAGCTACCAGCAAAGATAACATAATCTGGGTCTTGAGAATTAAAAATCAATGGAGAATCATTAACCTCCCAATTTGTGGCTAGAATATGCCCAGCTGGGTCTTCCGGAGTGGAAAATTGTTTCCATGTGATACCGGAATCAGTGGTGAAATAATGAATTTTATTGTCAGTTAAAATGTAAGCTCTAGTTTTGTCAAACGGATGTTGTATTATTTTCTGAATCTTTTCAGTGTTTTTGATTTGATTTATTGAGTTCCATGTCTCTCCATCATTTGACGAAAGATAAACCTTATCAGTTTGTGAATCGTGATAAATGACATTCTGAAAAAAAGGTGCAAAATAAGTTAGTACGACGGTTGCAATCAACAAAAATAACTAAAAAAGAGTATAATGGGGTGAGAATAACATACTGAGGTATCTTCAAAATGAACTAAGTCTTTGGGATAACCATCAAATGAGCTTTCAGACACAACTGGTGAGAAAGCTGAAGCAGCTGAAGCAGTCAGAGAAACCACCAGATGGAGTACCACGGTCGTTGATAGTCTCATTATTGATCGTTCTCAGTTTAATAAAGTCAGAAGTAGGAAAAACGAAAGTAAGGAGAGTCTAGTGATACATAAATTTTTTTTCTGAGTAGAATCAAGTAAGTTAGATTAGCTAGCAGAAGTTAAGGGTTTAAAGTCTGTCTGATCGAAAACAGAATCGCCGCGCTCAGATATCCCGATTTCCGAAAACACCGGCACCTCCTGATTTCTGAACCATCTGTCTGTCTGTCTATCTGTCTGTGTGTTTGCCAAACTAACTAGAAGACAGTGACTACAGTAATTGATTTCAATTCATCCAGCTCTAATTGACTACTTTTGCAATGACTAGAGCTTTAAGGTTATCTTATCGCAGACTTACCCAGAACCAAAAAACAACGTTTCTATGATTAAGCAATTGTGATCCCAGAACCTTTAGAGCTGAGACTCCAAATTAAAAGGGCTTATAATATAAGCTGGGTATTAAAGAACGGAGAATATCAAGGATCAAAACTTAAAAAGAACGGCACCTGATACTAAACACGCTGAAATCTGTTATAAGCTTTAACTTCAGTCGCAAACTATCTGTTTCTCGTCCCCCTTTTAATATACTAAACTGATTATTTATCGTCTGAAAGTCAGAGACATCATATCTTTTGAGGAGGATTATATTGTGGTGTTTTCATAAATGAAATATCGATTGGCCCAGAAAGACAGACACACACAATTTGAATCGCCGATCGACCAAGCCAAGCTCATAGAGGCGATTACCATACAAAGCAACCAGAACTAGTGGATTTGTATGCAAAATGCTTTCTTAGTGGTAGTCTCGAGCAAAATAGAACCTTTCTTAGACATAAGCTGCATCAAGATCTTCAGTAAAGATGTGCAGAGACAATCAATTGCCACGGATATCCATGCCTCACAGCAACCAGAAATAGGAAATACATCCAAACTTCCACTAAGAACACATTCCCCATACAAATCTTGAAAATCTATCTTTTTGTATGGGAATCGATTTATTATTAAAGTGGTAATTGTGATTCCCTTAGAAAACTTATACTTTCCTTAAAAAAAATTACTTCTGCTTATTTCCAATTTCGTCTGATTCTGCTAAGGCGTCGTCGTCCTAAGTCGTCGTCCTTTTGATCTTGATAACGTAATCAATAATCTTGATTTGGAATTGGACGAGTAAAGATTGATTTATTGTCGGTTTATTCTATGACGTTTTAATGCTGTCTAAGTCTAGTTATGCAATAGTTGTTACATCTTGAGCCCAAGTTGTTGTTTTAATTGAAGTTAGTGTATATGTTCTTCTTTTCCGTTATTAATTATTCAAGTGAGCTCTGTTGCTATCATTCTTCTGCTGTTTGGCATTTACCTCTATATTTATATTCCTACAAGTGTGGGTATACTTCAATTAAACAGTACCTAGCTGTGGTGGAAGTGTAAACACCGGTAGCAGACCCGGTTCAGAACTTGAACTGGCCAAGTGGAGACCCGGTCCCTACGCGTTGGGCCACCACCGCCACATCACCTCGGCGGTTCTCCAGATTTCTGATGATTCATGATTCAAGGGTGAAATACACCGTTCTGTAACATATACGTATTCAAGGAGAACATCCCTCCAATCCCAGAACATATGGAGCACAGCATCCCTCTTAGTACTATATCCAGTGTTGGTTTGGTGGCTAATGTTGGATCACCTCACGGAGAGCAGCAGACAGAGCACCACACCCCGGGAGCGCAGTCAGCGCGCCGGAGTTCTCAATTCCAGTGGTCCATCACCAATTGCACCATTTAAATACTGCTGGTTCCCCAGTTAGCCAGCGTACACCTCTTCTTTCGCCTATCGAGTTTTGATTTCGACAGGTTACACTACGTACTAGAGCACACACTATACAATGGTTCACAAGCTAATCTTAGTCAGACACGGTCAATCCGAATGGAACGAAAAGAACTTATTCACAGGTTGGGTCGATGTTAAGTTATCCCCAACTGGTGAAAAAGAAGCTGCAAGAGCTGGTGAATTATTAAAGGAATCCGGTTTACACGCAGATATCTTATTCACCTCTACTCTAACTAGAGCAATTCAAACAGCCAACATTGCTTTAGATAAGTCTGACAGATTATTCATCCCAGTCGTCAGATCATGGAGATTAAACGAAAGACATTATGGTGCTTTACAAGGTAAGGATAAAGCTGCCACTTTAGCTCAATATGGTCCAGAACAATTCCAAACCTGGAGAAGATCATTTGATGTTCCACCTCCACCAATTGAAGATGACTCTAAGTTCTCTCAATTCGGTGACGAAAGATACAAGGGTATTGACCCATCCGTTTTACCAAAGACTGAATCTTTAGCTTTGGTCATTGACAGACTGTTGCCATTCTGGCAAGACTCAATTGCCTCTGAATTATTAGATGGTAAGACTGTTTTGGTTGCTGCTCACGGTAACTCTTTGAGAGCTTTAGTTAAGCACTTAGATGGTATTTCTGATGCCGACATTGCTGGCTTAAACATCCCAACTGGTATTCCATTAGTTTACGAATTAGATGACAACTTAAGACCAGTCAAGAAGGCCTACTACTTAGACCCAGAAGCTGCTGCTGCTGGTGCAGCCAAGGTTGCCGCTCAAGGTCAAAAGAAATAGGTTAGCTTATTTTAAATAGTTTATTTACTTTTACTTAAGAATATATCATATACGAATGATGAAAAATAACTGTAGTTGTAAGATTGGAGAATCCGCGTCGATTTGTGTTCTTATGCGGAAAGTAAGTCGATGGGCGCGCCCCTCTGTTTCCCCTCAATCTGACTATCAAAATTGGACCATCTAGGATTTTGACTGTTTTCAAAATATTGAAAAGTAGGCCAAAGCACAGCTCCTTTTAGGAATATCAGCTAATTACATAGCCCCTTGAATATTCAATAGTGTCTTGTTAAATGTTCACATGTTGAGGTTAACACGTCCCATACAAAAATCCCTGGCTTCTTGCTATAATTGTTGCCTTCTCCACAATCACACTCACAGTCGTTATCACTCTACACATCATGGAAACGGAATTGATCCATTTATACGAACAAATAAGGATAAAGTGGAAGGCAATTCACAAAACAAAGTGTTTTCGGATCTGGTTGTGGATTTCATGGATCAAAAACTATCGAAAATGGAAACATTTCTTGTAACGCAGTCTTCAAATCCTCTTTCAAACGACTCATCTTCTCCGAATCAAAATCAAGTAAATAATAACTCTGACATATCATCAAACCAGCTTTACAATTCGAAACTATCTTCAAAAATAAAATTGTCTAATCCAACCACTATCGAATCTCTAAGCTTACTAAATCAATCAGATCTTCAATATCTCCAAACGACAAATCAAAAGTTGATAAATTCAATTCATGATCTAGAGCATTATTTTATTAAAGCAGACAGAGAAAGTATTCCATTAAGCCCTATCACCTTATTACAGTGTTATTTGAATAATCCAAAATCTGTTCATCAGCGACGTGATCTATTCTTTTTCCACTTAATCTCATTTCAATGGTTTCATAACGCCTCGATTTTGATACCCAAACAATGTGACGCATTGGAGAGAATGCTTGACTTGTTAAATAACTTATTCCAGTCTCATCCTTCTCTCAAAGATTCAAGTTTCTTAAGAACTTTGTTTACTTTGCATTTATATGAAAATCTGCCCAATCGTTTAATCATTAATCAAATTGATCCGATCGATGGAGTTAAATTTGATGTTAATACAACTAAGGCTTTATTTACTACATTAAATAACTTGAAATCAATTAAATTCAGTTCAATTAATGACATTGAAAAAGTATTGCAAACTGATATTGGTGATGAAAATCTAGATCTGTTGGGTTTAAGTATAATATCTATAATTGATCAAGTTAAGAGATTAGAAAAAGATCCTGTTGAGCAGGTTAACAACATTATCAGACTAGTGAATAAATCTTCAAATGGTAAATTATCAACTCATTCTGGATTCACTGGTGTTTTAATTGGTGAGATTTTAAAAATTTCCGAGGTTGATGTTGCTGAGAAAGCCTATAGGGCTTTAAGCGTTAAAAGAGTTGATAGGTTATTTAATATACTGTTTGGTCATGATTTTCATGTAACTGAAAGTCACATGATGTTCTCATTGGGTCATTATGATATTATTCAAGTCCTTCCTTATTTACATATGTTTGGAGAAGCACAACGTTTAAAATTACTCGAAGTTTATTGCAAAAATATTATAAGTGATTATGAACCTGTCATTCTTCAATATTTTGCTAAAAGCCTAAGATATAGACATGCTTTTATTAAGAAGGTTTTCAAACAGTTAACTACAGCTGAAAAAACATCAGCTATTCTTGAATTATTGTTTGATATAAGTGACTACAATAATAATAATGGTCATCCGAATTTCCGTCAGGTGAAAAAACTATTAGATCAGATAGATGATGAGCTTACACTAATCCATATAGCTAACACGTTGATAGATAAACTTCTACATAGAAAAACAAAAAAGCATTTGAATTTTACAGAGATTCACGCATTCGTTTCATATTTAGCTGAAGATCGAAAATTTACCATCCGCAGACTCTTTCAGACAAAATTAGCAGCTTATTATTCAGTGATAGGTTTGAATTTACCTTATTTTTTTAGAAACACCAATCCTAGGAAAGCATTTGAAACATTCATTGATTTCTTACTTAATCATGATTCTATTAGAACGCAGATCTTTTTGCCCGTTCTTTTTCAATGGTTTAGAACTTATATCAAGGACTACAAATCGACTGGATTTTCCTTGTTAATGCGTGTTTTCAACCGTACCCTAGATACAACTACTCATATATCAAACAATCCTCAATACAATTCTGGAATTGTATTGAGTTATAAAACACTTTTACGCCCATTAGGATATCACCTATTTTCAAAGACAGGAGATAATGATTTCCTTAAAAAGATTTTAGAATCTAGAATTTTAGCATTGTGTGATGATAGTAAAGATGATAAATTGGCATTTCTTAATAAAATAGATCAAGAAGCTATACTTTTGAATTATTTAATTAGGTCATATACAGAGTTTAAACTTAAGAAATCTTCTCAAAAGTTGAAAAACAAAGGTGATCGCTTTGCGATTGATTTGGAGACCTTTGAATATTTGCAAGATCTTTTAGATGATATAACATTATTCCAAACAAACACATATCGGCAACACCATAATGACAATAAATCAACACCTACTACAGCAGTTGCTAATATATTTGCGGATGTACAAATTGCTAACACAATCCGTAAAATGGCTGTTTTACCAAGCACAGATGTCTCAGACGAAGAATTGAATTTCATCCTTGATTCATTGTTTGATAATAAACAAGAACAAAAGGACAAGTTAGAAGAATATGAAGAAGAAAATTACGACACTTCGTATGAAGTTACATATGAATTAAGATCTCATTTAGCAGGGCTAAACTACGAATCAGAGCAGTTTGAACAGAGTATTCCTGATAATAATGTTGAGGGGAAGAAACAGTCATTGTCATCGCTGCCCGTTGATGGACGGCATTTCATTTCTTATGATGAGAAAATTGAATCAATAAGATCCACAGTTGCATTACGAACAAAGTCAGACATGATTGAATCGCTCATTCCTTATCAAACCAACGACTTTGTTGATAGTTTGTTGAATAAATACTATAATGATTACAACAAGAACATTCCAGTGATTCTAATCCATTCGATCATGTTAGGTATTTTAAATTCACATACTTTAAGCTTTGTTGAAAAAATAAATTATTTTAAATTACTTGATTTAATCGGTATTGTTACTCTGTACAATCTCCCGTCAAAGATGAAGAAATATGTTAAGAACAAACAAATCAGAATCACATTGGTTGATGAAATAATAGCCGAGTCAGTTAGAATCAATGGTGGCTCGTTGGCTACTTTAGGTTGGGGGTTGAAGAAAGTTATCAATACTCCAAATTGTGAAAGGGAGTATAAGCCAGCTCTATTAAGGTGGAAATTACAGTTGGCTGATATGGAAGCTAATCGTATTGGTTTTTGGAGTGATCAATGCAACGGTAGATGGGATTGAACAATAATTCAATACGTTGCCTTATCTTAGCATTGGTTGTTTTTTTCTTTCATCATCACTTCTCATTTATATAGACTTTTATTTATACAAACTTTAATGATTGCATCTGCACAGTACCAGAATCGTAGTAATTAGTATTGGGTTTTGGTTTGTCTGTGATTCGTCAACCGTCCATATTTCCAGGGTGCTGGAAAGTTCTGACCGTTCTCCATTTGGCATTCCCTGTTGGTAGACACTTACTAGCTTAACTGGCAGTTGACTCCTTCTTTCACGTTGCTAGATGGAAAGTCTCCTACTCCACTTGTTATTTCCGGTTAACCTTGCTTTCCCTGCAACCGCGCCAGCATTCCAGTGGTTTTGTAACTCAGTTAACAGCTATAAATACTCCCCAATTCCCACTTTTTTTGTTTCAACAATACCTCAACTTAATTCTACTATTCAAGCTTCTCATTCTCGCTTTTCTTCATGATGTTGCTCTCCGCTTCGTGATTCCATAAGTCACTGTCCCTTTCGGTTAAGTCTTTTTATTTCTTACTATGGGTATGCTTTACTGGCAAGTCGAACACATGGTTCTCTGATTGTTATTTGTCGTTTCTGGCTACTGGGTTTTAAAGTTGTAATAAGGTACTCTATATTTACTTATGTAATTATTGACACTTTTTAAGCTGGGTCTATTGTTTAAGTTTGTCTAAAGTTTCTTTGTCTCCCTAGTATTTGTCCAGGTCCCTTTCAATAAGTATAATTCTGCTATATTCATTCTTTAGCTATAATTGTTAGGTTTCATGCAACTCTTATTGAATCTTTTAAAAACGGTTTTATTGATACTTGATTACTTTAATTGTCTATGCTCTTCCCCAATCATTATCACTTGTGCTAATAATTATTGTGCTTTACATCTTCGACCTCATCAAATTGGTTACTGGGCCAATTAAGCTTTCTGAACCTCATATTTTATTTAGATGTTTTATTTGAATAGAAGTTGAAATATTTGAAATTATCTCCTGAATTTCTGAACCGACTCTTTCAAACCCATCTCTTTGATTTTCATCTATATAAAACCTCCATCTACTATATACCACAGAGCCAATGAGTTGAGTAGGTGTAGGACCAATGAGACAGATATTTTAAGTGGTGCAGTGGAATGGAATATCCAAAGTTGTATCTGTCAGCATCAAAATCAAAAAAATAGCTCAGTTTTCCCTTTGTTGCTCTTTTCTTCTTCGATATCGGAACCTCCATTTGTGAGTGCTGATGATAGGTCTATGATGGTGGTCTTATATCGAGTTGAATCCTCATTGGATCACGTCGCTATTTTGTTTTTGATGGGATTTTTACGGTATTATTTACTTGGAAAAGCCGATGAGTTCTGAATTTTATTATGAAAAATTACTGGGCTTAACATCACAGGACGAAGGTAATGCTGAAACCAGAACTATTAAGGCCTTTTTCAGAATGGAAGAGCAAAACAAAAAAGTCCACAAGAATATATTGGCTATGGATGCAAGTGTCTGAACCACAAAATGTTTTCCTAGCCCTTCTGGTTTAAGATTTAGATGTTGATGCAAGCTGAAATCTGTCTACAGTTATTTGATTTACCTGATTGCTTGGAAAAAAACTAAAAAAAGGAAGAAAAACCTTTAATTTCTATATTGCTAATGATCTCTACTTTAAAATTATGTTGGTGAAATGGATGATAATTGTACATAAAAGAGGGTCCACAAAAACTGTCTGTGCGCACGCTGAATAGTAATTTGTATGAATTCCTACATTTCGCTTGTATAAAAAGTTAATTGCTTTTCAATTTGTCAATAAAAATACTACCGAGATTCTCGAAAACAAATGCAGTATATCGTTACGATTACCTGGTAGGTATGAATGAATAAATAGTATCAGTCCAGGTGGACACAGAATTCGGGGCGGCGATCGACTGACGCATGCTACTAGAAGCTATTCCCTTGAGCAACTTAGATTTTCATAAACAAATAGCTGTTTATTTATCTACATAGTTAAACTTATTAGTAGAGTTATTATCATATTGTTGCCTAACTTTATTTATTTTTATAGCAACAATTTTTGAGGGTCATAATGAAAAGGAAGGAAAGACTCAAGAGAATTTGGTTAAACGATCATAAATTATTAGAGATGGCTTTAATAATTGATTGTCTGAAAGTCACTATAAGATGACTTCCGGTGTTTATTTTTCAATTTCAAATTTTTCTGTTAATGGTTTAGCATGGGCTACAAGATCCAATTATTTTATTCCCGGTTAAGAATTTAATACCTAGTTTTGTTTCCATGGGGTGTTCTCTGTTGTCTGTTTGGACAAGCAAATATACAAAACAAGAATTGTTGGATGGCAATAATTCGGGTTAATGGTCTAGTGGTATGATTCCTGCTTTGGGTGCAGGAGGCCCTGGGTTCAATTCCCAGTTGACCCCTATGTTTTTCTTATTTTTTTGGTTTTGGTTTTGAATTATTGTGATTGGCTTTATATGGTATGGATTAATTCATTAATTTTATATTTTTAAAGAAGCAAGCTTGCTTAGGTATTACTAGCCCTTTCTGATATAGTTTGGCGGGGCCGAGATTCTGGAGGCCAGTTGGTGATGGAAAGCTCGCTAACGGCCCGCTAACGTTACTCAAGATTCACAGATACCCGAAGTATGGGCCGCAATCTACTTGGCTAGAGTTTTGCTTCGTCTATATAAATCAACGTGTATCCCTTCTTCCTTTCACTCATATTTTCTTTGTCAATTTAGTCCTATTGTTACCCCAATTCACAGTTACCTAAAATGGCTGTTAAGAGATATACTCCTCGTTGCATCTTTGTTCGTCACGGGTATGTCTTTTCCAATTATATTGCTAGCATAACATTTCAAAATTTTTATCCTTTGATCCATTACTAACGTCGTATTTACCCTTATTGAAATAAAGTCAAACAGAATGGTCCAAGTCAGGCCAGTACACCTCAGTTACAGATTTACCATTGACTGAATTTGGCGAAACCCAAATGAGAGCAACGGGTAGAGCATTAGTCGGAAATGACACTACCAATTTACTGAAACCTTCGAATTTAAAATTAATCATTTCTTCACCTAGAAAAAGAGCCCTCCAAACCAGAGACCTTTTACTTGAGTCTATTCCTCAAGAAGACCAGAAACACATTGAATTCCAAATCGATGAAGATATCAGAGAGTGGGAATACGGTGATTATGAAGGGTTGTTGACTTCGCAAATCAAAGAGATCAGAAAGCAACATGGGTTGAATTCGGATGATTGGACTATTTGGGAACATGGGTGTGAAAACGGTGAGGTTTCAGAGCAAGTCACTGTTAGAATTGATAGATTGATTAGTAAGATCAGAAAAGTTCATAAAGAAGCATTGGATAATAATGAACCTTGCGATGTGGTGGTTATTGCTCATGGTCATATTTTGAGATGCTTTGCTGCTAGATGGGTTGACTGTCCTATCAATTGTAATCCAAAGTATATGTTGGATGCTGGTGGGGTCGGTGTTTTAAGCTATCAGCATCATAATATTAATGAGCCTGCTTTGTTCTTATCTGGTGCTTTCATGGTTCCTGAAGAAGAACAAGACCCAAGAGTTTAAGTTATTTAGTGTTTTTTTGTGTTTTTTTGTGTTTTTTTATCTTATTCCATATTTACATTTATAATAAAGACAAGTATAAGAATGCATTAACAAAGATGAAATTGTAACCAAAAAAACGAGAATTAGAAAAAAAAAAACAAAGTAAGAAAAGAAACACGAAACGTATGCAGACATGGATGGGGTAGGTTAAAAACAAAAATGGAAAACAATTTTATAGAAATGAGGAAGTAAAATGAACAAAGACAAAGGTGGAATAAAAAATTAAAATTAAATAAAAAACGTAGAGAGTCAAAAAAGGGCAATTAAAAAAGCTAGTTTTTATAAGAAAAGGACTAATGTAAGCAAGACAAAAAAGGAAGGATACCATACAATCTTTTTTTGGCGAAAAATAACTAAATCAGGAATAACAAATAACAACTAATTCTTTTTATTCAATTCATTGAGCAACTCATGCTGTTCATAAGATAAAGTCCTTCTAGAATTTGTGTTCAGTAAAGCAGTGGTTGTGAAATTTCTCCTTTTGGAGGTAGTATTGGTACTTTTATTAACATAAATTTGCGGGGTAGGGGTACCAATCGATCTTCTTGCATAGTTCTGTGTTTGAGGAGCTATCGTATGTGTTGCATCGATTGGAGAATATCTTGCAATCGTGGTTCTAGTAGGACTGCTCCTAGAAAGTTGTGATGTACCATTATTAGTGTAATTGTTATTGTTTGTATTGATAATATTAACATTGGGACTGAATGTAACATTCGACGGTATTCTAGTGTTTAATGAGGCCTGTTGAAATTGCTGTTGTTGTTGCAGCTGCACCTGTTGTTGTTGTGAATATGAATTCATTTGATTTTGGATCTCTTCAATTGTATTACTCAGCGAATAATTATAAGAGTTATTTGGATTATATTCTTCATCCTGATTACTATTATTATTACTTGATTTCATTGGGACGGAATGATCTGAATATGAATGAAAATTCGTAATTAAGCTTAACCCCGATCTATTGGTACCTTTAGTTTTAGGTGAAATACTCATACCACTACCATTGGTTGCACTAATACTTGCCAGGCTTGCAGTGGAATAGTTCTTTACTGGTTTAAAAGGTGAGGTCTTCTGCTGCTGCTGCTGCTGCTGCTGCTGTTGTTGTTGTTGTTGTGGCTGCTGCTGCTGGGTAAACGTTGCTGATGTTATTGTAGATGATGATTCATTATTTGGTAGTCGTTGTTGCTGTTGCGGTGGTTGTGGCTTAATAGTAGTAGAACTTGGAACACGACTTTTCGAAGGACCGCCCATCAAAGGAGTTAATATACCTAATCCAGAAGCCGAAGCAACTGTAGTGTTCGATAAAGTTGGGCTTAATTCATTTGCTGTACTTGGGTTATTATGAAATTGCTTAAATGATTCATAATTATTATTTGAAGTATCCTTTAAAGAACCAAATGAGACATACTCAACAATTTCTTCTCCTTCATCATTAAATTCATTGTCTGTACTTTGAATAGGGGACATATTTGAGTTTGTAGTTTTTGATCTATTTGGACTTGGATTTGAGTCATTGGTATGTAATGTATCAATTGACTTTCTCAAAAACCCAGAAACTTTTCGACCAACACTATTCAAATTCTCAGTTGTTTTCTTAACAATTGGAGTGAAAACACCATTTGTTGTAGATTGAGGTGACATGACCAGGGGTAAACTTGTTAATTCTGGAGATTTCCCTTCATAGTACGGGCTTTGAGGATGTTGAGGATCGGTTAAAATGTCCATTGAAGTGATTGCCGCATCATCGTCAAATTTACCAGATGATTCAGTTGATAATCTTGTTGGAGTACCTGTTGAATTATAGTAAACAGAATTACGATCGTCTAATAAAGGAGTTTCAATTGAAACAGACAGAGAAGATCTACGAGTTTGTTGTAGTGATTGTTCATCATCTTCAGATTTATAACTTAAAACAAAAACACCACCAATAACAAGAAATGTGCCTAAGATGATCATTGGACCAGACCAGCCAGTTATCGCATTCCACTGTTGATAGAATATCAATCCATTTGAAATATTTGTAATATTATAAACACAAAACACCAAAGGATATAAAACTGAAGTTGAAATGAATTTTAGTCCTTGATTTAGTAAAAATAATTGGGATAAACATAATGAGAAAAATGCAATAACGATGCAGTATGTAGTCATGTTATTTAGTTTTTTCCATTCATGATTGACAAACGTTAAGATCAGGATTTCGATACTGGACTTAGCCAATAATAATGAATGTGCAGATAATATACCCGAAGTAACACCATAGAAGATACCTTGCATTTTCCTTATAGCTTCATTTGGATATTCAAATAAAAATGATATAATTGAAGATGCACAATCCATAATGAACAAAACAAAATAGCCTGTAACTCTTTTAGATTGAGTAGCGAGTGAACTTATTAAAGAATGGAAAATAGAACGTTCGTGTATATCGGTTGAAGTAATGGATTCTGTATCGTCACATTGGAACACTTCTTCGAGGTTTACTTTTAATTGAGATAATCTGGAAGAAGATAAAGTCGATTTTCTATTTGATTTTCTTTTTTTCAGTTCTAAGTTAGTCAATCCGATCCAAGCAAAGATGGAAAGAATTAAAATAACATCGAAAACAATCCATTTAATGAATAATGGTTGTCTTAACAATTCAACAAATTTAACTAGATCGTATTCGGGTTCTTGGATAACGCCACCAAAATAAGCAATGAAAAAAGCACCAGATGAAACTAAAACAGTTCCAATTAAAGAATAAACAGTGAAAGGCTCATGCAAAATCAAAGCATGAAAGACAGTATTAAAAACTAGACCAATTGATTGTAGAGGAGATAGAACAATTAAAGGTAAGGCTGTAATCTGAATCGATGAACCAAAAATATTAGATACTATAAACAGAGTAAAGCCAATATGCCATAATGATCTCTTATAAGGGGACAAGGTATTTGGGTGACCACTTCTTGCAGCGTTTTCTGAGATTAAATGAGATTTCCTTTGTAGAATCAAACCAATCGATTGCATTGCTGAAGATATGATTGCAGCAATACAACCAATTATTATTTTGTCATTGGGTGTCATCGCTAGTTTTAGGTATAAGATAAGGCTGTATGTTGTTTTTTTGATTGTTGTTATACGTGCTATTGATAAGTTGCTTTAACTGAATTTAGATATAGGACCTTATCTTAACGTGATGAGACACGGTAGAATTCACTGTTTGTGAATGTTTTGACTTGATACTTGATTATAGAAAGGGAAAGTTAAGCAAAGTTGAGGTATCAAAAAATGACAATGAGTTGTTGAATGGGAAATTTCTAGGTGTGAGTAGAACAGGAATTTGGTATGTTCAAGCTTAAGCTTAAGTTTGTGAGGAATGGGAAAGGCAAGAAGTGGGCAAATGGAGTCGAAACAGCGGGAAGACGACGAACCGGGAGATGGATCTGCAAGAGTGTCTGACTGGTGTCCTGGTGTACGTAGATGAAGAAGAGGAGGTGGAGCTGATGAAAGGAAGAGACAGTAATAGACAAGTGGTTTTGCAGGAAATACAGGTTAAGATATCTGAAAGCAGCGTAAGCTGTTAACTAGATCAATGGAGTGAGATTTGTTGAGCGCGTCGGTTGTTCTTTTCGACGCGTCGGTAAAATTTCAGGCGGTGCCATGCCGCGACGCCGCGAGGCTCTGTCTCAGGGGTTTTTGTTGTTTACGCTCGTCTGAAACGGGTCAATCACACGAATTAGGGCCCTTCTAGTTGGAAGACGTTTCTAGATCCTAGATAAGTGATCTTGATCTTGATCTCGAACTTGTACTTGTACTTTGCATGCCTTGATAACATACCATACATATATACCCAACAAATGACAGACCAAGAAACAGAGCTGGAAGCATACCTCTCAGAAGCACTCTGCCAAATATCGAATTCAGACATTACACAAGCTCAACTTGGTTTGAAAAGCCTAGATTCATTATTTGGTAGATTATGTATACTAGCCAATCCAAACAAATCCTTCAACAAATCATCAATAAGACCGGACTCGGCTGTTTCCCAACATTCTCAAGTCTCCGTTTCAACTATATCAACAGCTACGACATCAATTACCGAATCATCAAACAATTCTTCATCATCTAGTGAGCTTCGATCAAATTCAATCTGTTCATCCTCATCAAATGGGTACAAAAGGAGATGGAAAATACCAAGTAAGACAGACACCATATTTGGTGAATTTGTGAACTTACAAGATTCATTTCAATTCAATATTACTAGCAGTTTAATTGATCTATTATCAAGAATCCATTATCATAACATAATAGATGACGAATTAGTGGAATTGATATTGAAGGTGTTACAAGGATGTCTTTTGTTACATCCAAATTCCAGAAAATTATTCCAAAGAGAACAAAACATGAAACTCTTAACATATTACTTAAGTACATCGTCCAATTGCAGCATATTAATCAATCTAATACCAACGTTTGTTAGTTGTTTAGTGAGAAATGTTGGAAACTTAAGAACTTTTGAAAAACTAGGAGGGCCTAAGAAAATGTGTAATTTATTGACTCATAAACCCAGGTCGAGTAATTGGAAAGAAGTTCAAGTTAAAGTACTTGAATTTCTGTTTTTCTACTTGATCCCAGAAAGTAAGACTCAAGGTACGGAAAAAGATGGATATGTTAGAAAAACTATGGAAGACAAGAAAAAGATCTTGAATGAGTATTTGAATAGTGACATAACAGAAGGGTTGGTCAGCGAGCTACTGGAGAGTAAACCCTTTGGTAACATGAATACGGAATGGTAGTTTTTTGCTTGTGTATTTTTTTATAGTTTGGATTATGAATAGAATAGGATTGATTTGATAGCACTTTCAGCTTTAGTTTTAGTGTAGCCTGCTTTATCATATATTGATAAAGAAACGAGGGATCTGGCGAACGTGTACAATTAACCTTTAATTTATTAGCCAATCAGTAGATGCTCCGGGGTAGCTGCATCATGGAAGTGACCATTGACTATGGATCACGGATCACTTATTCTGGGCTCTCTTTCCATGACCACCTACTCACCGGATACTAGCAGAACATCCTGTTATTTCTGGCTACCGTCACTAAGTGTTGAAGCTGTTCTGATGGTTCACATCGCCTGACAGCAGCCCTTGTAACTGGGACCCCAGCCAGCAAACCCGAGCACGGACAAACCGCGCGGTGACCTCCTCCAAGTCCAGCGCCGGACTCGACTTCGGCCATTGCGTAGCTCTGCAACCAGAAAAACACTCTTCAACAGTGAACACCCATTTACTCAAATTAATCTCTTGATTCTGATCCCGGAGCACAACAAGCTTATACTCTTATCCTAACCCATACTCTCTCAGGTCACCCCCTATTGTATTTGCCCACCTTCCCATCACTCTCTCTTCCTACCTCAACATGTTTAATCAACTAGCAAAGAAATCTATACTATCCTCATCTTTCAAAAGAACCATGGCTACTGCTTTAAATGACAGTGCTCTACCAAAGAAGTACGGTGGTAAGTATGTCATCACCTTGATTCCTGGTGATGGTATTGGTAAGGAAATCACAGATTCCGTCAAGACCATCTTTGCTGCTGACAATGTCCCAATTGACTGGGAAACCATCGAATTGTCAGGTTTAGACACCCATGAAAACGATATCAACAAAGCTTTGTTATCCTTAAAAAGAAACAAGATTGGTTTAAAGGGTATCACTTACACCCCAACTTCTCCTTTTGCTAAATCTTTGAATGTTGCTTTAAGAAAAGAATTGGATATTTATGCTTCTTTGGTTTTAATTAAGAACATCCCTGGTGTTCCTGCAAAATTACAAGACATTGATTTTGTCTTGGTTAGAGAAAACACTGAAGGTGAATATTCCGGTTTAGAACATCAATCTGTTCCTGGTGTCGTTGAATCTTTGAAAATTATGACTACATACAAAACTGAAAGAATTGCTAGATTCGCTTTTGATTTCGCTGTTAAAAACGATAGAAAATTGGTCACTGCTATCCATAAGGCTAACATTATGAAATTAGGTGATGGTTTATTCAGAAGAACTGTTAAACAAGTTGGTGAAGCAGAATACCCAAGTATCGAAGTTAAGGATATGATTGTTGATAACGCTTCTATGCAAGCTGTTTCAAGACCACAACAATTCGATGTTATGGTTACTCCTAACTTGTATGGTTCCATTTTATCCAACATCGGTGCCGCTTTAATTGGTGGTCCAGGTTTGGTCCCAGGTGCCAACTTTGGTAGAGAATACGCTGTTTTCGAACCAGGTTGTAGACACGTTGGTTTAGATATCAAGGGTAAGAATCAAGCCAACCCAACTGCTATGATCTTATCTGCTACTATGATGTTGAGACATTTAGGTTTAGATTCTCATGCTGATAGAATTTCTAAAGCTACTTATGATGTTCTGTCTGAAGGTAAAACTACTACTCAAGATATCGGTGGTTCTGCATCAACCACCGAATTCACCGACGCTATCTTGAAGAAGTTAGCTGCTTGAATTAATCCAAAGATCTGAATTGAATTGAATATTTCATTTAACAACACAAAAAAAGTTTAGTTTATTTTAATTTTGGTTTCTTTTAGAAAGTTTAAAGCATATGTGTTTTGTTTGTCTAACGTAGGTAGTATCTTATTTTCTTTGACTCACTCACTCATTTATCTCACAATACAAATCTCTCTTCTCCCATGTTTCTTTATTTATATTTATATTATTATATCATATACCGTATAACAAAATTAAAGCTCTGCTGGTAGTATTAGTAGTGTGTGACCCAATTTGTCCTCGCACGATAAAGAAACACTTGCACGATAAGCTCCATAGACAGAGATCAGCTCTTCCACTACTAACAGTTAGTTATCGGCAACACCCTATTACATAACTAGAGCAGAACAACCAACTATCACTAGATCATTCAATTCTCAGCTTGAATTTCTCAGATAATAGCTTTCAATTCTTTACTTCAACTGCTCCCACTACCCACATTGCTCTCTTTCTATAGCTTATTAGCACATCACCATATACTTTTAATTCTCAAGGGTGGCAAATAAACTGAATTTACTCTTGCTTTAATTCCTTCAATCTCGCTCCATTTCACCTGCACTGCTTCAGAATTGTGAAGGTATGTCGGCAAAACCAGTTACTTCAGTTGAACTACAAATTCAACTTAAAAAATCCCAATTCAAAACACCGATTGAAATAATTAAAAAGAACTTTAAAAATCTACAAAAATTAATCGAGAAGCATAACTCACAATTAAACAAGTCTATCAAATCTTTGGAGACTAAAAAAACTAAAAATTCTCAGCTAGATGCCCTTAAGAAAATTATACAGCAGCAAGAATCATTCAATAAGAAATTGTCATTTAGAGTTAAACAACATAATGAGTTTATTAACCGGTTGCAATTAAGATTATCGAAACTAAAAGATTTGAAAGATTTGAATGATTCGTTGAATAAGTTGCCTTCAAAGAATGAAATTCCGAAGGATTTACTCAATCAAATTAATAAGTTTTATAAAGACGAGATTAATTTAATCGTGATTGATTTCTTATTAAAAACATCAGAGAAGAACATTAGTATTTCGAAGGGCGACAAAAACCCGGGGGTTAAATTAGCCAAAGATTTAGGGATGGATAAATTAATTGATTTTGATGTTATTTTACAAGGTTTAACCATTTATAATGAGATAAAATTGAATAAAAATTTAAAGATTTTAATCGACTGGTGTTCTGAAAACAGAAAAAATTTGAAATTAATCAAAGAAAATTCAAAGTTTAAAATCAATCTAGAGTTCGAAACTCATTTCCAAGAATTCATTGAGAAAATCAAATTGAATGAATTATTCGAAGCTTTGGAAATTGCGAACAAATATTTAATTGGATATATGAATGACTCAAGTTTAGAAGAACATGAACAAGATGAAGATGAAGAAATGGATGATATTGATGATGGTTATAGCTTCAATAAAATTACCAGTGGTGCAGCTTTACTATGGTGGAATGCGTTCAAGAAAAATGAATTATTTGAAAAAGCGGCCTCACTATCCCCGCTAGGATTCTACGACTCGAGTACAAGACAACTAGAAAAAGTTAAAGCAAACGTTAAACCGTATGAAGACTTACTAAATGATTTAAAGTGGACTAAACTAGCTGATTTTTTTCTTTACAATTTCAATTCCCTGTATGGTATCGATCAAGATTTACCTATATTAACACTATTAAGCATTGGTGGATCATCCCTAAAGACTAAGTCGTGCATCCACACCGATCGCCTACGAGCCAAACACAACGATGATGAGATTGTAAAGTTTGACGAATTGTTGGAATTGTCAAGTAATAAAAACTCAATTTTCGCAAATGAATGTCCTATTTGTTCAATCGATCTGCTCGAGTTGACTTCGAATTTACCGTTTTCTCATCAGGTTAAGTCAAATATTTATGATAAGCCGGTGTTATTGCCAAATGGGAATATTTATGAGTACGATAAGTTACTGAAATTAAGTGAGACGTATGGTAAGCATGCGAAGTTTGAAAAACAACAACAGCAGCAGCAGCAGCAGCAGCAGCAGCAGCAGCAGCAACAACATCGACAGCTACCCGGCCAAGAAGCAAACGATCCTGATGACGTAGACGACGATGTCGATGATGATGTCGATGATGATGACGATGATGATGACGATGATGATGATTATAATACTTTCGATAACTTTGATAAAACCGAGAAAGAAGAAGCCATGGCTCTTGATATGGAAGCCATTAATGCATTGGAAGAATTCAAAATTAGAGACCCATTTACGGGAGATGAATTCGAAAGAAAAGATTTGACTCTGGTGTTCCCGCCATGATCATATATCGATCGATAGAAATTTTAACGGGATTATGGCTCGATTGGGATCAGTACATATATACTAGGAGCCTAATTAAGTGTACCTTGCATATATATACCTTTACAATAAATATATATCGGAGCCGATGATCATGATTGTGTTTGATTGTGAGCTTATGATTCGATGATCATCTCTTATATTAATTAATTGTAATTTGTGACTAGGTATGAATCATGAACTGGATATATATAGCTTCTTTTCTATTTTATTTGATATATTTCCACGCATATACTTGTGCATATACGTACACGAATATAAATATATGGGCCATTGAATCATTTGCATAAACTTGATATCTGTAGCATTTGCGCTGGTTAGATAACATGCATTCGAATTTACGGTCAAAAGGCCAGTTAGGTACGAGCTAGAATGGTTGTAAGTAGCACGTTTAGTATTTTATTTATATTTAAATCTATGTATAAATTAATTAAGAAAAACAATATAGAGATCGTAGTACGTAGTATGTACCCGCCTTCTTACATATGTACCTACCTACCACCAATACCAATAATTCTATTATACCTGCTTTCTATTTTTTTTCTTTACTTGCAAGTTGCTACCATATCTACACCTACACGTACACATGTGTACCCAGCTAAATTCCAATTAAAGAACCAAGATTATTAAAGCAGCGAGATTTTAAATCATAACTGGATCGGTCGCTCTATGTGTTACCTTAGCTCATGGATATTTACGAGCGTGTATAACTAGTTAATTCCCGATAAGTTGATAGATACGAAACCATCAAGAGCAATTCCAAGTAAGTGTACGTACATTCCCTTTATCTGCAGCCAATCTTTATTTTAACCGGATTTGGAAGGGATGAGTAATATCTAGTTAGGGACATATAAGATTTTTGTTAAATTCGTATTGTATGAAATTGATAGTTCCAAATTAGTGGATCAGATGCCACATATATACCACTATTTGTATGTATGTATATGACCGGGTGCACGTTGGATCAAGTTCAAACCTACCCAAATATATATTGCATTGAAAGGTACTGGGGAAGACAGGAATATATATTTACCAAGTATATAGAGCAAGTCTTATAGGAGTTCAATTAATTAGAGCGGAGATAAAGAAAACCATAGTGGCTAGATCAGTTATATGGAATATGTCTCTAGCTTGCATAGAATATGTTGGAATTGTAAAGTTTATCTATAGTTGGTTGCAAACTGTAATTTTAGGGCAATTTTGCCCAACAAACTTGAATTTCGCTGCATGCTGTGTTGGTAAAGATATTTTGAATTATCTCTTAATTTTACTTTAAATGTACGCAACACGTCAATGTACTTGTAAAAAAGGATAATAATACAGCTGTGGGAAGTATATATATGTATCACTTTTTGAGTTATATATTTAGGACCTCACTAGATCTAGCTTTCTTTCTTTAAGTACATAATTATGCATTCAGGCTGGCCAGACTCATGTAATGGATGAACCGAGTAGTCGATCTCTTAAAATTCGAAATTTCCGGTCGGTGAATTAATGAAGTATATCATAGATCAATGCAGCCGACGCAGGGATCAGGTCATGGAGAACAATATATATGTTTCAATAAAACTAAATCCTATGTGTGATCGTAGATCCCATATAAATATATATTCAGAGACATATATGATATCTTTTCGAGAATTTCTGACAAATATATTTAGAATGGCCAGCCTGTGAAACGACAATCGACATATATTGGGATTTTAAAGAGGTTCATAATAACAACTCTCAAATATCTCTATGAAACAATTTCGTTTAAGCTATATAACAGCTGCTCCACCTCAAATTTAATTTTCACCTTTTTATCTATTTTCTTTCAACTTTTCAAATATTAATTGTTTATTCACATTGCTAACTATACACATAAGTGCATAAAGTTAATCTACAGAACTATACTTGAACTTCACATAATGATTTTATTGGTGGAGCATTTATATATAACGGATTACACCGTTAAAAAACTTTCATTTCAAAATTATTACATGCAAGTCGGATCCCACATACATAGACAAATGTTTCTATCGCATTTTGTCTGCTACACCACATACTAGTAATTAATTAATTGGAAAAAGTATATATATATGAGAAGCAGGTACGTACGTATTTACAGAATCCCACTATCTCGAAAATTGAGGAAGTCATTTTCTCGAAATCATAACATGGGCACTGATTACTAAAACTGCCTCGGCTAAACACGTGATAAACTACATAGTTATTATCGCGTGATCTTTTTCGAGACCAAATATATCAGACGAAATTGGGACTATAACATTACGCGTAACTTAATCTCGCAGTCTCAGTCTTTTGGGAAAATCCGGAATAAAGCGTGCACATATATAGGTACCGGATTATTTTGACAATTGATCCGTTTCCTCTGCTCTCTCCCGCACAATTGTATACATGAGCATCTGCTATTTTTAGTATCCTTATCTATTGCATCATATATATATATATAAATATATGTTGCTACATATGTATAGCTATGATCAGCCTGCTTAAAGAAAATTGTATATATACGATCTGGATCTAACACCTATCTAAATTGGTTATAACTCTGCGGGCACCGAAATGGCACCGAGAGCCGATCGACTAAGGAGATGCTGGTGGAACGGCTTTTCTGTGTTATGACGCATCAGGCCAAACTCTAATTATTTTTTTATTAAAATAAAACATTGAAAAATTATAAAAAAAATTTAAAAAAAATTTAAATTTCTTTTACAGATCATGCAATTAGTAGGCAAGAGCATCGGGATTCACGTCATAAATATCACACCAATCTTTTTTTTCCTACTGGCCGGCCGGGACCGACCATATACCGACATTATACAGATAATATAATCTCGTCAGCAAGATAGCCTTTTCACACTAATCGGTCTTCCATATCTCCCTTAATGGCTAAAAGGAAAAGCAGCAAACAAGCCGTAGGTGGTAAAGGAAAATTAGCTCAGGCATTGTCTAGACAGAGGTTACTAGAACAACACCAGAAGAAAATTGCGGATAAGGAGAAAAAACTGGAAGAACAAGAAAAGCAGAAAAAACTTAGTAAGAATAAACCAAAACAATTTAAGAAAACCGATGAAAATGAAACAACCACTGAACATGTTATGGCAACCCAACGTCCCTTTATACCTTTTCAGTTTGATGACCATGTTGTTTTAGTCGGTGAGGGTGATTTCTCATATGCCTTAAGTATCGTCAATTCGGAATATATTAGTCCCAAAAATTTAATTGCAACCTCATTTGACTCATTAAAGGAATTAATTGAGAAATATCAAAATGTTGAAGAAAACTTAAAGAATTTATCTGAAAAGGGAGTCAAAATCTTTCATGAAATAGATGCTACAAACTTAATCAAATCTTTTAAGTTAGCTACAAATTTCAAGAAAAACAAACAAAAGAACAAAGCAATACTAGGAACAGACTCAATTAATCTTATCATGTTTAACTTCCCGCATTCCGGTAAAGGTATCAAAGATCAAGACAGAAATATTAAAGCTCATCAATTGTTAATGGCCGAATTCTTTGGCTCGTGTCTTTCTGTGTTTAAATTACTTCAGTCAAATAAGAATTATTTGATCAGAAATGCTAATACCCCTACTGTTTCATCTTCATCAATTTCCGGATATTCGGTTGGCCTTTCTTCTGGAACCCCTGGCTCAAACGATCATAATAAGAGTTCAAGTTTAAACAATATCGCAGTTACATTATTTGATGGTGAACCTTACGATTCATGGCAAATCAAAAGAATAGCGAGAGATTCGTCCAATTATAAAGTTAAAGAGAGTGGCGATTTTAGATGGGATGCATTCCCGGGATACCATCATAGAAGAACTAAGAGTATGAAGCAAACAACAAAAGAAGCGAGTGAGAGACATGCCAGATGTTACGTTTTTGAAAAATTTTTGGCTAGTAAACATGGGAATAAAAAGAATAAATCAAAGAACTCTGAAGATGATAGTGATAGTGATGAATAAACTTTAATTTAAATTGAAATGCCTTTCTGAGTAAAATTTCTTATTTCGAGATTGTATAGATTAATTATTCTTAATTAGGGGTTTTCCTTCTTCCATTGTCAGTTTTGGGAGAATAATTAGAGTAATTTTCGATTGAGCAAAACTAATACTATATATATTATACTTTGTATTAACGCTACACAGTTTAATTAATGAATGAAAATATGAGAAAAAGAGAAATTTTTTTGCACCCATTCTATAATGAAGGAAAAGAAAGGCAAAGGAACTAAAAGGGAATGTAGAACTAAAGGTAAAAAAACAAAACAAAAAACAATGATCGGAAACTGAGAGAAAATCCTCAGTATATGAAGTTTATATACTTGCCTTTCCAAACCACCCAGAAGAATTCGAAAAAAGCAAATTAGTTAAAGAAGGCCATGAAGTAATGCAAACATTATACTTGGATGAAGCCAAAGACAGAGAGAAGGAAATGAAATCAAAATTTAAAAAAATGCATGTAACTTTATTGGCTTCAATAAAAATAGTACCGCCAATAATAATATACTTCAAAACAAGGTTAATAGTAAAGTTGTCTCCATTTTTAATTTAAGAACTAATAAATATATTTGTGCTCATGACTGATAAGTTTTGGTATTGTAACCACTCAGAGTAGAAGAACTATTCTCTTTGGTTAATCCTGTTTGAGAAGTATTTTGAGGGTAACTAGTGGAAGACGCTGTTGGACAAGAAGGGGAAGGGTAAACTGATTGTTGATATTGTTGATGTTGAGTATCAAACTGAGTAGGTAATCCATACCGTTGCTGACCTGTAATTGGATTACTTAAATGACCCGCGCCATTGTTAGTAGGATAGCCAGTTGGAGGCTGAGCTAATAACGGTTGCTGTTGTTGGGAAGGTTGATATCCGCCAGTGGGAGCGTAACCTGTGGATGATGTAGCGTACGGTCTAGTGTAATTCAGAGGATATGGCTGCCCATAAGCATCTGAAGCTGTTGTTGAATAAACTGCTGGAGGAATTGATGATCTATTAGGATCAATTGATGGTTGTGGTGGCTGTGGATAAACAGTCATATGTCTAGGTGGATATGTAGGTGAAAGTTGTTGTTGTTGTTGTTGTTGCTGTTGCTGTAAAAGTTGTTGTTCATAAGAAGATGAAGAACCCATTTGAACAGGATATGAGTTTGGGGCCATTGAAGGATATTGTTGAAAAGATTGGTTAGCCAGTGACATTGGATAACCTTGTGAAGGAATTGGTTGCTGCTGTTGATATTGTAGGTAGGCAGAACCAGATGTAACACCTGAAGAAACGCCAGCAAAATTTGGAACACCAGCAGGTAAAGAATGATAATACATTTTACTCAGCAGTCTTTCTTGACGTTTTCTATATCTCTCTTCTTTAATTCTTAGTTGTTCAGGGGTGGGAGGATGAGGTGGGTCTTTCAAGCATTTCTCGGTCCTACCATAACGAACGCAACTGCCACAGGGTAATTTCATATCACATTTGATCTTGTGTTTCTTGCATGGGCCGCAGTTATGGGATCTTCTGAACTTCTTCTTCTTAACTAGGTGAACTTCCTCGCCGGATTCTTTATTAATAAGTTGATCTATGCTTACCTGAGTATTTCCAACTCTAGATTCAGTCTTTTTTTGCTCATCAGTATAGCTTTCAGACATGATCACCCCTCTTATTGTAGCTATTCTTAATAAGTGGCAGTGTGATAATTATTGACTGTTGGATTTATATGCCAGTCTCTTTAATAATGGTTGCTTCCGAAGGAAAAGACAATTCTGAGTGTGATCAATTGACTTATTCGTAAATATGCACAAAATGAAATCAACGCAAACAGTGATGAGTGGAACCGAACTAGCTAAAAGGTGAATGCTTCAAAGATAGGCTAGTATACAAATATGGTGATAGGTAGAACTGGAGAAGATGGTTGTAATAACCCAAGAAACTTTTTTTTTCAACTGGTAGGCAATACTAGTAGCGGCAATTGAGTATGAAATCCTTGGTGAAGTTTGCGGATTTGTTTTAGGGAAAGAGTGGGGAGATTGCAGAACGGTCAAAAAAGTGGGAAACCACCAGCTTAAAAAGGACAGGGACGGGGGCAGAAAATAGAGCGTAGTAGATGAATGTAATCGATCTTCAATGATACCATATACGTTAAATTATTTGAGTTTTGATAAATAGATTGTTTCTGTACGTACACGTATTTATTGATCGAGTTCACGATTGATCCAAACAATTTTTCTGATTTTATAAATTAACGAAAACGGACAAATCTGCAAACTGTGCATGCACCGTACGAAGTTTAAATTAGAACGCGCGCGCCCGTGCTGCAACCGGACTTGCCCAGGACTGCCCCACAAGTAAGCACACGCGGGTAATCCGATATAAGCACTATACAGTTTATACATCATCAACTTCAAGTTTGTGTGTAAGACTATGGATATAGACATTGCTCTATGTGATATATGGAAGTTTGACATAACCAATATATGTGCTGCTAAATCACTAAGAAACTATTGTTTTTGCCTTGGTAAATTTATAAAATTATATATACACACCCTTAAAATGTACACGCCGCTCGGTCATTTGCCCACTCGATTTTGATCCCGCGATCTTCATATTACATACTTTTGGGGATTAAATAATTTTTACTGCTTTTAAATTTATAATTATTTGATTTTCTATACCTCTATTTAAAACTTTGTGTGAATATACGAATATATACAGTGTTTATATATGGACTTATATATATCTCTATATGAACACAACATACACATATAAGTTGTAACTGAGACTGGCCGAGAAAAGCAGTTTTCCTCCGCAACTATGGTGGCCCTGATGCTGGAGGCACACCACCGGCCTCCCTCCCATACCGGACAAACACCCACAGCGCCGCACACATGATCCAGTTTATCTCGCGAGTGACAGATCGAGAGCTCAGCTAATTTGAAGTTAATTATAAACGACGCGTTGCCAATTGCAAGCTGACTGACCATGATAGTACTATTTATACAAATCTAGGATTCGCAATTGATTATTTTCAACTAGCTACCCGTTATACTCCTATAACCCAGATACAACGTACCTTAACCTGACAAATTTCATCTTCTACTTGGGCCTTTTGTCAATCCCACTCTTCTTATAACCTAGTTTGTCAGCTGGCCACACGTTTTAAAGGTACGTACACGTACACACAGACACACACAATAGACCCATCACTACAGTGTCAATTTCCGTTTAATTTACTTTACACAATGGCCACATCCACTACTCCAGCTCCACCGCAAGTACCACCACGCCCTACTCAACAAGTCTATTCTGCTTTTACTCAGAATGAATGGAATAATATCAATGAATCGGTAAAAACCCAAGGGTTTTGGAAATATCATGTGTTAAGAGTAAGTCCATTCAAATTCTATTTAACTACAAATCCTGATAACAGACATCGATATGCAAGACCTGGACCTGGTTATTACGTTCATTTACAGTTCCCCAATGATTCTGCAACTCAATCAATTAAAAATGGATTTAGATTAATGTTCAGGCAACAAGATTTTGGTACTGGTGACATTGATGATACTTTTACAATTGAAAAGCTAAGTGAAAAATTAGGTGGCCATCTCACTATTAATTTCCATGAAAATGAATATCTTGAACCAGTATCAGGATTCATTAGAAATAATGATTCCACTTCTCCTCAAACTTTAACAACCACTTTTGAAAAACAATCTTCACCAAGTTCACTAGCCAAGAGTGGTGTTCTTATGTTTTCTAATTATAAAATTGAAAGCTTAAATTCTTGTCAACTATGCCCAATTGAAAAGTCAATGTTCAGCACAACAGGTTCAAAGATTGATGGTGTTAAATTGGCGAAAGCAAAGTCTGTTTATTTTATCGATACTAGCATATCAGGATTAAGAGGATGGCATGATACAGTTATTTCTTTATTTAGACACTGTGAACGTAATATCAAAAGTAAAATCACTAAGAAAATGGTTACCAAAACAAAAGGTTCTTCATTTCAATTATTTTCATCATCATCTAACAATTCATCGATTATTGATGATGGTTCATCTGATTTCTCCACTGATTTTAATAATGAAGATGATGAAGGAGATGATGATATTGCTGATGAATCAATGTATTATATTCCAAAAGATGGTTTGTATGATAGACACCCACAAGATGATTCACCTAATGATTATAAATTCGGGTGGATTACTATATATGATAAATCTAGTTATTTTGCTTTAAGTGATAAATCTGCAAAGTTACCTGCTAGCCATAATTGGGAAGTTATATTAGGAATAACGTTAGCATCGGCTATTGAAGCTCATTTAGATTCATTATTGAAAGACGCTAATGATTGAGAATTAATTAATTAAATTAACTTGAGCTCTGTAAGTATTGGGCTTCTTGGCTGGCTGTACTGTTTTTACTCATGTATATTATATGTGAGGTGATGAGTGTTCAATGTCATCTGACCTTAAGTGATTTGGTTTATCCCTTACTATATAGCGGGTTTTACTGATTTCATCATACAGTTCGATTCGTAATTATATAGTAAATTCCTCTCATCGGCTTCTTTTTATCTTTATTTATCCGATTTTGACTTAAGTTTTGTATTTTCTTTAATTCAAGGTTTCAAAATCATTCCAATTAATTTCAGGCAAAACTTCGAATTCATACATTATAAGTCACGCAATTATTAATATGAAATTTATACACTAAAATGTGCGCATTTATTAAAAAGTTCTCTTGTTTGTAAGCAAGAAACAAGCCGATAATTAATACTGATATAGAACCTACCCTGATACCATTAAATAATCAATCAAGTCAGAGAATTAATTTTACGAAACTTGTGCAGCCAGCTATACGTACGTCAGTATGTATTGAAGGATTTCTCCGGGATACATACATGATACATAATATATATATACCTATGGAATTGCATCTGCAAAAGATTTATAAAGATTAGGTGCAGTATAGCTTGACTAATAGTAAGACAAAAATTGCAGCCTAATGATCTTCCCAATGAATGTTCCGATCTAGGAATCCGTACATGGCATATAGGACTGGCCCAATAGAATTAAGTGTAATTAAACAATCGAAAGGGTATTAGGTAAGTTTAGGATTTAACGGAATGCATCCAGAAAAGATCGTGATGAATCATGATTCATCGATGGTGAAAGAGTATCATGGTCAAACCTTAACTCCTAAAAGAATCTGTATAAAAAAATTTTTAAGTTAAATGAAATTTTTTTGAAATATTTTTAACTGATATTTTATATGTACCGGGTGTACCCCCATGACCATGCAAATCCCCGATCGATAAAAAACTAGGCCGAACCGTGGGATCAGATTCCCAATTGGGGTTAATTGGGTGCATGAGCCAGGAGATACTGATCCTTAATAATTGAACTTAATTTTAACTTTTGGATTTCGACTTTAACTTTAACTTAATCAGTGACGATTATGTAGCAGATGCATGACTTAGTTTAATTAAATGTTACTGCATCCTCAGACTATATGAAGTTAAACAGCTTCCATCAACTGAGAAATTCCAACTATATAGTAGAAAAGTCGGTCCACATGTGGGGCAATTGCCCAACTGATTCCCTAAATTTATGTGATAGTTGCAGTACTTGCCTCAAATCAGCTGCAATTAAACAACCATGATACTTGGTAATCATGTATCTTTTTTCACTTTCGCTAGACATGTAGCTATTAATCGAGATATAACCGGGTCTTAACAATTCCGGCGGCCAACAGTTGGTATGGAATTGCCCCTTCCACATCCATTGCCCGCTTAGAATATGTAGGGGTATGTAACCGAAAATTTGAAGTCCTTAAATGTTTGAATCTCCTGTAAAGTGATAATTACATTCCATTAACGAAGTTTTATTAGTTTTGAAATTAAAGTATATATAGATAACATATATAATCGCAATCTTGTAACTTCTAATTCTATATAAAATATTTTAAACTTTCTAAAGTTACCTATCACAGACGATTTTGATTTGCTGCTTGAACGATTTTATAAGTGATAGCAATCTCTTCAAATCTCTGTTCATTTTAACTTTTGTTTCATTTTCCCAGAAAGGTGAAAGGTGAAAGCTCGGCTAAGACGCACATGCCTATTCTTTTGAAGTGTCTCCGGAAGTTAGTAAGTACCTGGTGCTCGCGTAGTTATAGCTTTGTGACTTAGCTTAAACGAATAAGCGTGATCTGGTATCTAGATATATTCGTTAACGTAGAACCTACTGCCATAGGTGAAAGCCTAATAATTGGAAGTCAGCAGAATTTCCATTAATCCATTTATTTAGCCAGATAAGCTCTTCTTGCACCACTGCCACCGGACTGCTTCTTTCCCAGAGTCACCCAAAAGTTAAGCCAATATAGTTCTGGGCTGGGTTGTTAACACAATATAGTAGCGATCACGATCACGATCACGATCTCGGATCAAAATCATAACATCATCGTTTCAGCGGCACCATTCCTTTCTCTCTAAAATTTGTTATAGCTTTAGCTTAAATGTCCGAAGAAGAAATAGAAGATCAGGCGTTTCTAGATTTAGTTAATCACCAAGACTACAGAGTGGTTATCTTATATGGCACTCAGTCAGGCACATCCGAAAAATTTGCACAAAGATTCAATAGGCAACTAGAGTCCACTTACTCAATTAAATCTTCAGTCATTAACTTGGAAAAATTTTCAGGGTCACACTTAGCAACAGAGTCAGATGTTATTTCAAGATTTTCGGATGACAAGATTTACGTATTTTTCATAAGTTCATACGGTGACGGAGAACAGTGTGATTCGGCTGTCCAATTTTATGAGTCTTTAAAGAAATCAACGACGAGAGTGAGAAGTATTAGATACTGTATGTTTGGAGTTGGCAGCTCATTATATGAATTGTATCAGGGTGCAGCAAAAAATATTGAAAATGACTTAATTAGATTGAATTGCAGAATTTTGGGTAAATTTGGTGAAGCCGATGATGGTAAAGGTACGTCGGATGAAGATTTTGAGGATTGGAAAATTGATATTTTACCATTAATTGCGTTACAATTTGGGCTGACGCAGGCTAGAATTGATGAATATTCACCTTCTTTTAATATTAAAGAGGTTGAAGCTAAGAAATTCGGGAAAGGTGAAATTGCAACCAGTTTAAGAGATTTGACATTTATTAATAAACCTCCTTTCCATATTTCAAAGCCTTTCATTGCAAAGCTGAACGGTTTCAAAGAGTTGTATTTGCCGGCTGATGATAGAAGATGTTTACATGTTGAAGTAGACTTGAATGGTTCAAATTTATCTTATCAAACAGGAGATCATTTGGGTCTTTACACAAGCAATAGTTTAAACTCTGTCGAACAATGTTTAAAAGTATTTGGATTAAGAGATAAACAAGATAAAATTTTAAATATCGTTCCAGTTGATAGAATTTCAACTCAACTCTGGTTTCCTAATCCTATTAATTTAAAAGCCTTATTTCAATATTATTTAGAGATTAATGGATCAGTAAGCAGGCTAACAGTTAAGGAATTAATTAGATTTGCACCATCTGATGAGGCAAAAGCCCAATTAATTACTATGACCGAGAACAAAGATATATTCAAGCAACAGATTACAAATAAATTACTCAGTTTACATGAATTATTAATCAGTATTTCAAAACATGATGAAATTTGGACTCATGTGCCAATTTCATTTTTAATAGAATCATTTGGTAAATTGTATCCACGTTATTATTCAATATCTTCGTCTAATCTATCAGAACCTAAATGTGCTCATATAACAGTGTCAATTGAATCTGATCTAACTTCAAACTTTGAAGGTGTTTGCTCAAATTATTTACTTGATATCAAAGAAAACTCCAACAAGTACGACGTTAATGGACCAAATAATAACTACAAAAATGGGAAAATTCCAATTTTCATTGAGAAATCTAAATTCAGATTACCATTAAATAGTGCCAAGCCAATTATTATGATTGGAGCCGGTACTGGAGTTGCACCGTTCAGGGGTTTTCTAAGACATCGCGTTTCACAATTTAAAAAATGTATTAGTAATGATTCTGCTTCTGGTTCTGATAGATTTGGTAAAATGATTTTATTCTACGGATGTCGTGATGAATTTGAGTTCTTGTATAAATCCGAATGGGAAGAATATAAGCAAATATTAGATGGTAAGTTTCAGATGAAAGTCTCTTATTCCCGAGAACCCAATACGGCTAAAGAATACGTCCAAGATAGAATTACAAAAACCAGTGATTTGGTCTATGAATTGATTATGAATGAAGGAGCCTATATTTATGTTTGCGGTGATGCAAACCAGATGGCCAAAGGAGTCTCGAAAGCGTTAATTGACTTATTCTCCGAAAAAGAAGGAAATTTAAAAAAAGGAGATCGAATGTTAAAAAGTCTGAGGACCAGTGGCAGATATCAGGAAGATGTGTGGTGAGTGGTGATGAGCCAGCATTTAGTCAGAAATCTTGTATAGCTATGTAACTGTGAAGCTCAATTAACATATACACATGGGGTCTCGGGCCATTTCCGCCTGCACAGCCCGCACCCTGCAACGGTCTCGCTCTGACTGGAGCCACAGAGAAAGAGAAGTCTCGCTTAATAATCCGTTCAACCTTGATGAGCAATTTAGGTCTGTTCTTTCCTACAACTGTTCTTTTATATACCTCGCTTTTCTCGTGTACTCTGCTCACCGGTCGCATTTTCTCTCGCATAGCAAGGTTTGAACTCCAAGGCTTTTCCAAAACTGAATTGAAATTCGCTTGAATCGCCATAATCTCTTTTTTTTAATAAATCCAATCTTTATCTCCGCCATTTAGTCGATCAACTCGTTTGCCACAGTTGATAATCCCCGTTAATTCAGCTTGATTCCCTTGTTCCTACTTTTCAGCTCTGGATTCTGAAAAACGAAAACTCTCTCCTTCTCTTTCCTCCTTCCTTCTCCCTGCAAATACATATTGATTATTGACCCATCTTGAAACTCTCTGGTGATATCCAGTTCCAAATACCATGACATCTCTCTCTGCTAGCACCAGTCGTTTGTCTCGTCAATCATCCGAAAGCTCCTTCCATATACAGGATGAATCATCTCCTTATTTAAATAATGCTTTGAAATCAGTTGACCATGTTTTATCAACTCAAGGCAAAGCTATAGATTATTTAGTCAAGCAATATAGAAATTCCCAATGGTCTCAACATCAAATGAAGAAATCTTTAAGAATTTTAAATAATTCTTTGAATCAAGGTGGTAAAGTTGTTGTTTCTGGTATGGGTAAATCGTTCAAAATTGCCAATAAAACTGTTGCAACTTTTAATTCATTATCTGTTCATTCGGCTGCCTTACATCCTACTGAAGCTCTACATGGTGACTTAGGTATAATTAGAGAAGAACATAATGATTCCTTGATCTTGATTTCTGCTTCAGGTAATTCTCCAGAGTTGTCTACCCTGTTACAATATGTCCCTGAATCCATCCCAGTTGTCTTAGTTACTTGTACTAAAATTTCAAATTTGTCAAAGCATCCTAAAGTTAAATCTTTATTATATGCTGAGCTGCCTTCAAAATTATCAGAGAAGAATTTATACGGTTTATCAGCCCCAACTATTTCAACAACCCTGTGCTTAACTTTATTAGATGCTATTTCCATTGCTTTGAGTGAATTACATATTAATGATCTGAAGGCTAGACAAAAGAGATTTGGTGAAAGACATCCTGGTGGTGCAATCGGTATTGATTACTTGCAAGGCTTCTCAAATAAAGGAAGTAATAATATAGCAGTTGGGGGTAGTTCAAGCGGCGACTTGACAAATTTAAGTAAGTCAACTTCAGATTCTTCTAGTGCTACAACAACTAATGAAAATCATTCAGAATATAAAGAATCTGCTGCTGAATTTACAGAAGATGAAGATGGTGTTTTAGATTTAGCTAACTTGCAATTATTACAGGAAGTTAAATTATCTGAATCAAAAGTCAGTGTAGAAAACCTACCAAACGATGAATTCAAATTAATTCAATTGATCACAATGTATGATTACTTGTTAGTTGCAAATTCAGAGGTTACCCAAGTTTTAGAATCTAAAGTTGCTCAAGACGTTTACAGAAAATGTAAACTGCAACAAGATACATGGGATGACATCAAATGGAAAATCGCTGATTGTTTAACTAAACTAATGGTCTAAACGTTAAAACACTATTATTTCCATTTCATTCATTTTACTCACTTTCCTAATTATTTATTAATATATGGACTTTAACTATTAATAATACACATTGTTTGTCTTATTTGCTTTTTGTTTGTCTTTTTTTTAATCTTTGTACTTAATCTCTCACCTTTCTTTCATACATGTATCTTCGTTGTTGTTTTTCTGCTTTGATTCTTACTTATGCCGTTGGTTTTTCTGTTTTATTCAAAATAATGTGATTTGCATACACATACATTAAGCGCACATTCGTTTTTCTTTCCTACTTTAAAAAAAAAGACCCCTACCTAGACCTTCCTCGAGTAAACATAGGTTTGTACATATTCAATGAATGATCTTGAATAACTTAATTATTTTAAATTTTTCATAGTTTTGAGCAAGCAATTTGTGAATATGACTCTCTTCATGCATCGATGATCTAGATTCACAGTTGTCACTGATGCATGGAGGCAGCACATACATTCTACGTACGTTTTAATCGTATTTTGTACATAAAAAATTAATTAAATTACAATTCATAAAAAACAAGGTTTCTCCTCCTATAATGGGGCTTTTACTTTAGTAACTATCTTTTTTTACTTCATGTCTATATTATATAAAGCTTTAAGGGTAAATCAGGCTGTAACTACTATACATCCATAATAAATAAATAGCAGCATGCGGGACTAAGTTTAATATTAAAATATTATTATAAAAAAATTAATCAATCAAATGAACTAAAAAATCATCAACTAGCAAAGAACATACACATGGAAGACATTTCAAAAATAAAAAGGGGGAGAACTACCATCATACAAATTATTCATACTTCGGGGAACAATCATGAATGATACCAACAGCCTTAATCATAACCTCCTTACAAGCATCATATAACTTATACCCATACAACTTGTAAGCATCATCTTGAGGACATTCGTAGAATATTGTCTGATCACCTAAAGCTAGATAATAATTATCAGTCAATGACCAACCAGCAGCAAGCCTAGTACCAGCCTGAGGAGGAGGTCCATCGAATTGAAATTGGGAATTAGAAACAATAGAACCAACTCTACCTTGTTCATCATAAATAACACCATCGGCAATTGTAACCATTAAAGAGTAAGGATCGTAGCACGCGTAATGTAGTTTACCGTCATCATCATCCACACATTCTTCATTTTGGACTTCAATTTGTCCATCTTCGTAAGCATATGCGATTAAACCTTCATAAACGGATGTATCTTCTTCTAAGCTATCTTTAATATCATTAACTGGTTTTAACTCATCAACAATTTCATTTTCTTCCTCTTCTAAGAATATAGGTTTATTGACAGGAACAGTAGTAGTTGAGGAAGGAGAGGACGAAGAGACCAAGGTGGAGGTTGCAATTGAAGTTGGGCTTGGACTAGGAGTTTCATAAATCAAATCACATTTCGTTTTGGTTATATAATAAGGAACATTAGAACAAGAATGCCATGAGTTGGTAGTTTTTGGGCCTTTAATCACTGAACTCTTTCTAGCATCAAACACAGAGTTATGATATTCCGTAAAATAAGGACCGCAATCAGTTGAATAATCGGTTAAAGTTTCAGTGGTACAATGTTTTTGATGTTCAACATTCAAAGCTTCACATTTATCATCAGGTTTATGAAAATGGTCAGGGTTTAATGTCTGAGCAACTAAGGCAAAAGTACCCGTTGGATTAATGTTACCCAAAGGTGACGCAGTAGGAGATAGAGTTTTCCAGTCACCGCCGCTTTCTGGTTTCCAGTTATTAGCAGCTAGTACCAAAGTTGATGGAATTGAGAAGAGTGTGAGAGAAAAAGTTGATAGCTTTACCATTTGAGTTATTAATGGGGAGTATTAGTTATATTATTCGAGTAAATAAAGACTAAAGGAAGTCAGACTGGAGCAGATATCTTGAACAAGGGATCTAATAATCAACAAAAGGACCATATTCAAATTCTGCTCCCGCACCCGTGCACCTTTATATAAGCCGATAGACGCGACGGGCCTGTCCCTTTGAGTGTTTCCTGATTAGGTAATTATCCTCTTTTCTCTTTTCTGTCCTTGTTTCAGGAGTGAGTCTGACTTGAATTGCCACTGTTTCAACTCCGAATGTCTGGGTGAGAGACAGGCACCACGAGACACTTTTTCTAGCAATGGCCATCGAGTCTCGGGTCGTAGCAGTGTACTATACCAGCCCTAGCAGTGACCATTACTCAGCTGTAGTCTGGATGAAAATCGGAAAATACGAAACGCAAATCGCATCTCAGTCAACGAGTCACTAAGATTCTCAACTTTCACTCAACGCAAAACCAAAAACTAAATCAGAAAACAGAGAACAGCATCTCCAGACCACCTCCAGCACAACACATACCACCCACCTCCCCCCCCACATCCCATCATCTTCTCCCATCTCACCACCCAGCAATGTCTTTATTTAAAAGATCCTCAAGAGATAGAGAAAAGAAAAAATCCTCCATCGGCTCTGCTATATCCTCTACTCACACTAGCTTTACAAATGGAATATCTGGCCCTCTTAATGCTCCGTCTAAAGTTGTTCAAGCTATCCGTCCTTATATAGCCCAAAGAGCTGGCGAACTGAGTTTCCAGCAAGGTGACTTCTTCCATATTTCCATGGGCTCAGAGTTAGACGAGATAATTGAGATCCATGATCCAATTAAAGATATCAAAGGGAAAGCACCAACTAAATCCTTTAAATTTTTTGATAAAACTCATAAACCTGCTTCTGAAGACTCTTCAACTGGATCAAGTAATTCTTCCTCTCCTAAAGTTCCTCAGAGATTCCCTTCAACTTCTTCTCATACAACTGTCGGTGGTACTGCTGTTTCAAAAATTAAAGTCACCCCTTTACCTTCCCTATATGGTCGACTATTATACGATTTTAAAGCTGAAAGGCCCGATGAACTGAATGTTGTCGCTGGTGACAGCGTCATTATATGTGCCCACCATGATCATGAATGGTTTATTGGAAAATTTCTAGATAAAATTGGTGAACCTGGTCTGATCCCTGTAAGCTATGTTCAACTATATGATATATCAACTAAAGTCCCTTATAAGGAACCTGCTAATATTATCATAGAAAAAGAAAGATTACCAACTGTTGATGAGTGGAAAGCAATGAAAAATAAACATAAAGCAAGTGCAAGAGCTGTTGGCCAAGCTGCCTTAAAACAACCACCACAACATCAAAATAGCAATAGTACAGATTCCTCAAGATCAAGATCCTCCTCTTTACTAAAATCTGCACCTCCTGAACTAGCAAATCCATTTGCCGTTGAAGCTAATATGGAATCTTTTTCTAGTACTAATGGTAAATACTGGTATTTAGTTAGAGTTTTCCTTTCAAATGGTACAGTTAGAAGCTTGTGTAGATATTATGAAGATTTCTTCAATTTCCACAAACTAGTTTTAGCTCTTTGGCCGAGAGAAGGTGGCCAATTTGATGTTGAAAAAAGAAAAGAAAGAATTATTCCTTATATTCCAGGTCCTTTAGTTGAAGTTACAGAAAAATTATGCCATATGAGATTAAATGATCTTGATAAATATTTAAAAAATTTGTTACAATTACCTGATTATATTTCAAAATCCAAAATTGTTAATTCTTTCTTTGATTTAATGGATGGTGATCAAGAATTCCCAGATCAATACACAATTCAAAATTCTGTGATATATCCATTAAGAGATCCTCCAATAATGAAATTAAATGACCAGCCTCAACCTAATTTACAACGTTATAATACAAGAAATTCTCAATATCAACAGGACAGATTATCACAGTATGACTCAAAAAATACAGCAAATATGTTATCAAGTCGGATGAGTGGTTTCACCCTCCAACAACAAACACAACAACAACAACAACAACAACAACCCTATAGAGAATCTGTTGCTTCTTCAGGTTCTTCATCTGCTCAAAGAACGGCTGCAAATAGTGAAGATTCAGAAACTAAACTGAAACTGAAGTTCTATTATAAAGATGACATTTTTGCCATAGTTGTCTCAGAGAATATAGCTTTATTAGAATTAAAGAAGCTGATAGTACCAAGAGTAGATGAATGTGAAGAGGCAGATATTTTGGATTCATTAAAGATTATTCCTAAAGATGTAAATAATGTTGATCAATATGAATATATCGAAGAAGATATCCTTGAATCTGATTCTGATCTTTGGAAAAGCAAGAATTTTAAGGACAAAGGTAAGTTTTTAGTTTTAGTTGTTTAGAAGTGAACAACACTCCCTCTCTTGTCACTATACACCCAATTTTTTCTCTCTGTGTGTCATTTACAACATTATGAAAATACTTCTCCTGAACCTATAGTACTGTTTTATTATTAGTTTGCTTATTATTTTTTTGGCTTTTTTGCTTAGATTTTGTGTCAATAACTTTCTCATGTTCTTTAGATATATATTTACGTTTTTTCTTTTCTTTTCTTATTCCTTTCCTGCTTTCTTTTTCTCCCCCCTCTTCCCTTCACCCTCTTTGCTTAGATAGTGTATTTTCCGATGTATTATGATATCTTTAACCATTACTTATATACAACAATTCCTCTTCGGAAGAGTACAAATTTATTATATAAAATGAATCTATATAAAGTATCAAATGAAATCATAATCTATATACAAAGCTAATGTTCTTCAAAAAAAAGAATATTTACAAATCTCATGTCCCATGCATGAATACTGATGCTCAATAAACAAGCGCTAGCTTATCCTTGAGTAGGCTTACCCCCTTGATAACAACTTAGATTTCATACTTTCAAACATTTCATTACGTTTAACACTTTTTATGCTATAAGCCCTTAATATTTTTTGAAACTCGGTTAAGTCATCCCTATCACTTTCGTCTGAACCAAAATTCAATCTTAAAAGTTCAAAACAGTGATAAAAATATTCGTCTCTAGCTACCATTTGATCCGTTATCTGTGAGATTGTATATTTGACTCTCCAGTTAACGGTCGATTTCGGATCAAGAATTTCAATTGGTGGTGTTGGGTATTTATTTTTCCCAAGTTCCATTTTGTTTTTATTTAAGAAATGATCAACTTTCATTACAAACATAAATGCACCGCCATCCTCTGATTCTTTATACACTGTGGAATTTAATTCTCTAACGGACCGCTTTAATTCACCTGACTTTTTCCGAATTCTTAGAATTCTATCAGTAATTAGCTCGTCATCATTTTTTCCATCATCATCATAATCTTTTCTTTCTTGTTCTTGCTGTAAGATTATTTCCTCTTTCTCATTTTCAAATTTTTCTTCTGCTACTAATTCTAATCGATCTAAAGTTTTTTTAGAAACAACATTAGCAAAACAGGCAATATGTGGCTCATCACAATAATCGGTTGGCTCTTGATAAACTGCAATTAGCCTGCACGGCTTGCCTTGTGTTTTAGCTCTGACTGTATCTAATAATTTTTCCCACATTGCAAGACTTGTTTCAAATTCAAAGTTTGCCATATATGACGATAATTCTTCTCTTTTATCCTGCCAATGTGATCCAATATCATCAACGATATCTTCAACAGCTGTTTCTCTATAATCATCAACTGGGCCGAAGAACAAATGATCAATGGTAGATAGGGGTAGATATTGAAAGCCTAAACATTTCTTAATATTATGGTATGCAACAAATATACCGTCCATGTTACCTAGTCTTGCTTGTAATGCATATTTGAACATCACAATTCTAATTAAATCATTTAATTCAAATTCAAAACTTTCCAGTGCACCTACAGTTTTATGGATTTCATAGTTAGTTGGGTGTAAATCCGTATGTTGGATGTCACGCCTAATTGCAACAACAGCTCTAGTTTTCAAATCAAACACACCTGTTCCCGGTAATTCAGGGTTATATGCATCTAATTGTGATCTCAATAAGAATTTACCAACTTTAGCATAGTGATACATATTTGGACGAAGCAGTTTTGGATCTTCTGTGTTTGATTTTAAATATTTCTTAAATTCTTCTGGTGGGGTCGATAGGAAACATTCTAATAAGTGGCCCATATATTGTAAGACAAGTTCTGAATCTGATGACTTTTCTTTATCAAGTGAGTAAACATTTTTAGCTTTTTGCGACAGCACCACTGTAGTAGCAACAGATGAACCATAAGATAGATGAGATCTTTCTGAATAATAATTGGAAAGTCCCTTTGTGAAAATAGGTCTGTTATAACTCAATAACTTATGAAAATGTGTTAAAACACCAGTCAACGAACTGGTTGATGAAAAATACTCCAGTTTTCCATCAGTATCAGAGTTTTTACTAACTTCCTCACAAATCTTAACCATTTTAGTATCCTTACTGGAAGGAACGAATTTCGCTATTTTATCAAACTTGAATTCATTAACTGGAGGCAAATCTAAGACTTCCTTACTAAAATTAATATGCCTTGTTCTTGGGTCTTGTGAATGATGAATACCTGGAGAAAAAACAACTCTCTCCAAATCATATTGAAGTCGGGGCAATCCTTCCACCGGATCACAATATTTTTTTAATGGCGTATAACGTCCCAGAGTATCTGTATTTGTATCTCTAACTCCTGAATACAATATTTTTTGATTTTTGAAGGAAGATTTTGATTTTGAAGATATGATATCTACTAGTGAGTTGTAAAGCTTTTTGTTGTTGTTCTTGTTCTTGTTGTTCTTACGGTGATTTTGTCGGGTTTGTATCACGGTGCTAAAACCTGATGATATCAGATTTTGTGACTTTTGTTTCCTTATTATTCTGATAGAATTAATCATGCACTGAAGGTAATTTTTGATAATAGCAGGTACAAAAATGAAAATTCAAAAATAAAAATAAAAATTCAAAATTTAAAATCGGTTGGAATATTACCAGCCGGCTCTTCTCACTACGTGGCGCTGCAAATACTATGTGGCGCAGTATTTCTTTCAGCGCTTATCAGTTTTTTCTATGCCCTTGGTTTCCCCAGGTTGGTGCTCTTTTTCTTTGTCATCTTGATCTCCCTTTCCCACTATTCCTATAGTTACTATAGAAGCATTATTCTAATTATCTCAAAATTACAATCCCTTTATACCATGTCTCTTAGACCTCTTTCATCTACTTCACGTCTCTTTCACCATATTCTTCTGCAGAAAAGGGCAAGGTGCAGACCCAACTCAACTCTTAGCTACTCAAATCTCTGCTCTTAGTACTTTATTCCCCATTATATATTATATTTGATTATAATTATGCTCGAACATTTTTAGACTCTCCCGTTACCAATCCTCCAAACATAAATAAATTGAAAGAAGCCTTGTCAATTAAAGACTTCTTGGCTACCCTTCTTGTCAGTTCTACTTCTGACTTAGATTTAGCCTGTTTGAGTGGGCTTCAACTGAATCAATATGGCATCAATTCTTTTAAAACTAAACTGCATCAGATTCCAAGTTTTTAACTGGTTGTTTCCAGGGATATTTAGCTTGTCTCTAAGCCAACAACAATCAGTAGAACTACAACAGGTACAACAGTATTGCTAAAGAAAACACTTGTTTTGATTTAGCTAGATCCCAGCCTATTTATTGAGACTTTCCAAAAGAATTAAAGAGACCAATTACTGAAAATCAGAAGAAAGAAAAGGTTGGCCCATCCACTTCTTCATCTGTCTATGCTGAATCCCCAGTTTTAATTAGAGGTGTTATCCATATTGAATCATCCATTTGTCATCAAAGAACCGCTAGCGCTGAAGTTAATGTTGATTTTACAAAGATATAGATTCTAATAAGTATATTAACGGCAACTTTAAGACCTAGATTCTTGCTCTGGTGAATTGTGATGTGCCATAGGGATGTTATAGAAAAATGAAGTTTACAAATAAATCTCTGAATAGATCGAGAGTATATCTTAATGAGTGTTATGAAGAAAACTGGAAAGAAGAAGAAGAATAACCACTTCTGGTGATTGCAAAACTGTTGCAAGTATGCAGTAGTTGGTTAAAATGGAAACTTCATGGTTTTAAAACATATTAAATTATATCTTATTATCGATATTTGAAAGGAATTTGGATGTTCACATTGTTTGTTTTAAATTCTTTTTCCATGATTGATCACTTCTCGGTATTTTTCTTTATACGCTTTGATCATAACTGTTAAATTTCAAATTACCTGTTAAATTTTGGTAAAGTATATTTACAATAAAAGAGCTTGGTCATCTTACATTTATTTTTTTTATAGTTTTAACTTTGATAAATTCGACCAATAAGTCTTATTTTGTTCCATTTTGATTGCTAGCGGCTTGTGATTCTTCCTAGTTACCACTGTTGATCTATGATTCATGTGTTTTTTTTTATTATTGTTTTTGCCCCCGCTTTTTTACTTATGTGTCTTATTATCAAGTTGCTCCAGTTCTTTTACTTTTTGAACCAACATTTTTAATGTGAACTGGCGCTAGTAAAATTGTATAGACATGGCTCGGTCACAGTTTCGGCAGTTTAAATCAGAAGGGACTTCTTCCCCGCATCAGCATAGGGCTAAGCAGGTGCCAGGTGCCCCACCCTCGAAATCTATATAAACAGACCCTTTTCTCTAATTCTGATTCTCGAAAGTAAAGATCAAGGCATTCATACAAAATCCCAAAACAAAGTCATTGCCCCTGTTAGCTAACGAGTCTTCGAGGAAAAGTACCAAGTCCAAAAGATGCTTCTCTAAGTTTGTTAAAACAAATTGGCCGACAAGGCTGCTTCTAATGTTACCGGGTCTTCTGTTGTTAACAGTACACGTTCAAACGATGTAATTACAAGTTCATGCTATTCTTCCATTTATGTCACCACTAAAATTTCAATAAGTTATAATGCTAAATGTTTAGTTTATGAAATCACTGGCGGACTAATTCGATGGGTTGCCATGAACCTGAAAGGAATTATAGAAACGACACAACAATAAAAATTTTGAAAGTCATGAAACATTGAGAGATGAATCATTTAAGCCAATATGAATCAATAACAGTAAGTGTAATAATTTTATAGATGATTTGAGAGATTAGAACTGGGAATGGGAACAATGAAATAATGATTGAAGGCACAGAGAGAGAGGGAGAAAGTACTTATTAGAACTATAGATGGATAGAAATGATAATAAATAAATGAAGAAATGAAGATAACTAAGCAGAATCTTAAGCTGGTAATATATATATATAAATCGTCCAAAAAATCTTCAAAATATAATATTTAAGTTATTTTTCATTTGCAAATTTTTTGAACTATATAGCTAGTTCTCTTTTATATTTCGTTTATAACATCTATCGAGCTCCCTCTTCCACGTTTAACTAGAAAGTTATTAAACCATTTCATTCATACTTAGACTCTTCAATTACTTGTCTCTACAAGGTTACCTAGTATCACGCACACTAGTTTATAATGAGTAAATCGGAGCCCTGGTAATTCCGATACCCATATATAAGGAAATATTAACGTGCGCGGGATCATCGTGTGCGAAATCAATCGAATGCAAAATACTTCTCATGCATGCGCCTTCTGGATGCTGGCTGCTTGCTACAACTAACCCTTTTCGGAAAAGTCAATGTGCTCAAACATGAGCGAAGTCAATAGAACTAGCCCATATAAAGATTTATTATTACACAGTTGAATCATTCAAAGGTTCGGAATTTAAGAAAAAACCAAATCAAAGAAGAAAATGAAGTAAAACTTAGTAGAACATATATTAGTCGGCAAATTGAACTGACGATAAACAAACATACGATTCACTTCTACAGGTGCACGAGTGTTATTGAGGTAAAAAATTAAAAAATATAAAAAAACCTTTAGAGGGAGTAGAGAGATCCCATATTTGAGATATAAAGAGCACTTTTTAAATGGTTGAGAACTGCAGAGTTTTAAGTGTCTGCATAGACACTTGGAAATCAGAAAAGTTGGCATGGAAGCCGAATCTTGAGAAAAGTTTATTTTGGCATAGAAGCACTAGGAGTAAAGTTGATAGTTGTAACTAGTAAAAACTAATTGGAGAGTAAAGTCTGCAGAAATGTAGACGGAATTTTATAAGTTGCCCGGATTTAATGGGAGTAATTAGAGATTGACAGGAAACAGTACCACAAACCTTCGAATTAATTGATGAAAGTGAATGGATAATTTATCAAACCTTGAATGTGTAGCAACACATGTACACGTGGGCCAACTGTTAAAAGTTTGAATACGTGGAAACTCGGTTTGTTGGATCCTTTGATGGCCGAATTATCATCATATTCAGATTGATTTGCATTGGTGCAGTATTTAAGCAATGTTCACTGTATGACAAGTCAAGGAAAGCAGTCTCTATTTTTTGGAGGAAGTTCACACCATCTGGATTCATCTTTCATTTGCAGTTATGATAAGGAGGGGAGATGTCAGACTCCCCTCAGAGAAAAGAGTATGTTAGAAGAAAAAAGGGCCCCCTTTAGAATATAAATGGGCAAACTGCTGTCTTTTTATACTGGCACGAGGGGGGCCGCCCCACAGAAAATTCAGAGCAATCTAAGTTCTGCGGCGCTAGCAGCTAAAGGCTGGGCATCCTTGCACTGAAAACGCCCAATTTTGTTTAGTTGTTATGTTGCTATGTTTCTGGCGTCTAATATACTGGTCCTGCTCTTATGATCATATACAGACAAGCTATACTCCTTCATACTTCTTTGCTTCTTCTCTATTATGCATTCCAATTCCAATTGCCTACTACTTCTCCTGAACGACTAGAAATCACTTCTACCTGAACAATTACAAACTCCAGACTTATATCCTACTTTTATTTTGAGCAGGCAAAAGCTCTTGGTTTCAGTAAGTATTTTTAAACACATCACAACTGAAAAAGTTTAACACTTTAAAATATCAAATTTAACACGGTATCTCTAGTTATCTACCATAGTCCAATCCCATATCTGCTAGGCTCAAATCGTCCATTTGAATGTCTGACATCCCTTCCTTTTTCTTCTTAAACAATCATAGAATTGAACTACCCTTGGGTCCAGTAATTAGTTAGTTCATTTACGTTATGTTCAGAGGTCTTGTTCTTTTAAACTGAATCTTTTCTCTTGTTTGAAGTTTCACAAATAATTGTGTCAATTAGTATACTGAAAGTGTTACAAGATTCGCACTGTTATTCTCCAGCGTAAATTGTTGAAGTTGGATATAAATCTATCTGAAGTCAAAATGTTAGTTGGTATTGACTATGGCTATGTTTTTACTTATTGGCTAAATGAATCATTTACATAAATCTTGAGGTTTCAAGGTTTTGATTGATTTGTTTGGTGGATAGGTTTGCATTGACTTTCAATTTGGTGCCAAGGCTTTGCTTGTTCGTATCTTTCTTTTAACACTTGGTTTATCGTCATTGTTACTGCTGGCTAAGGTAACTCTGAGGTTAATTATTTATCACCAGAGTTTTACTTCACCTAAATCTCTGGTGTCTCTTTGTCAGAAGTTTTGTAGTCTATATTCAGCGGGTGGGGGGGGATGGGGTGACAATTGTCACAGAAGCTATGTTTCAACGTCTGCCATAATGATTCTTCATTCTATTAACTCTTTCTGCTTTCATTTTTAGTTGAATCCGCTATTCCGTGTTTGGCTATTTTTATACATATTTTGAGTTGTGTATCTTCAGTTCTTCATGATGCTAATCTTATGTATTATTGTTTAGCATCCACTATTATCTACTTATTACTTTTCTTAATTGTTTTCTACAGTGTTTTCTACAGTGTTTTCTATATACTTGATCTTTCAGTTTAATATTAGTTTAGTCAAACAACAAATTGTAACTTGCGACTTGTAATTAGTAATTTGTAAGTACCTTTGGAATTATAAATAATCTTCAGTTAGATTGATGAAATAAACTGCTACATTGTGATTAAATTTGCTACAAGTGAGAATCGTTTTTGAAAATAAAGATAAAAAGGTATTCCACAGGCATACAAGAAAGAGTTAAACTAGGGTTATAGCATTTATTAAGAAGTCTCCTTCTGTGAGCTGGTTGAGTGACTAATAGATCGTTAGATTTAAGGACTTAATAAGGCCAAGTTAATGATGACTTTCCTCTGTGTTTCGCTATTAACTGGTAACAGTTTCTTCCGCATGTTTTAGGCTAGTACTTTTTCAACCAATCGCTAAACCAAAGTTAAATACAAGCCTTAATTAAATCTATACATAGAAGTGGGGGGGGGATTAAGAAAGAATAACGAATTTAAAGACATAAGCAATTTCGCCAAGTTCATTCAGAAAAGTGAAAACTGCCTGAGTTTGCATATATGATATGATTCAAGTTTATCAAGGATATTATTATGATAATAAGTCCGAAATTTACATACGAGAGTAGCCAATTTAGGTGGAAAAAAAATATATTAGATACACAAAAAAACCGGTCCAACCGATTGCTTTTTCCTAAAAAACATAAAATCAAAAACATGTGCACAAATTCACCACCTTGACTTACATTTATCTTAGCAGCTATACCTTAAAACTGGGAGAAAAAAGTCATCTAGGCTTATAAACTGATTCGGGTGGCCCAACTTAAACGCTCTGACTTGGAGAAACGTACATCCGATAATCTGTTTCTCTTCATTGATCTTCATTGATCTCGACCCCCTCTATTCCGCGCATATCCTGAGTACAGAAGGGACACCTTTGAACAACCCTTGCGGTCTAATTAATTCTGATGGAGCAACAGTCCTACCTTCTGTATGACCAAGGCCTAATCAGCAAAGACTAGGCCAGGTTTAAAGGTCGGTGGTATATAAACCACCCGTACTTGACTGTAGTCTCATCATGCTATGTCATATTCCGGCTAGCTAGCTGATCTGATCTGGAACCGCACCTCTTCCAGACACGCTGTAGGTGTGGAGGACTGGAGAAGGTCTTAGCACTAACTTCTTATTCTAACATTTACCCCTTGCAGGAAGCTTTGTACTTTGCTGCACTCTGCAATATTGAACTCTGGGCTGGTGTGGAAGGACAAAGAAAGAAGAGTTCAGGAAGAGTAAACTGTGACCTGAACCAAGCAGAAATGAGGGAATGGGCTGGCTTAAATAAAAAGCGAAATCCGAAACTGATATCAGCGACGCGCCGGCGGCTTTTTTTTCTTATCATGTATATTCAATCAATCAATCACAATCAGACGATATTTAATCTGTGGAGAGGAATAGACGTGAGCATTAATTACATCACGCTGACATCCATTCACCATCTAAACACCCACATGCCTCTAACTCAAGAACAACTAGATCAATTTGAACAAGAAGGGTGTTTAGCTGTTGAAGGCTTCTTATCTAAAGAAACAGTTGCTGGGTTAAACAAGGAAATTGAAGATTTATACACCAAAATAGACCTGAACCATCATCCACTAACCAAATTCACTACCGAAAACGATGGTGAGCATGTTGGAGATGATTATTTTCTCAACTCTTCTGACAAAATTAGTTATTTCTTTGAAGTTGACGCCTTTGAAAATGGGAAGTTAGTTAAACCTTTAGATAAAGCCATCAATAAGATTGGTCATGGATTACACTTTCTCAATAAGAAGTTTTTCGACATTACTGTCAATGATGAAATCAAAGCCATTAGTAAACAATTGGGGTTCAAAGACCCAAGGGCTGTGCAAAGCATGGTTATCGTCAAACAACCTGAGATTGGTGGTGTTGTTCCATCCCATACTGATGCTGAGTTTCTATACACCAATCCCGTCTCTTGTAAAGGATTCTGGTTTGCTTTAGAAGATTGCACTTTATCCAATGGATGTCTAAGCTACTACCCTGGGTCTCACAAGAAATACCCGTTGAATAAAAGATTCGTCAAGGATTTGAAAAAAGGTGGAACAAAATTCATTAATTTGGAAGATGGCACAGACTACGAACCTGAAAAAGATGACACCAAAAAAGATAAGAGCGACCCCAGCAAATTTATCTCTGTCGAAATCCCAGCGGGTACTTTGGTTTTGATTCATGGCACAGTTCTACACAAATCTGAAAGAAATACATCCTTGAAGAGCAGAAACGCGTACACTTTTCACATTGTGGAGGGAAAAGCTGAATATGATGAGTTGAACTGGTTGCAGATGCCTCCAAATAAGCCTAGTGGTACTGCTAACTTCGAGAAGCTACTGAACTAGGTAGGGGAAAATGCTCCATTCTTCGTTTTTTCCGTCTAATTCGTCACTCGACTTTTTATTTATACTCCTACTTATATTTAGACATTTTTGATATAGTATCTCTCTCTTTGTAGTCCAAGTCAGATCGCCAGTCAAGGCTGCGTTATCAGGACCTTGAAAATCTTGATGAGTCATAACTCCCAGGTCAAAACAATCTCGTCTTCAGGTTCATTTACCCGTAGCATTTTATTTGCCATCTTTGTAGACCATAGTCAAACAAAAGGCTGTTCAGGTTGTAGGCGGTTGTTCAATTATGCTGCTACGTGTCCATTTATTACAGGTTATTATTAGTTAGTCTAGCCAGTTGGTGCGTTATGCGTGATGAGAAACAGCTCTGTCCTGGATAGCACAAGTTTGATCTGGATGCGACTGAAGTGCCCTTTGCTCACGCGGTGCTCACTTTTCAATTAATTGTGTATTCCATTTCTAGTCCGTTTTCCGGATTTATTTTTCCACTTGCCTTTCTTTGACTCATCATTCAACCTTTGATATATACCCAATCTCTTCCTTCTACCAATTCCTTAGCCTACTCCTCTTAAATTTGAATTGTTACCACACTACTCCCCACAGATTACAAATTACATTTAACTACGCAAAATGACTGAAATTAACGATATTCTACCTTCCTACCAATTGCATGAGCATTTGAGTAGAGACATCTCTGATGTGGTTGCTGACTTAAAACTGGCTCTCAAATCAACTCCTACTTACACTTCAAGAAAAAATTCTTTCAATTCAACTGACTCCTCTTCTGGTTCTTCGTCACAAAGACCTCGTGACCGGATTGAGTCTTCCGCTTCTACTGTTCGGGACCGTCCTCCTCCAATTCCAAATCCAAGCGCCACGGTCAATCAGGCCAACTATCAAGATATCATTTTGAACAGATATCATGCTGACAATAATTATCGGGACTCTTTACTAGCCCATTTCTATGATCTTAGATATAAAATGCAGGATGCTATAGATATCTTCATTTCAATTGAAGATGTTGGCGAATTGAACACCAAGGTGTTCAAAACTGGCGATAATGTTCATGGATTCTTTAGAATTTACAACAAATCAATCAACAAGGTTGATCTGGGTATCTTATTAGTCACTTTAGAAGCAAACTTCTGGTGGAAAGTTAGACGAGACAGCCGTACTAAACTAATCACTAAATCTTTCATGACTATGGTTGATATTGAAGCAAGTAAATTAGAATCTCCCAACTTCTTAAAACCCGGGGATTATAAACAGTATCCCTTTAGTTTTGTCATGCCAGAATTAGATACCGAGGATGAAGCACTACCTCCGAGTTTTGGACATTTGCATTACCTTCGATCTTTCAGTTCTGAAATGTCGGATACTATGAATTTTGAAAAAGAGCCTGAAAATTATTTCAGGACTTCAGATCAGTTCTCAATTTGCTATTCCGTTAATGTGAGATCTTTAGTGTTAAACCCAAAGGGGGATAATTTAGAAATCAGAAAACATACGAGGCATATAATTAACTTTAATCCAACCGCTCCATCACCAGTAATAAATAATCTTGAATATTATTTAACTCCAAATCAGCAATTACAGTTATTAATGAAATGTTATGAACAAAGGTTACAATTTTACCATCCTGACCTTCCCAGATCTTCATCCTCGTCCTCGTCTTCATCTTCATCTTCGTATGATCCAAGTGTACAGTGTGATAATGACGGTAATGCTCCAATTATAGGTAAATCTATTAGTTACTATGAAATGAAAGAAAAGATCATTAAAAAGTCAATTCAATCACAACACTACAACCCAAACGAAGTTCCGGATGAAGAGCTACGTAAAAAATTACGACCGAATGCATATGACAACCCAGGAATCCGACTGTTTCAGTTGGATAAAAAGAAGAAGAGTGGTGGTTATGACCCTGGTTCTTCGTTTCCATTCGAATATAAATTGTTGTCCAACCACCACCCCGTATTGTCCACTAAGCGATCTTTTACAATCTCTATTAACACCGCATTGAAATTGAAAAAAGTCGAGTTGTATTCATTGAATGTGTTTTCCACTGTGAAACTCCCCTGTGAATTATCACCTTCTTGGTTCATTAATGCTTCCGACCAATCACTGTATTCTCAAGTAATCAAACCCGAAGTGGACCATCTATTATCTGAATTTGAAAAATCGCAAACTGTATCGTCGTTGACTTCGTCATCTGAACTACCTTTGAAAGATTTGACTAGTTTAGGCTTCATTTCATCTCAAATTACGAAGACGTCTAAGGCTTTGAAACTGCGACAGTCCAAACTGTATCATTCTGATGATGTGTATGATGTTTCATTGGATGGGTTGAAGAAATCTTTGTCTGGGTTGGTCAAGCCGTTTAGCACTGATTATTCTGAATTATTCTATTTTGTCAGGTTCAACTTTAAGCTGCCTCGTGGTATGTCCTACAAACAGGAAGAATATGCATACTTCGATGTTCCTATTGAGTTGGCCTTTTGAATTATTGTGACTTCAACCCAACTTATATTGTTGTTCGTTCCTTTTTATTTCTCCATAGGGTTCGACCTTACTATTTTTTTGATAAGTTTTTTAATGTATAAAACTTTCTTCCACCTTTTTTATAGGTGCCCCTCTCCCTGCAGTTCTTTTTGTGATTATTAAATCTTTTAGGGTCTTTTAACTGCTATTATGAGAATATTTCTTGTTTTTAACTCTTTCTCTTATTATCTATTCCACTTTTTTTGACTTTTAACTTTTAACTTTCATCTGTTATTGTTTTTTTTTTACTTTCTAGTATTATTATCAGATATAAAAACCAAAAAAATATATGTTTTTAGATTCAGTATAGTAGCCTAGTGGTAAGATATAGCGGATAGCCATTACCGTGCACGGGTGTTTATAGATAAGCACCGCCACGATCGCTGTGAGCCGCACAGCGGAGAAGAATTCTTAATCTCTCAGTCTGACCACAAGGCCTTAAATGCACTTTGCAATTGCCAAAAACCAAAACTCAAATTGTACCAACACCAACATCAACGCCAACACCGACGGGACTGTTTCTTCTGTCACATTCCTTTCTCCCTGCAAGTCTCTCAAATGGATCAAGGAATTACCACTATTGAATCAAGAGATGAAAGCAACAAGAAGAGGTCAGTTATAGCTTGTATAAGGTGTCGAAAAAGACATATCAAATGTGACGGAACTGGGCCTCCGTGTTCTAAATGTGCAGCTTCAAAATCGGAATGTGAGTATGTCGAAGGTGAGAAGAAAATAGTCATTTCTATGAAGTACCTGAATAAGTTGCATAATGAAATAGCTAGATTGAAAATAGAAAATGCAAACCTAAGAAACGCTATGAAGCATGGTGGTGAATCGATTGGTCTGACTGATCATGATCATGATCAGCTTCCTACCACCCCAATCCCAATTGCAAGTGGCCATAAAGAAAAAAATAATATCGAACATTTAAATATCAGTTCTCCACTTGCTGAAGCACAACATCCGGCAAAAGAACCTTCAAGTTCTAATCTATCATCATCTTCTAAATCTCAATCTGACTCTGAAGAAAAAGATAAGAAATCAGCAACTTCTGGTCAAGAAATTATCCCACCATTCTTGGATAAGTATGGCCGTATGATATCCTCAAGAACAGGCGAACGTGTATATGTTGGCTCTTCATCAATGACTCTATTTGGTCTTGAAATTAATAGACTTGTAGCTCCCATGATGTTGAATCAATCTTCAATGCAACCACCTACTGCAGACTCCCCTGATTCTACCTCAACCTTAACCGGATCTATCACTGAAAAAGAAACTGTTTTAGAAAGAGAAGGTAATGCTTACAGAATCATGCTCGGGAAAACTCGTTCTAGACCTGGTATGAATGTTAACTTCACTTTACCTAGTTATAGTTACGCTATGCTATTAGTTGATACTTTTGTTTCTTACAATGATGGTTGTTTTTATTTCTTTAATGAAGGTTTAGTTAAAGAAAATTTAAGAAGAATCTATAATGAGGATATGAAGCAAGGGTTTAAATTAGATTATGGTATTGAGTCTATCAATAATGCAAGAGAGAATGATTCTATTTTGGAAACTATTTGGTTTTGTAAATTATTGCTAATTTTTGCAATTGGTGAAATGTATCTTGGTACAGCCAACAATTTAAACGGGTATAAAATTAGTGATCGACCAAAAAAGAAGAAACATAAGTCTGGTGCGGGAGACCATAAATCAACTGCCAAGCTTCCTGGCTCGGGTTTCTTCAATCAAGCTAGTGAGTTATTCACCGGTTTATTTGCAAGTGGCGCAATTGATAATTCTGCTAGAGAAGGTGGTATTGAAGTTCTGTTATTGTATGCTTTTTATTTACAAGTTGCTGATTGTACTGTTGCTTCTTACTTCTATTTTGGCTTGGCTTTAAGAGCAAGTTTAATACTTGGGTTTCATGTCGATATCGGTAAAGATACATTAAATAGATACGAACTAGAGCATAGAAGAAGACTTTGGTGGACAGTTTATATGTATGAAAGAATGCTGGCTTCTAAAGCAGGTTTACCATTATCTCTAACAGATGATGATATTTCTATTGACTTGCCTGAAGATTTCGATATGTCTGATCCCCCTTCAGGTTGTGAAAATTATATTTTTCCAGAGGCTGAATTCATTAGAAATTGTGTTAAGATTACTCAAATTAATGCTAATATTTTAAGAAGATTATATACTAAACAACCTTCGTCAAATATTTTACCTATCGTTCATGAATTAGTTTTCAGTTTATTGAAGTGGAAGAAGTCGTTACCGGATTATATTAATTGTGATTATCAACAAAAGGAAATCAGCATTACTAGATTAGTTGTTAATATGATGACTGAATATTTCCAAGGTGTTAACCTAGCAGTGCGTCCATTATTGTTTCATTTTGTTTTATTAAATTTAAAATCTGAGAATCCAAAACATGGAACATTTTTAGATTTATCTAAATATTCTTCTGTTGTTTTAACTTTATTGAATGCCTCTTTCCAAGCCTCAATTAATACTGTTAGATCACTGTGGGCTCTAATGCCAGAAAATATGGTTGCTTTGTTTGGTTACATGGACCGTGAGTATTTATTCACAGCTACAGCTACATTGGTTTTATTTAATTCGACTTTTGGTGTTCATGAGGCAACTTTAGAGCATTTGGATCATGCTTTAACCATGTTTACAAAAATGAGAAATTTGGGTAATCACCCAGCCACTCTAAGAAGAGAGCAAATTCTAAAGTTAATGTCAATTTCAGATTTCAATGGATCTATGACTGCTTTGATTAAAAGACACACAGATAATTTGGTTGCTCCTACTCCAGATTTGAATGAAAGTGAGCAACCTTCAGGCATTAAATATTCTGATCTCAGACAAGAGCAATTGCGTCAACAACTACAACAACATAAACAACAAGGGAGATCGTTTATGCCTCCAATTAGAACCGGTGAAGGGGTCGCTAATTTGTTTAATGGATACTCTTCGTCAAGTACTGCCCAAAAGCAACAGCAACAATCACCTCATTCTAGTAACTCTCAAATTTTTTCCTTGTTGAATGAACCACATACCTATTCCAGTGGTACTTCTCCACGTTTAGCTGCATTTCAAAGTCAACCACAACTCTCTGCTTTTAGATCCACAACAAGTCCTACAGAATCCGGTAGTCACAATAATGCTACCACCGGTAGTTCTCCTGAGCATAATATTAATAGCAATCATCCAACGCCACATTACCCATTTTCACCGTCTCTTATTTCACAGTTTAACCCCAACACACAAAATAGTAGCAACGCAAACTTTTCACCAAGTTTATTGCCTCAGTTAACTCAGCTTGAAGATGTTCCTAATTTGGAAACATTTGTGATGTCTCAAAATAATTCACATGATATGGAATTATGGAAAGATATTACTGACCAGGCTGCTTGGTTGGCAAATGGTGATAATGAGGACTTTAGTCACCTAGTTCCAAAAAATAATTAATTAATTTGACTTGCTTTTTCTTTCTACTTCTATTTTCAGAAGTAAGTTTTAATTTCTTTTGTGTGATGGCGCTTTTTTATAACACTTAATGCCCTTTTTCTTTATGCTTTCATTTCTTTAGACATTTGTACTACACCTCCTTCGTGCTTCATGGTTTTATCTTTATTCTTTCAATTCTTTAGACATTCTGTACTCTTAGTTGTTTTATATGTATGTGATACGTTTCTTTATATCTTTTATATTTTTATTAAAATCACTTTTTGAAATATATTTTTGCTGCCTAAAGTAAAAAAAAGAAAGGAGAATTACAGTCCCGTTTGCTTTATGTATAGCCAATCTTTTTCGAAGACGTATAGCCAAAGTAAACCATCATAATTTGGGCGAGTAGATAGAAATTCACACATGTGGATTTTTTTTTCTTTAAGACATGTTATAGTTACATGAATTTCATGTGTAAGATCATGTGTGTGCAGGTTGACTTTGATAAAACGTCAGATCCCGAACGTTAGCTTCCTGTTATGTACATGCTGTGACATAGATTTCAGAAAAAGTATCGAAAGCGGCTGCTAATGGACGTGCGGCCCAACCGCCAAAACTATCATCAAAAGAAACAGGGCCGATGGATCGATCGAAATCTCTGGATTAATCAAAGTTTGTTTCTTTTCTGTGCTCTTTCTTTACCTATGACTTTGCGTTAGTTTCTTTTCAAAGTCTTTTCTTTATTTCTGACTTTTCTTTATTCCAGAAAGAAACAAGAATGTCCAATATATAAGAACCACTTATCTCACCCCCTTTGACCTCATAATTCCAGCCATGACTCAGATTTAATATTTATGTACAAAACATTACACTCTTTTAAGTTATATCAACTATAAAAATCAACTAAATTATCCAACTTATTCTACTTTCTTTAACTTAACTACCCAACTTGCAGAATATCCAACTTCATTCTCTCCTTTTATTACATTAAAACAAAAAAATGGCTTTCTTTCAATCATTATTAACCGTCGTTGCTGCTTTATCAACTATTAACGGTGCTCCAATCCAAGACTCTCATAAACACCATGCTCATCAAATAGAAAGAAGAGACAATGGCAATTCAACCTCTGGTGGCACTTGTTCATTCCCGTCAAATGCTGGCTTAGTTAAGCTTTCCTCCAACAAAGATGGTTGGGCTCAAGATGGTGAATGTAAATCAGGTAACTACTGCCAATATGCTTGTCCTCCAGGTCAATTAATGGGTCAATGGAACCCTAAGGTGACGTCTTACTCTTATCCAGGTTCTCAAGAAGGTGGTTTATATTGTAATGATGGTCAATTAGAAAAACAAGTTTCTGAACATGATTACTGTTATCAAGGTAAAGGTACAGCCAATGCTAAGAACTCTGCTGGTAGTAGTGTTGCTTTCTGTCAAACTGTCTTACCAGGTAATGAAGCTATGTTAATTCCAACTGAAGTTGGTGGTGGTTCTTCAGAAAGCTTGGCTGTTCCAGGTACTGATTACTGGGCCTCCACTGCTTCTCATTTCTACGTTAATCCACCTGGTGTTTCTGCTGAAGAAGGCTGTGTTTGGGGTTCAACTTCCAACCCATATGGTAACTGGTCACCATATGTTGCTGGTTTTAATATGGATGACTCTGGAAGCACTTTTGCCAAGATTGGCTGGAATCCAGTTTACTTTGAAGACTCATCTCCTTTCAAGAACACAAAACCATCATACGGTATCAAGATATCTTGCAATGATAACTCAAAGTGTAATGGTGACCCATGTGAAATCAACCCTTCTGAAGTGGGCTTAAATAAGGTGAGTAGTGGTAACAATGTCAGTGATGGTGCTGCTTGGTGTATTATTACAGCTACAGACTCTTCTGCTGTTACTGTTGAAGTTTTTGATGTGTGAATTCTAAATCAAATAATTATTAGATCATTTTCTGCTTGCATTTTGTTTTTCTTTATACTTTTCTATACACTTTTTTTGTTTTAAAGTTATCTTGGGTTTGTGTTTTTATTTATTTTCATATATAGGTTTTAAGAAATATGAGTTTTCGTTAATTATTTCGTATTATTACAACGTTGTAAGGCTTACTATACTACAATTTATATATTTTTTTGAATTAGCATAATTAATTATACCGATAAGCAATAGTAAGGCGATGAGACTTCTAAAAAGAATCATCTAAACAAAAAGTAAAGTCAGGAATAAAACGGAAGATAAAAGAAGAGAAAAAGCACATAATAAAAATATAAAAAAATTAACATCAACTAAAAAGTTAAACTAAAAAATATAGTAAATTTTTAACCACCACATTTTTATTGTCGTCTCAATGAACACCCTTAAGCTTCTTGAGATTGTTGCTTGTATTCTTCGTAAGCAGCTAAAGCTTCTTCGAATTGAGATTGGAATAAACCTTCATCGTTTAATAAAGCAACAATTTGTTCGTTATCCATGTTCAACATCATACCAGTGATCTTACCAGCAGCTTCTGGATCGGTAGCCTTACCAGTAGCAGAAATCTTCATGTATAAAGCTTCACCTAAAGATCTCTTTTGGTCTTCTGGAGATTGTTGTTGAGCTGGAGCTTCAGCACCTTCTGGCTTACCAGATTGTTTTCTTTGACCTTGTTGTTGGTTTGGTCTTTGTTGATAGTATCTTGGCTGAGGAATTCTACCACCGTTTTGAGGGTATTCATTGAAAACTGGTTGCATGTACATTGGAACTGGTTGACCATTTGGACCAACTCTGAATTGAGGACCAACCGGGACACCTTGACCTGGTCTTGGCATACCTTGTTGCATCATCATTTGTGGGTTTGGAGCACCACCGAATGGAGCACCTCTAGCTCCAGGAGGTAAGAAACCTGGGTTTTGGCCGTAGAACATTGGAGTAACAAATTGACCCATACCACCTTGAGCAGCAGCTTGTTGCATTCTCAATTGGTTTCTAGCTTGGATCTGTTGGGATAATTGATTTCTTCTAACATCCTTTCTTTGAGCTAAAGCAACATATAATGGCTTACCAGCGACCATTCTTTGGTGCATCTCGTTGATAGCCTTGGTAGCTTCATCTGGAGTAGAGTAACAAACGAAACCAAAACCCTTAGACTTTCCTTGTTCATCCAACATGACCTTAGAAGAAGCAATAGTACCGTATGGGCTGAACTCTTCAACTAATTTTTCATCATCAATGGAGTCGTCTAAGTTTTTAATGAATAAGTTAACACCTTGGTATTTGTTGATCTTTTCTTGTCTTAAAGTTTCATATTGGTTCTTTAATTCTTCTAATCTTTCTCTCTTCTTTTGAGCTCTACCAACAAAGATCTTTTGGCCATCAATTTCAGTGTCGTTTAATTCTTCGACGGCCTTAGCAGCATCTTCATGGTCTTCGAAATTAACGAAACCAAAACCTCTAGATTTACCAGATTCGTCCTTGCTAACAAAAACAGAAGTTAAGTTACCATGACCTTCAAAGAACTTCTTTAAGTCTTCTTCGTTCCATTCTGGGTTTAAGTTCTTAACGTAAACATTAGTGAAGTTTTCAATCAATTGTTTCATCTTTGATTGTCTTTCCTTCTTACCTAAGTGAGGACCAACGAACACTTCTAAATCATTTAATAACATACCATTAACGTTTTCAATGGCAGCTTGAGCAGATTCAGCTTCATCATAATGAACAAAACCGAAACCCTTGGAGATACCATTTTCATCAGTGGCAATCTTACAAGATAAGATCTTACCGAAAGCAGAGAAAGTATCATGTAAAGTTTTGTTATCAATAGCAGGATGTAAGTTCTTGATGTAAATGTTACCAGCACCGTTTCTTCTTAAAGAAGGATCTCTTTGGGACCACATGATTCTACATGGCTTACCCTTGATTTCAGAGTAGTTTAATTCTTCTAAAGCTTTTTCACCATCAGCTTTCTTTTGGAAGTTAACGTAACCGTAACCTAAAGAGTGTTTAGAGACAGCATCTCTACAGACTCTGATGGAAGAGACTTGACCGATTGGAGAAAAGATTTCATATAAGTCAGATTCAGTAACAGAAGTGTCTAATTCACCAATGTATAAAGAAGCTAAAGGATCACTTTGAGTTGTTGATGATTCAGTAGTGGATGAAGTGGCAGGAGTTGGTTCAGAGACAGACAACTTTTCAGTAGCATCAGTTAATTGGTTAATTTCAGCAGATGACATTTTTGTAAATAATTTTTTTTGAATTTTTTAGCTTTTCTATCTTCCTTGAGTAAAAATATATCTAATGCTTATTAGTTAAAGGTATAAAATGAATTAAAATATACTAAATCAAAAAAAAATGATTCCTTATGAAATTTTTCTTTTTTAATTTTTTTTTTGATTTTTTAATATAAAATGAAATATACTCCTTGAGATTTATGGGGTTAAATGACAGGAGAGTATAATGAGGGAATTGTTGTTGATATGTGGTTAAAGGCTTTTTGAAGGCTTTGGGCAAGGGAAGGGAGAAAGGAGGATGTGTTGCTTACGGGTGGTTGGTGGTTAAAAATTTTCATCCGGGTTGTTCACTTTTGTTGAAGCAGATAAAAACACTGGAAAAAACTTCTGCGTCGCCGGCGCGTCGATTTCTAGGTGACTACTAGCCTACTACTAGTAAGTAATATGGCAACCGTGTCCCAACTTCTTTTAAGCTAAAGTAGACTAGCGTTGCTGGTGTTGCACTCGACTAGTTTGGTCGTATAACATGATTGATTGTCGAAAAGAAGGAATTACAGAAAGCGATCAGGAAACGGGAGAGATCTTCGCACCTCAGTAAATTGTAGGCCCAATATTACTTAAACATATAACAAAAGTATTATTAAAAGACACAAAATTAAATTTTAAGAAAAAAAACAAACACAAAAACAGTTTTTAATATTTATGTATGAAAAAAGTATGATACATCCTATTTCTGACTAGATTTCTTAATATACATTTTCTTGATCAATTCTGCCTTAACACCATGATTTGGCCATGATTTTTGAGCAACTTCCCACAATTCTCTATTTAGGTGATTGCTTTTACTAGACACCTTCTCAATTTGGTCACCAATATGAATTAAAGCAAATTTCAACTTAGAAGTCCATTCAGATTTCTCTAAACCTCTACCTTTACTTTCCCATATCTTCAAATATTTCTCAACAGGCTTTAACATTGCATGTCTTGGGGGACTATGTGGGTGTAACATCTTCTTTGGAGCTGTAGGTGGATGTGGAGATGAATGAGAAGACTTAGACTGAGCAGCAGGCTTATTAGGTAATTTTTGCTTGATAACTTGCTGTAGTGTCGGTTGAGACAAATGAGATGTATTAGATGTTAAATTATGGCCATTGGATGAAGAACTCGAAGTCTTAGAACTCTTTGGCGTAGAAGCTCTGGTTTCATGGTCAGGAGTACCAGCTTTCTTAATTGTTTTCTTAACTCTTGTTTTCTTTGGTTCTTTACTAGCAACAGGTGAATCCCTTGAAACTGGAGTCGAACCATACTCATTAGATTGATCTTTCAAGAAAGTTAGTAAATAGTCTGATCTTCTAACTAGATGAACAGCACCTGGAGACTTCTTGTTGAATTTATCTTTAACTTCCTTTGAAGCACCAGCTGGTGGGGTTTCTAAAAACATCTTATTTTGCAAGTTTAAAAGTGGATCATCTCTAATTTGAGTCCAAGCACCGTAACCAAAAGTATAAATACCAATTAATAAATTAGCATCTTCTTTAGCTGTCCATTCACAAGACCAGCCATGAACGGATTTAGGTTCCTTTCTGAATTTAAATTTCATAGGATCATATTGAGGCATGAATGATTTAAGTAACCTCATTTCACCTGGTCTGTTTATTATTGTTTCTGCATTCAAATTCTTAACACCTTTGTAATCAAATAAAACAGCTTTCTTCTCTCTTTTTTTTGAATTAAACGCCTGCATTGCTGGAGTAGGGTGCGATGAGCCTTCTGGAGCAGGCGGAAGTTTGGAATTGGCTTCTTTTTCTTCTAAAGCCTTAGCTTCTAATTTCTTCAAAATTTCATTTCTAGTCGTTTCATATTCATTCACCAGCTCTGCACTCTTTTCAGTTAATTCGGTATAACATTTAGATAATGTTGAAATATTCTTATTGGGTAAAGTACCATCAGCAACAAGTTCTTCAAATCTATCGCTTAAATCACCATACCTTAAAATCGCTTTATATATACTTCTAATTTGTGAATCAGTAAGCTTGTTCATATCCAATTTACTCTTTCTCTTTAAAGTTTGTTCTGAATCGTAATCGGCATCACTATCTTGATAATCTGGTCTATTAATGGCAGCCATTCTCTTTCTTGAGGACATAGCAATCTGTTCTTGTAAATAAGCTTCTTCTCTTCTCTTGGCTTCATCATCCTTAATCTTTTTTAATTCTTCTTCAGGAATAATATCATCCCAATCAACATCAGCTTTATAATCGGTAACTTCAAATTGCTTTAAAAATTCTTCACCGCCAAGATTTGATTCACCTAAATCTGGAGTAGTAATATGATCTTCAGCATGACTTAAAACATCATCCAAATCAAGATTTTCTAATTTCTTTTGGTTATCACCTTGTTGATTGAACATATTACTTGCACCAAATTTCAAAATTTCACTTAACTCACCAGAAGTCGGTTCGCTTGTTTTAGTTCTTTTATTATCGGTAATACCTAATGAAATGATTGCATATTCTAAAATCATTTTTCTTCTAGCCTTTTCTAAAACTTGTTCTTCCACTGTATCTTTCGAAACAAATCTGTAAACCATAACATGATTCTTTTGACCAATTCTATGAGCTCTAGCCATTGCTTGTAAATCAGCTTGTGGATTCCAATCAGAATCGAAAATAATAACAGTATCGGCTGTCATTAAATTAATACCCAAACCACCAGCTCTTGTTGATAATAAGAAAACGAAATCTTTTGAATTTGGAGCATTAAAATGATTAATAGCAACTGTTCTTTTATGAGATGGAATAGTACCATCTAATCTTTGGAAAGCATGACCTTTTAATTGTAAATAATCACCAACAATATCTAACAATCTAACCATTTGAGAGAAAATTAAAACCCTATGGCCATCTCTTCTTAATTTATTCAACAATTGATCTAATAACACCATCTTACCAGAAGACATGATCAGACCTCTTAAAATATTTTCTCTCGAGCTAGACCCAACTTTAGCTAGAACATTTTCTTCAACACCATCAAATAAATAAGGATGATTAGAAGCTTTTTTCAATTCGGCCATAATGTTTAATAAAGAAACTTGAGAGCCTTTAGGGCCTTGATTTAACGCAGTATAGTTTTTGGTTAAAATATTTTTATAATATTCAGTTTGAATATCAGATAATTCAACTCTTAAAATTCTTTCAGTTTTACCAGGTAACGAAGTTTCAACATCTTTCTTTAATCTTCTTAAAATGTAATGCTTAATTTTTTCTTGTAGATCTTTTATATAAGATTCGGCTTCTTCATTTGGTGTATCAAAATCAATTTCTTGATCAATACTAAATTTACCAGGCATTAAGAAATTACATAAAGCGGCTAATTCTTTTAAGTTGTTTTGTAATGGAGTACCGGTAATTAATAATCTGTTTGAAATTTTAAATTCACTTAATGATTCATACAATGAACTTTCTGCATTCTTTAATCTATGAGCCTCATCAACTGCTAAATACTGCCATTTAAAACTTCCTAATTCTGATCTATCTTTTAAAATGTACTCATAAGTTGTTAATAAAATATTAAACTTTGGTTTCTTTTTAGAACCATTATAGAATTCATAATCTCTAATTGTCTTTCTTGCTTTAGTGTTTCCCATATAATAAATGACATTAACATCGGGGGACCATTTTTCAAATGTTTCTTGCCAAGCTGGGACAGTGGATAAAGGAACAACAACTAAATGAGGGCCATTTTGTCTTCTTGCATAGATTAACCAAGATAAAAATGAAATGGTTTGAATAGTCTTACCCAAACCCATTTCATCTGCTAAAATACCATTTTCATTCCTTGACCATAAGTAAGCCATCCAATTTAAACCTCTAAGTTGGAAATCTCTTAATTCACCGTTTTTAATAAATAAAGGTTGACTTGTTAATTTCTCAAATCTTGGTCTATTTGAACCATAAGATGCAGACAAGCTCGGTAGAATTTTTGAATTTTGTCTACTTTGGAAGTTTTTAACCTCTTTTGGAGCTAATGGAGCAATTTCAGTTGCAGATTCCCAAGTGCATTCATCATAATTTAATCTTTTCCATTTAACAAAATATCTTAATTCAGATTCACCTTCATCAGAAATTATTCTTTCACTGTCAATAATTCTTTCAACTTTTTTATATTCTTCTGAATTTTCTCTTCTTGACTCACTTTCCAATTCCATCTGTTCAATATCTTCTCTAGTAACAAATGGATCATTTCTGATTTGTCTATCCAAAATAATATATTGATTAATATAGTTATCCAATTTTTTAGCACCTTTGGAAATCCTGGATTTAATACCATCATAAGTTTCCCAAGTATTATGTAAATGAGAAGTATTAGTCCATTTTATTAAATATTCAAATTCGGATTTTGGATCACCATTAGCTATAACAGAATGTATTCTTTTGATTTCTTCTTCAGATCTACCGTCTTCTTCATCAGATCCTAAATTTTCATAACCAATTACTCTGTGATCAAGGACAAGATCTATACCTTGCTCTTCAACTTCAGGTTCGTCACCATAATAATATTCACCTTGGTCATCTTCGGCATCATCATATTCTCCTTCACTTACCAAGAATTCACCTTCATCATCTTCATCAACAACATAATTAATGTTTTTGTTGTTGTTTCTGGTTGAGAATCTAACTGTTTCTGAAAATCCATCGTTTCTTGATGATTTAGCAGTGTGTGAATTTGTTTTCGTTCTTCTTCTTTTAGTTGATAAAGATTTATTATGGCCATTAGAGGCCTTCTTTTTCTTTTTCTTTTTTGAAGTTTCCATCTCAAAATCACCGTCAGAATCTAATTCATCCTCAACATCACCATCCTCTTCTTCATCATAAACAACAGCGCCTTCCTCTTCATCAAAATCCAGATCTTGTCTAATTTTTCTCTTTCTTGTCTTCACTATATCATTATCAATATCATCTTCATCTTCAGAATCTATGAAATTGTGTGGCTTAGATCTCGCTCTGTTTGAACGACGAAGACCATATAATTCAGGGTTATTTTCAACTTCGTCTTTAAATTCGGTTGACATGCTCGTTTGATCTAAATAAAGAGGGCTTTGAAAAAAATATAACAAGAATGAAATTAAAAAATATAAGACTTAAAACTTGTTTATAAAGAATGTAATGTAAATTTTACTATTGATTGTCCGATATGGTTATTCTTTCTTTCGATAAACTGATTTGATTCAAGAACCTGGAAAAAACAACAACAATTGAGCAAGAAGGTTGAGTTACAAATAATGAGTTAAAAACGGTAATAGTGATAGATACTTGATCTATAATTATCTATATCAATGGCCAATCCAAGCGTATATGACTTGAAAATTGAGTTTGTTGTTTCTAAATTAGAAAAAAAAACAATTGGGTGATAGTGTGAGACAAATCAAAATGCAGTACACAAAGCAGGATGGGCAGCGTGAAGCGTGAGGGGATTTGAAGACACTAAGTAGATGGATATCCTAGAATCAGCCTTATTCAGTTGATATGTGAACTAGGTGTATGGGTTAGGGTAGGAGGGAACTGAGTGGAGGAAAGAAAACAGGGTAGTTTCGAAATCGAATTGCGACGAGTTAAAAAGTGACAGCACCCGTTTTTTTTTCTTTTCAGGCGAAGCTCCACTGTTGGGAGGGTAAATTACGGTCGTTTACTGGGCAGTTATTGGCTGGAAAGCTGGGTGTGAATTACAGAAACTCATAGTTTTCAAATGTCAAAAATTGAAGAAAAAGTAGAAATTAAACAGAAAAGAAAGAGCACAAGAATGAGTGAAAGTATCCAGGAGTCAAGTCGGAACTTTAGCCTTAAAGATAGACAACTTGATTTCAGTGATGAGCTTTCAAACATTCAATTGTAGTGAAAATTACTAAAATTGTAAAATAGATAGAGAACACCCAGCATAGATGAGAGTAGAAGTTGGTTGCAAACAAAGCGAAGCTTGAAACAAGTCTCAAGTTGATTTTCTCTCTCTATCTAATGCCGAAATTTCAATATTAAGAGTAATAAAGCAACAAAGCAACAAACGTCAACAACACCCGAAGATAGATCCGTGGAATTTAAGAGTGAAATTTGTATGTGAAGATAACAACCATACTAAGGAAGAGAGATTGCAGAGCGGGTTTCGGGGTTGGGAAAGAAAGACTGTACTTATCCGTTGGTGGGAGATTCAAGACAATGGAACTTCACTGAATGACTTTTAAGTTGCTAATGAGAATTTAGTAAAAAAAAATGAAAAGCATGATAAATCATTTTTGACAAGTGAAACAAAAAGACGGAATCACCAGATAAAAAGTAAGGAGGTCCAGCTAGGATGACGGGGAAGGAAGGCAGGAAAGGTACAGAAAGAATGTTAGTAGGAGCCAGGATGACCAAATGAGGCAAAACTAGGGTTAACACGGTGTAACAGAGTTGAACAGGGCCCTGAAGTCCTATCTTACTAGAGAAAGGTGTGAGGAGGAGAAGTGCAAAAGATCAACGACAGTTCAACAACTTCTTCAACACGAATTGGATTTCGCACGAACCGTGCGCTGATTGGTCCAATATTGGTGCACAGGTGCGACGCGCGTTGCGGCTATCGACGCATTAGGGGATCGCAGGCTAGATACAACTAAGACAAGTAACAACTCTACAAGAGCCTCCATTTAACACCAAACCCACAACTATTCACGACCAAATTCAGACTCAGAAATCAATACCACAATGCCTAGAAGAGACAGTGGAAGCTCGCCTCCTGCTTCTCCCCCGAATGCTCTCAGTCCCGATCACAACACTGATACCACTTTCAGAGTTAGAATCCCATTAGTTCCCAATCCTGAAGAAAGGAGGGCCAGACGAATCTCCTTCACAAATCCTCACAATCCAACGGATCCTCAATATTCCCTTTATACCAGACAACGGAGACTCTTTGGCCACTCCAACAGCAATCCAACTTCAGATGATGACGAATTGATTCATTCAATTCACCGAAGAAGAAATTCAGCTAGCAGTGATCATGACCATGATCATATTCGATGGTCTAATGATGATAACTTTAACATTATCCCAAGAGTTCTATTAAACGATAATAAGAGTACAATTGTTTGTTCGACTTCCTTTTTCAAAAATCACCCAACACATGTCATGAAAAATAATTTATCAGATTTAATACAGCAATTTGGTTTAATGGCTTTAATGAATAATAACATGGTTACTAGAAGACTTACCCAAAATATAACATCAAACGAGAATACGAATTCTGGCATTAAGCGAAATTACGAACAAATGAACTCCTCTTTTCCTTATTTTCCTGATCTCTTATCAACTGGTGATACTGTCCCTCCAACTGATCTGAAATCAAGTTTTGTTCAGCCGGGTCTCACTTACACTTCTCATATAACAGATGACTTGATCACAAATTTAAAGTTTACTGAAGTTAAAAACAATTCATCTGTTCGTGGTTTTATTGAATCCGGTACGGCAACCTTGGATTTTAAAGGTGAAATAATTGATTTCGTTAATAATGATTTAAGAAGCCGTGATGGAAATAAAGGAATAATAGAAGGTTCCATCTTCAACAATTTATTAAGAAATAATTTATGCTTTGATAAGGATTTAAGGAAATTTATAGGAAGACATAAAAGAACAAGATATGATCAACGTAATTGGAAACCTTTCTTCATGAATAAATCTGGCTATTTGAAGTTAAATGGTTATAAAGTTAACAAAATCCAATGCTCAAAAGAAACAAAGTTCCCAAACTCTTCATTATTTCATAAAGTTGAAGGTACCTGTGGCAATAAATGTGGTGCATACAAGACCTTATCAAAATGGTTTGATCTACCCCCTTTCAACGAATTCATTAATACTCCATCCCCCCCAACTCCTCCTAATGGAAGAAGAAAACATTTGAATAATCCTGAAGACTTATTAATTTGTACCGAATGTCAAGATCTAGTTATGAACAATTTTATTTTATTAAAACTTGAAATTGATTTAGAAGATTTGTTAAAAGATCCTGATGATAGATATAAAGATCTTCAAATCAGAAATGATATGGGTTACAAGCACCGTAGAAGAATGAAGCCCGTGACTTCTTCTTCTTCTGGTGAATTGGATAATAGTTCAAGTAATAATAATATTAATACTAATACTAATAGAACTAGAGGATTTTTATTTGATACACGATTAGAAGATTTTAGAACCTCACAGGATCAACATCCTAGAAGAATAAGGTTATTAGATTATCTGATTTCAAGACAACAAGCCAGCTTTGATCCCGATTTTGCTCAGCGTATGTTGGTCCTTTCTCAGCAGAATTTCCAGGGTGGTAGCCGTCGTTCTGGTTCTATATCTAGTGATTCTGATGCTTCTGATGAAGAGTTTAGACCAGATTATCTGTATGATTATGATGATTTTTCTCAACCTTACACTAATAATGAAGAAGAGGATGAAGAAGAAGAGGAGGAGGAAGAGAACGATGCCGATAATATTGATGAGCTATATGAAATTGAATTATCGAGTGGTAGATCAAGAAGAATTGAAAACTTATTATTTGAAAGAAATTTAACGCGTGAACAACAACATCATAGAAGAGGAGGCGTTCTTGCTAAGAAATTATATAAGAATTCTTCAAGTACTAAACTGAAATTACAAATGTTTGTTTCAATTAATAGATTAACTGGTGAGTTTTGTATGGTTCCTGGAAATTTGGATAAGAATAATTGGAGTGCTGAAGAAAATAATGGTGATTTATTTGAAGATTACGAAGCTCTTTTAAAAATGTATGAGGTTTTCATGGATAAAGAAGTTCCATTACGTAACACCGAAATTCAAGATGATGAGGGATTACTGCAGAAACAAACAGATCAGTTTAAAGATTATATTGACAATCACAAATTCCAGCAGAAGGAACGTGTTCAAAAACTTTTACTCTTACTTTTACTTACGTCGCCATATTTAAACAATTTAAGTAAAGATAAAAGTGTTAAATCTGAAAAAGCAGACTCTCCGGTTGACTTAACTGAACCACAAATTTCTGAAACCTTTAGTTCTGCTGGTATGCGTTTATCTAGATCCAGTAGGAAGAATTTACAACATGAAGATGATGATGTTAGTGAGGAAGAAAGTAAATTGAAAGAAGAAAGATTCAATGAAGCTTTAATTGATTATTTTAATGAAAATATCAACTTTAATTTTGATTTCGGAAAAGTGTTGAGATTTAAACCCTGCTCTTCAACTAATATGGCAAATTCGAGAATGGTTAATAAAGGAACTTTAAATTGTTTTGATTCGTTCTATTCATTCAGTTATTGTTAGATAATGACATTTCTCTCCGTGCATATATATATATATATATATATTGATTGACTAATGAATTTTTGTTCGTGGGGTACATTTATGTATACCTCTTCTCCCTTTTTTCACAAAATTCTTTTTGTTTATTTTATTTAGTTTTTGTTTTATTTTGTCTTATTTACTGCTGCTATACAGACTTTTTGGTGTTTTTATTTTTATTATACGGATGGATTGGATGATTGCTTACGTTTGGATGAAATGGTTTTTCTTATATGGTTTGTACTTTTGCATTATGTTTTTTTTTATTTATTTAATTTAATTTATGTTTGGGATTTGGCTACAGTTTCAGAAAAGACTATGATTATTTGTTGAAGGAGAGAGAACAGTATTTGTGCGCATTCTTCAGAGATGTATTATACCTTATAAAAGTATGTATTATTTATGTACAAGCAGTATTCCCACTTACCCTTAACCTGGAGTAGGTCTTTAGTATATAGCAGTTGAAAAGAGTTTACCTATCTCTTTTCAACAACTTGCGATGACTACCAAATACCACCAAACTGAGAATCCTTCTTTCTTTGGTTCATCCATTCTTTTTTGCATTCACGGTAAGCTTTAAAGTATTCCACACAAACATCTTTGTAATCTTCATCGTGAGTTTCCATGCATCTAACAGCCATTTTGCTGGATTCTGCACATGGATCGTAATATCTAGACGGCTCTTTCACAATGAATCTATCCTTATGCACTCTTAGTGTTGGCTTATCTGGATAGAATTGTATCTTCGTTTGTCCACCTTCAACTTTCTCAACAAACTTGATGTCTTCTGAATCTTCTAATTTACGAACTGTCTTATTGTCTAAATATTGTAAATCTTCTTTCTTGATGTCTGGCGAGAGGTTAAATTCTTTCTTGGTGTCATCCGCTGACATGGCTTTTTGATACTGTAGTTATAAGGAAATTTGGTTTTGTTGAAATTACACAAATTACTTTAAGACTGATAACCTCAATTACTAACCCAAAAGAAACCTCGATTCATGCACCGGGCAAAGTTTGCACAGCCGGCTGTGCTTTTTTTTCTTCAAAAAATAATTATTCATTGATCATCTTAGTGTTTTTTATTATTAAACTATGGGCAAGACATTCAACAACTCCTAGCTTATTCTATAACCTAACTAAAATAAGTAAAATGACAAGCAAAATGCCCACTCAAACCATATGTAAGAGGTGCCAACAAGAACCAACTGCCATTCATTCAAGAAATGATAATTTCTGTAAATCATGTTTCATAAGATTCATTAGAGGAAAACAAAGAAAGCAAATGCAAGATGAAAAGTTTAAGGTTAAATATGGAAAAGATAGTAAACAAATTCAACTTAATACTCCAAATGTTTTAATGGCTTTATCATTGGGTGAGTCTTCTTTAGTGTTGTTAGACATATTGGTTTCATTACTTGAAGAGCAATCAAACATGACTAGGGCACACCTTGGTTTTAAGTTAGTTGTGTTGATCATAGATGAAAAAGGATTGACTGAAAATATTGATGACATGAAATTAAGAGTCGAAGAGATCAAATTATTTTTTGGTATTGAATTGTTAAAGAAATTGAATATTAAACTTAGATTGGTAAAGCCAGACTCATATATTAACAAGGGTTCACTTCAAAACATATTTTTAACCGATGATTTCCAATCTTTTTCGAAAAATATCGTAGATCACCGAGGAGATTTTACTGTAAAATCGATGCTTTCCCAATGTAGGGATAAATCAACCATGGAGGATTTCTTTTCTCTTGTGATAGAGGAAACAATCTTAAGAGTTGCAGTTGCAGAGAATTGTTCTGTTATATTGTTTGGTCATTCAATGACAAAATTAGCTGATCAGACATTAGCGTTGGCTGTAAGAGGAAAAGGCTCAGAAATTTCTGATAAGTTAACTGATGGTGACATTGAATTTGAAGGTACAAAAATTCACATTATACATCCACTCAGGGATGTGTTGTTTACTGAAATTAGAGCATATGCAGAATTCTCGAACATAGAACAATTTGCTATAAGTAGAAAGAAAGATGAAGAAACAAAAAAGAAATCGGCTAGAAATAAAACTATTAATGAATTAATCAGAGACTATTTCAGGGGAGTTGAAGTAGATTATCCAGAGGTTATATCTACTGTTGTTAAAATTGGCTCTAAGTTAACTCATCCTCCTGTTCAAGACGATTTTCAGATTTCCAAATGTACTTTATGCAACAACTTTATTTACAACGACCCAAAGAATTGGTTAGAACAAATTACAGTTCATGGAGGTGCGGCAGTTGAATCAGAAGAAGACAAGGAACTTCTTGCAATGTATTTGAGGTCTATGGAAAAGGAAGAGAAACCGAATGACCTGGAAAAATTAGGTGATAGAGTTCCATTGTGTTACGGTTGTATTGTTAACCTAAATGGCTCGTCAGGTGGGTTTGTTTGGCCTACCAAGAGGCCTAACAAACAAGAAATATTGGATGAATACGTTTTAACCGATGATGATGATGATTAGATGTGTAATGTTATAGATAAATAGATAAATTTGAACTATACTTACTGGTAGTAGAGGTTCCAATCATCTTGCACCTTGGTTATTTAAGTTAATAAAGTTCGACGCGTCGCGCGTCGCAAATCTGACCGTTCAAGCCAAACCATTGACCAGCACTTCTTCAGCGGTACTGATAAGTTCTGTGATAAGTTTTGACTTGTTCTTATTTCAGCTTCCACCAACTCATCACCCGATTCCCCTTGAAATCTATTTAATTATACACCAGAATAATGGCTGATATTCCTCCGTATGTGATTGTGATTACTCTTCAAGCTTCTTGTGTCCATATTCACTTCTGAATCTCTTACTAACGAATTGCATTTCTGAAATAGACAAGTTCTAAAGAAGCTTATAATATGTACAGCAATGATGATAATTGCTCCTGTTGCCACATTCTTCACTGTTGACTTTTTATTTGATAGTGCTGTTATTTCCGGTGGCCTGGCTGCTTTGGTTGCAAACATTGTGTTGATTGGTTATATCTATGTTGCATTTAATGAAGATCTTAGTGTGAATGAAAAGAAGGAAGAATGATTAGGTGTTGTAAGACTGTATCAAGTTTCGTCTGGCTTATGTTTAATGTGTAAGAAATTTTACTAAGTGTTCTGTTTTCTTTATTGATTCTCATGTATCATATTTATAATTTTCTACTTCTCGTATCTACTATAAACAGCAATCAATAAAATTGTGCTTCGTCGGTCCAAAAACTACAGTAAAGGCAATTAAATAATAACATATGAATAATAATTTGATTCGTTTATATATAAAGCATAACTAAACTGTAAAGAATATAACAAAATAATCAATGAAAGCTTCTAAACTATAAGCATGATAATGTAATAAATAGCATTCTGGAATTTAAAAAATAAGAAAAGAATAAACAGTTAAACGTTAACTCTTTCTAATTCTTCTCTACCAGCCTTAGTGTACAAGTATTCGTTATAGTCTCTAGCTCTGGTCCAGATTTCCCAAACCACTAAACCAGGAACGGCAATGTATAAAACTTGAGACTTGAATCTTCTGAATGAGTTGAAGAAAGCCTTTTCTAAAGATCCTTTTAATGGAGATTGAGCATATGGAGAAACGGTATAATGGTTAATATATTTTTGCTTTGGGGAGCCCATGTGACCCCACCATCCCATATAAGCACCTGGATGACCTGCCATTTTGATATGTTATTAGATTTGAGTTGTGTGTGTATTCAAACCAGAACAGGAAAAAGGCCGGAGGTTATTCAGCTGTTTTAGCCAACTTGAATTTTTTGTGTTAGTCTCACCCAGCTTATTCTCGCGGCATCTCATTGGCTGGTCAAGCTGCGGTCCTGTGTGGTCGATGGTCGCGTCTACTGGTGTACAGATTAGTTAGCCAGAATTAAGATATGATATCGGCCATTCTGCAATTAACCAAATAATCATTACGGCAATTAGGGACAGACGCTGAAGTGATACATATTTTATTAGTTGAAAGCATCACAATGTCAGGTAAAGCCATTTTCAAGAATCTGATATCAGAATTAGAATCTGCTACTTCCAAATCATTTGCGAAGCATTCCAAAGAAGCTTTGAAAAAGCAAGAAGCTTTAGTCCAATATAAGAGATTGCAATACATCACAGCAGGAAAGCAACTAACACCAGAGGAGGATAAAAAATTAGTGGAATCGATCAAACTTGATGTTAAAAAACCTGAGATAGATTCTGAATTATTAGATCATTTAAATAAGGATGAATTAAACAAAGCTGAAAAAGATCATTTGGGTAACATCATTACTTTCTTAAAGTCTCAGACTACTTATGTGGAATTATTAGAGAGATATAATCCAGGTATTTCCATGAAACAAACGGATAAAGTTAGAAAGACTGCTAGAAGAGTTGGTCTCGAGGTTCCTGAATAAACAGTTTTCTTTTATAATGTATTCCATTTGTATATAGAGTTTATTAATGAAAACTAGATTCCATATTATTTTGATACTTTACTTAATTCGACATAAATATAGAATACTAAAACAATGAAGAAAAAATTTGTACACTCAGTCAAAATAAGGTTTCAGTTAAAGAAAAGAGCAAGGAGCTTAACAAACTGTAAGAATTAAACTCAACAAATCAAATAAAATAAAACTAATAAGAGAAATCAAACTACTGGTAGCTACCTGGTTCTCTTTTATTAATCACACAAATCATATTAGCCTGTTGAACAAACCATTCATTAGAGGTTGACCAATCAGTACCAGGGGCAAGTTGCATATTGTAGTTCAATAATAATTGAGGAATAACTTTACTCATTTCAATTAAAGATAAATTCTTACCAACACAAGACCTAGCACCAAAGCCAAAGGTGAAAGTGGATTTTTCCATTTTCTTTAATTTTTCCTTATCATCAGTTAACCATCTCTCAGGAATAAAATTATCTGGACTTTCAAAAACTCTTTCATCATGATGTAAAACCCAAGCATTAATACCAACAATTGTACCCTCTTTAAAATATGTGTCACCAATAGTAACCCCGCCTTTTGGAACATGTCTTTCAAGAGTTAAGCCAACAGATGGATGAATTCTCATGCCTTCTTGAATACAAGCATTAATATAAGGTAGATGAGATTTAGACTCTTTGTATTGAATGTTCTGATTCATTAACTTACCATCATTATAAGCATCATCAACTTCCTTTTGGGCTCTCTTTAGCCTGACAGGATCTCTCATCAAATGATATAAAATAGCCCTTAAAGCAATGGCTGTAGTATCTGACCCAGCAAACACATTAGTTGATAAATGAACTATAATTTCTTTAGTAGTCATTCTATCTTCAGCCTTATTATTGCACCATTTAGTCAACATGTCCTTACCTTCATTGACGCCATTAGTAGTTAATTCACCATTTCTTTTCAAAGCGGTTCTTTGATTAACAGCCTGTAAAGTAAAAGTTAAAACTTTGTCCCAAGTCTGCATCGATGGAATAATATAAGGTAATATTGGATTACCTAAAGCAAATTTATGTAATTCAGGAATTTCCCCCATAATAGCAGCATATTTTAACATACCACGAATGGCATCAATCATACCATCAACATCACCACCCTTCTCCAAGAAGCCCAACTTTGAATTGAAGGTAACTTCACCAACAACATCAAAAGCATAATATTGTAGCCACATACCTAAATCAAAAGGTTGACCTAAGAATTGTCTATCAAACTGTCCAATCATTAAGTTGGTACATTCATCAATTTTATCTTCCATTTCTAGCAAAGAAGAGATGTTATAAGCAGTACCCACTAATTTCATTTGAGCTTTATGATAATTTTCATTCGTTTCACTAAATAAATTCAAAGCAGGTTTATTATTCCAGGAGACACATTGTATTGGATAGAAGCCGGTTTTATAGAATCCTTTTTTAATACCATAAATGATAGGGATTGCGTCGGGATCGTCAACTGAGACATGATTTGGACCAATTCTTAAGAAATTACCACCATTATTTTGTCTCAATTGTTTATGCATATTCATGTGAGTAACGTGGGCCTGGCCTTGGGAAACATCGTAAACTCTCCATAATTTAGTGTATTTAGCTAAGTAGGGGCCAGGGATCTTGGAAAGATGATTAAATCTAGTTTGAATTAAATTTACCAAGAAAAAACAAATAGTGATAGCTAACCAGTGATCTTTAAGAAAGGCTTTGAAGTTACCATAGGTTATGTCAGAGAGTTTGAGATTTGCGAAAGAGCTGGACAGAGTTCCGTTTGTGAAATTCATGTTTGGAGAATAGTATTAACGAGTTGAAGATCATCTCTTAAGTTGGAAGGTGCTAGAAAGGGTAGTTTTATTGGGATTTCCTTCTGAATATATATGAAATTTGTCGGAAATGTGAAGTGGCCAATCCGGAGAAGCAGAGTTGTCATATAAGAACAGTAAACATACCCCACAGCCTTTTCAATGATCGATGATGCTCGGAGCTAGCGTCGGAATTAAGGTCGCAGCTTAGCCAGGTTTCGGAAATGTTCCTGGCCAAAACGAGTACACGTAATTGAAAAACCACAACAACAGACAACCAACAACTGAAACCCTGGACACTATACAACCCCGACAAATGTCACTATTGCTATCAAAGGCCATAGATGCGGTCCTTCTTATTGCCATCGTCTACCATTTAGCTGTCTCTCCGTACACAAAGGTCGAGGAGTCTTTCAATACACACGCTGCCCACGATGTACTATTCAATGGGGTTGATGATTTATCAAATTATGACCATATAGAGTTCCCGGGTGCTGTCAAGCGTTCATTTGTGGGTGCACTATTCTTGTCTGCTCCTATGAAACTTGTTTTGTCTAGATTATATCAGTGCGTCGATACTTTTTTACCCGATGAGTCTCCTTTCAAAATTACTAATCTAAGCATACAAGTTTCAATTAGATTACTATTGGGTATTTTAAATTGGTTGGGCTTCGTCAAATTGAAAAACTCTATTGCACAAGCATGTAATAGATCCACTTCAACTATTGGGGTATGGTTTGGTCTACTTTTATGTTCTCAGTTTCATATTATCTATTACAGTTCAAGATTGTTGCCTAATTTCATAGCTCTTCCACTTGTCAACGTCTCTCTTTCAACTATTATTTTAGGTGATATTCCATTGGGGTTGGCTATTTTGTCCTTTGTTGGTGTTGTTTTCAGAGTGGAAATATTATTTTTAACAGGAATCCTAGCTTTAGTGTGTCTGTACAATAAACAATCTAATTTGTATAATACTGTTTTGTACGGTCTAATGGGGTTCTTGGTTGGTGCTTTAACTAGTTATTATGTTGATACTTATTTTTGGCTAACTCCTACTTTGCCTGAGTTAGAGTCATTCATTTATAACGTTATAGGTGGCAATTCCAGTAATTGGGGTACAGAACCATTTCATGCTTATTTTACAAATTATTTTAAAAACTTATTCATAATCCCATTGATTCCATTGCTTGCTATACCAGGATTTTTCATAGATCTTGTCAATTATAGATTGAAGACCATACAATCTGTTTCGATCGCTTCTTTATTATATGTTATATTTATGTCTATTCTACCTCACAAAGAATGGAGATTTATTGTATACTCAATTCCGGGATTGATTGCGGCAGCGGCAACCACTATTTCATATTTTTCAAGAAAGGAAAAGTTTATTTCTAAATTGTTCACTTTGCTGGTTATTGCTCTATCTTTCATTGGTGTGATGGTTTCTTTATCCTTCGGTTATATTTCTAGTTATAATTATCCTGGGGGGGAAGCAATTACAAATCTAAATTTAAGAATCTACCATCAATATAGAAATGATCCTTTTAAATCTCCAATTACAGTTCACATAGATATTCCTGCCTGTATGACTGGATCTACCCTGTTCACACATATTAGAGATGAAGAAGGAGATCTAAGCTTATCATATGATAAAACTGAAGATATTAACAAATTAACTTTAAATGATAACCAATTATGGAATTCTTTTGATTACGTCATCACAACTTATAATTCAGATCATCCTGATCCTGCAGTTAAAAACGTAAAGTTACCTGAAATAGCTGGATATGATTGGTTAAAAGTCGATATTGCTGAAACTTATGACGGAATTAATCGTAAGGCCATAATTTCATTAGGAAAAGAAATGCTAAAAAATCCAATAATTTTGTTTCAAGAAGTCATCTCTTCTTTGCTGACAGGAAATATCAGTTATTTTCAAAGGCTGCTTAAAGGAATTATTAAGACAAAACCTTATCTTTTCATATATGAAAAGGAAATACTCGGTAACTCTGAATTTTCAGGTATATAACGTCGCAAAATTTATAGAATATAATGTACTTAATGTAAGAATAGAATTACTTTCTGCAATACACCTAAATAAATAAAAAAATATATATAAAAGTCATATAACCCATATATTTTTCTAAAACTTAATATTATAATCTTCTGTATCTTGGACCTCTAACTGCAAGGAGAACTTTGTTCTTGGCTTTGAATAACAGGACCGCAATAATAACAACAAAAAGTACAATAGGAATCAAAGCATAATGGGCTCTAGAACCCGTATCTTCTTCGTAATTGGTATTATCAGTATCATGATCTGCAGTATCATTACCTGTATCCAATTGCTTATCAACTTCTTCATCAAATGATTCAGAATTTTCGACTTCTTTTCCTTTAGTTATATTATCATCCTCAACATTTTCCTTATCTGATTTGCTGGATCCATCATGTGTAATAGTACTTGATGAAGCATCGTCTTTGAGATCCTTAATTTCTTCAGATAACTCTTCAGTTTCCACGGTTTGTTCAAAAGAAGAAGTATAAACGTGAGCAATAACAACTTTTTCAAGAGGTGCATCGTTGTCATCGGTTTCTGTAGTCTCAATGAGCGAAAATGTTTCAAAACCATCTAACAATTCGCCAAACACAACATGAGCGCCATCCAACCAAGATGTGGCCTTACCAGTCTAAAATAAAAGTGTATGTTAGTATAATTATTCCTCCGGAAAAAGAAAAGGTCTAAACAACTGAATGAAATTGTTCCAATGATTTAAAAGTACTTACGATGAAGAATTGGGAACCACCTGTATTTGGGCCAGAATTAGCCATGGATAATCTTCCGGCTCTGTCATGCTTTAAATCAAAATTTTCATCCCGTAAAGAACCTGATTCTTGACCATAAATTGAGTAACCGCCTGTTCCATCGCCGTTAACAAAATCACCACCTTGAATCATAAAATCTTTCATAACACGATGAAAAATGGTGTCTTTAAACTTCGAATTAGATAATTCATAAAAATTGACTGCTGTTTTTGGAACAACTGTACCAAATAATCCCAATGTTAAATTTCCTAGGAGCTTATCTCCCTGTTCAATTTCAAAAATGACTTGATGGGTAATCTTCGGATCACCTTCGGTTGATATTGGTGCACCAGTAATTAAACCTGAGAAAGTTAGAGTAATAATCAAGACAAATGATTTGATATTCATACTGTATTATTCCCTGTTTGACAGCAAGATTGGTATTTGAATTGTTGAGAACGTAAAAATTAGGTAAGATAAGATGACACCAAGGGTCTACTCCATCTATGTTAGTTATGAGCCGCGTCTCTGTGTACAGCACAGAAATCAAGAAAGAATTTCATCTTAGATGTTAAAATAACAAAAAAAGGGGTCAACTGGGAATTGAACCCAGGGCCTCCTGCACCCAAAGCAGGAATCATACCACTAGACCATTAACCCGATTTATGCTCTTTGTAAGAGAGTTAGCCAATTGATAATCTTCTTGATGTCGTTATTCCTTTTCTAATTAACTCTGGTAATTAAACGTCCGAATTACCTATATTATTATATGTGTAAAATAACTTAATTCTTCTTGGATTCCACTCCAGAATACACAAACTATAAAATCATAACAATGTGCAGAGCACCAAATTTATATGTAAAAAAACAAAACTAATAGGTAACAAATAGTAAACAAGTTTAACTATTATAGGAAACAAAAACAATAAACAAGTTTAGCCATTTTAGGAAAACTCCCGGTTATGACTTCGTCTGGTTTCCAACCTTTTCTCTTACACTCTTCCCTCAGGAAGTTAGATTAATAATAATCTTCTTAGATCTCATTGTTTCCTTTCTAATTAATCTTGGTACCTAAACGTCCAGATTAGACTATATGAGAATATGTGTGTTAAGACTTAATTCAGATTCTACTCAAGAGTACACAAACTATAAAATCATCCTAACAATGTAGGTTTTAAATAAGTTTCGATTCTAATGTGATATCAAACAATGCTTATAAACAATATCTACCAATTCAAACCTATTATTTTCTTGAGGGTTCTGGAACTTGTGGACAATTTTAGGGATATAGTGTGTAGTGTGCGTGATTCATGTCGAGTTCCTGCTACGGATGAGCATACAAAAACCGCTGTAGAACTTGCTTGTCTTTCAATCATTGGTTTCATTGTATTACAATTAATTACTATTTTCACCAGGAAAGCTTCCATTTTACATTGCTCTCATGATTTCCGAATCAACGTATTCATCGCTCATTGTCCTACGGTCGAACTTCAATGTGGAGTTTTTGAAGAAACCCATATTTCAGAATATTAACAAATTTGGCTCTAATAGATTGGTGATTGAACCCCAATCGTGGTATGGGTGGAACAATACTCAGTGGAAACAAAATTTAGTTTTTAAATTAATTAAAAGGGTCAGGTATGAATCAATCTTGTCAAAGTGGAATTGGTTCTCCAGCCTCAAGGAGTTGGGGTCCTTCTTAGTCGTTAACACTCCAATTATTGAAGACGATGATAAATTGATTAGGATTCATAATATGTTCCTCTCCACTGCTGAGATTGTCATCGACTTAGAAATTTTGGTTCCTGATTATCCAATACCTATTTCACAAGGTTTTGCTCCAACACGGAGGAAGAGGAAGAGTTAAGTTCGAACGCGAAACGTATTTCCTAGAAGTATATGAATTCATGTTTGATGAAACTCACTTAGGTGGAACATTTCGCTCGTTTGATCTATCTATTATTCTTAAACTCACCAAATTGATGAAACTAGTTTGGATATACAAGATACTTTTAGTGGCTCATTAGAAAGCATTCCCCCAACCCTTTGAGAATGTAGCCCTCTCTTGCTCCATACGTTTATTTGAATATTTTGAGTTTGATACTTGCCCCAAGTTAACAGATCTTACCATGATGTTCTAAGTGATAGACAAGAATATGAATTGGAACAATTTACCTCATCAGATAGACTCATTATGTATTTGTCTGTATTATGATGAATATGAGGGATATTCATCTAGATTTAGGAGATAAGTTTGAGTCACTTAAGTCAGTGACTAATCTTTATCATGATAGGTATAATGTTGCTTTCAGTGATATAGTTTAGTTATCCTTCCATATATAAAGCATGGAGTTAGACTTACTGATGTCGTCGCTGTTTCGGTACTAGCTTCGCTAAGAGATTATAGTCCTGGCTGGTTGTGTTGAGGCGACAGATTACATGAATGTTAGTTCGTCAGGTGAATTCAAGCTACCCATAACGATTAAGAAGTATTGGTTATCGATTAAATGTCTATAGACATACGTATCAAGTATAAGAAATCTAACACGATCAGCAAGTTGGATGCAATATGTAAAAATAAACTCTGCTTCTAAGTTCCCTTGCACTTTTATCAGTATCGTCTTTTAAGACGACCACATTTCCATCTCAACAAGCTGTACATCAAACTCATAGCCTTCCTCAGCCCTTTCAAAAAAAAGATCAATCAGAATTGAATAACTTAGGTCTATGCGGAGAGAGGGATATTGAAACCTGACCTCCTAATCTTGGTTTGTTTTTATTTTGTAAAAGAGAAACCAAATCTTTACAGGTTTTAAGTAATTTCTTATGTCCAGAATGATTGAAAATAACATCACTTAAGATAATCAAATCAAATATATCTTTCTTAACAATCTTTAATTCCTGAAGCAATTCATAATAATCATTACCCCAAAAATAGCCAGCCACTTGTGTTAGTCTTCTTATTAACGCCAACACTATCCCTTCCAAAATTTGCTTCCAAATTCTGTGTAATCAGGATAATCAATAGAGATGTCCTTCGAGGCTTTTAAAGGTCCACATAAAACAGAAGATAAAGCACCTCTTTCCCCAACTTCAAGAACTGTTTTATCTTTAACTATCTCCTTTGAATGGACTTCTAAATATTTGGAGATGTATCTGCATGCATGAGTTAAGATATGGCCATATAACACTGATGAATCGATTTAATAGAGGTTTTGATGTATGTGGTTTGTAAGTTACCGTTTTAGCTAGCTGATCTTTTGATGATATTCTTTATTCTACTGGTTTTTCATATCACTTGAAAATAAATTGTAATCCTCTTCAGGATCGGATAATTCAGCTGTTGCCATTTTTGCGCCCTTGTTGTTCTATATAAGCGTCGTTCCTTAGGACCAACCTATGATCAATTGTTTTGTTTTCAATTCTCTAGCTCTGTGAGGCTGGCCAATTATGTAAGAAGTAACGTAATCATTGGATTTGGTTGAACCCGATGCTATCCTAAAATCGACTCACCCACCTACAGTTTGACTTTACCTATCTGATAAGCAGGCTGTATACATGCTTGTGGACTTACTTGGTCCTAATTTCATAGAAAGAAAATCAATGCAACTACGCTGCTGAACTGATCTGTTAATTTAATTGACAACACTAGAAACTCATGCTAAAACGGTCTCTTACCCGTGTCACCTATGAGCCGCAAAAAGAAGCTCAAATAAGGTTATTTTAGGTTTTGCGAGCGGCTCTCAAGCCATATTACATACAGTTCCTTAAAATTTCTTTTTCGCTGTGGGTAATTGTGGTGGAAGTTATCGATTTCATCAATCACCCGAACTTTATTGATTGATCAGATAACTCGCGGTTGGTTTAACTCCCTCATGTCTCTCATATACACACTAGCCTGTACGAATTTGAGTCGCTGTATTCTTCTTAGTTGGCCAAGGCTTTCGCAAAAATCAGGTACCGTTTCGCCAAGACATCATCTGGCTGGACTTTGATCTTGAGATGGACCTAATCTACGTTCCAAGATACAGGGATACGCCAATCGGTTAGCGAATTGTGGCAGACTCTAAATTGTGGTTAATTATACGATTGCATGCGTAGCAGTCCGCAGTAGTTAGCCAATAGACATACAATAATTGAATTCCATCCAAATGGATCATATCTAGTACATGCTAATTAACAAATTCCGTTAGCCCTGGCGAGTAGATTCTTTTAATAACTTTTAATAAGTCGGGTACGTAGTCAGGAATAATGAAGTCCTGCTGCTTCCAGAAACCGAAATAATATAAATAGACTTGAGTTTTCCTTTTTCCAGCTGAGTTAACCATTCCAAGCTATATACTACACTAGTGGCTTCCATAACACTCTAGATCACATTCACACACGCTTAACATCAAACCACTGAAAGGGTTCTTCTGATTCCTGTTTCTTCTGCTCCTATTCACACTCTGATTTTGTTTCTGCTACACCATATGCTACACCATATGCTACACCATATGCTACACCATATGCTACACCATATTCTAAAATCCAAAAAAAGACTAAATAATTAATTAATCCTACAATGAAGCTTACAACTTCATTTATTTCACTACTTTTACTAGTTTCCTCTACTCTGGCTGAAACTCATGTTTTCAACTGGACTGCCGCTTGGGCAGATTTTAACCCTGATGGTACATACACTAGACCTGTTGTTGCTTGTAATGGTGAATTCCCATGGCCTACTATTAGGGTTAACAAGGGTGATCGTATTGTTCTTTACTTGAATAACGGTTTTGATACAGAACAAACCTCTCTTCATTTCCATGGTTTATTCCAAAATGGCACTAATTTAATGGACGGTGTTCCTGGTTTAACTCAATGTGAAATTGCTCCTGGTGATACCATGATTTACAATTTCACTGTTGGCGATCAGGTTGGTTCTTATTGGTACCATTCCCATTCCTCAGGTCAGTACATGGATGGTATGAGAGGTTCATTGATTATAGAAGATAAAAATTTCCCTTACGATTATGATGAAGAAGTTGTTTTAACATTGTCAGACTGGTATCATGAGACTGTGTCTGAATTGATTCCAAGTTTCATGAATCTATACAATCCAACTGGTGCCGAGCCAATCCCACAAAACATTTTATGGAACGATACTAGAAACGGTACTTGGAACGTTAAACCTGATACCACATATCTATTGAGAATCATTAATGTTGGTGGATTTGTCTCTCAATACTTGTACATGGAAGATCATACTTTTGAAATTGTGGCTGTTGACGGTGTTTATGTTGAGAAAAACGAAACAGATTTAATTTACATTACTGTTGCTCAAAGATACGACGTTTTGATTCATACTAAGAATACCACTGATAAGAATTATGCTTTCATGCAAGGAATAGATACTGGTATGTTAGATAGTATTCCTAATGATTTGTCGGTTAATGGTACTAATTATATTGTTTATGATGATAGCGCCGATATGCCTGATGCTATGATCATTGATAGTTATAATGAGTTATTTGATGACTTTTATTTACAACCAGTTGATAATTTCAAGACCGAAGTTTATGATGATCCTGATTACACAATTTCAATCGATCTTGTCATGAGTAATTTAGGTAATGGTAAAAATTATGCCTTATTTAATAATGTTAGTTATGTTGCTCCAAAAGTTCCAACTTTAGGTACTGTTTTCTCGGCTGGTGATGATGCTACTAATCCAGTGGTTTATGGTACTAATACCCACCCATTTGTGTTACAAAAAGATGAAGTTGTTGAGATTGTTTTAAATAATAATGATACTGGTAAGCATCCTTTCCACTTACATGGTCATATTTTCCAAGTTATTGAAAGAGGTCCAAATTATAAAAGTAGAAGTGATCCTGTTCCCTACAATTCTTCAGCTGAATATACCCCACCAGAATACCCAGCCATGAGAGACGTTCTTTATGTCAGACCGTATTCTTACTTCCGTATTAGATTCAAGTCTAATAACCCAGGTATTTGGTTCTTCCATTGTCACGTTGAATGGCATTTGCTTCAAGGTTTGGCTATTACAATTATTGAAGATCCATCTTCAATTCAAGCAGAGCAGGAGTTAACGGATAACTGGATAGATATTTGCGAAGGTTCCAACACCCCTTACATTGGTAACGCTGCTAATAACACACAGGATTACTTGGATTTGACTGGTGAAAATAAACAAGTTGCTTTCTTACCTGCTGGTTTTACTGCTAGAGGAATTGTTGCCTTAGTGTTTTCTTGTGTTGCCGGCTTCTTAGGTATTACCATGATTGGTATCTATGGTATGGCTGATATTCCAAATATCGAGCAAAGAGTCTTTGACGATATGAGTTTAGAGTATCGTGAATTGTTAGTTAATAGCAACGAAGATGCACTTGGTGAGTCAGAGGCAAAGGGCGATGAAGGTTACCAGCAAACAAATGATATTACTAAAGGCTCTGGTGGATCTGGAACGAATTCCAATTCTCTGACCTCTAAATAAATTTGAAGCACCTTATTTTATTATTTTATTTAATACGTCCTTGTTTTTCCTTTTTGTTTAATTATTATTTCCGTCTCCCTCTCAAAAAAAACATCTCCAAAGGAAATTGATATTATTCCCAACTCATTAAGGCCCCCCAACTTTAATATTCTTTAATTTGTTTTTCTTCCTAGTCCCCTTTTTCTTTTTTATGCCCCCCCCCCATATTCTCTTTTTCTTCTTTCCCAATTTTCCCTACCTTTCAGTCTTTGATGCCGTGTGAATGTGATTCCTATGTTTTTTTTGTTTTCTTTATCTTTTTTGGCTGTATCTATTTCATATTTTCCCACCTCTTTTTTCTTATTTCTCTTTTAAATTTATAATATACATTGCTTTTATACCGTTAATTAATTTTAATATTAACTCATATTATTAACTACCCCATGGATAGAATAGTTCAACTTCAACAGATTTAGGCAAGGCGTGTAACTGATTTAATTATTCCGATATTCATAAAATCTCCTTAACAGGTTAGTACAAGATAAGGCAACAGTAGGGTTGTTTCTTGGAACGCCAAGTGATAGGAGAATTTGACAGCTTGAAGATATTTCCTGGGATTAATTTTCTATTTATCATCAACCTAGTCAGCATCAGAATAACCAACCAAATTAAAATTGCCATTAGAAGTATAAGTGAGACCTAAATCGAAAGTACCTTTTATATACCGTAACACATGTTGGGCAGCAGTAAAGTGAACCGATTTGGGATCTCTGATACATCTGCTAAGAGCTTATCTGATTTGACGGTATTAGCAGCAATTAGTGACTTTCTCACAATGTTGGAAGATGAGTGGCATTGCAGTTATTCATTCATACCAAAAGAGCTTAAAACATCAGTGAGATAGTGTTCACCAGAGAGAGTAACCTTCTATATAAAAAAAACATTTCAACAAGACCCAGATCTTTCCTCTTGAAGTGTGACAACAAGAGACGACCATTGAAGATAGCATTGGATTATTGAGGTAGAATTAACAAGTCACTATGTTGAAGTTGAACTATTCTATGTTCAATATCCATGGAGTAGTTAATTATAAGAGTGAATATTAAAATTAATCAATGATATAAAAACAATGTATATAGTATAAAAGAGGTGGGTATCAATATTATTTGGCTACTTGTAAAATAATAAGAAGCATAAACTCCTAAATTCAGCTTTAGAAGATTTCAAAAAAAGTCTTGATTTGAATCTTACGGCGACCTATTTTAGGTTAGCACAATATTTCAACACATTACCTCGGAAGGTGACTATATATTTCATATTTAAAAGGAACCCTATTAAATCTAGAGGAGGAGACAACTTGATCAATTTTTGTATTCTAACATAACATAGAGCAGTTGTTGTCTTAAACCATATACTCTTTAGATTTAAGCACATTTTCGAGGCTTTTCCCTCTGTTAAAAAACCAGCCACCATTTGATGAATTGTTAAATTAAAATGAGCAGCAAGCCAAAGATCAGAGGAGGAAACAGACGATAGCATTTTGATAGTGGAGAAAATGTCTAAAAGAATAACGGGACTACTAATACTGACAGCAAGAACATCTGGAGAAGATGTGTAATGAGGATCAAAGGAGGATTTGAGCAGTGATTGCATAGAAGGACCAAGAAAAGGATAATATGTGTCGTCAAAACAGGCATTGTAAATAAACACCAAATTTGACAGAGGAGTGTGGTAGCCTATTAATAGTATACTCAGTAGCAAGGATTGCAAGAGTCCAAAAATTCTCTGCTTTTTCTTAAAGGGTACGGTGTCTACATTCAGCAACACCGTTTTGAGAAGAGTTATATATGTAATTTCTTTGCTTTTAAAGAAATCAGAAGTCAATACCATTATCAGAGCGAAAGGCAGCAACTTGAGAACCTTTGGAACTGAACTGAGTTTCTTCATAGCAGTCTCTTCTGCCATATTAGCTTCTTCCTTTTGTCTTTGAAATTTGACTTTGAATCAGTCTTGATGTTCTTAGTATTAGAAGTAAGCTTCTCCAAAAGAATCATTCATTCTAATAAGTTCCTGAATTTTGGACTAGATCTTAACGGGTAATGTACCAAAGCAAAACCCAACTATGGAACCTTTCCAATACCTTTGCAGAAACAGGAATTTGCAGGTGAGCTCATAACCTGTTGAAGTTGAACTATTCTATGTTCACTATCCATGGGATAATTAATAAATAGTTTCAAAACAATGTATATAGCAGAAATTTAAAAGGCAAATAAGGGAAAAAGAGGTGGGTATTCCTTATGCCACGTACATCATAGTTCCGACAAAACAATCTGGTTTCAGTATCAAATAAATTTAAATTTAAGTCTCAAATTGATACTTTCACCACAGTGAAAAATATTGGAGGGTTGGCCGAGTGGTCTAAGGCGGTAGACTTAAGATCTACTGGACGCATGTCCGCGCGAGTTCGAACCTCGCATCCTTCACTTTTTGGCCAAAGCGAAGCCCCTAATGCCGCAAAAGGTAATATAGTCTAAAGTTGGTCTTATATATGGAAAATTAGATTGTAATTAAATTAACTATCCCAAGTGATAAAGTAGAAGGTCTGATCAATGTATTTGCTAGACTTGCATATATTGGTTTAAATTCTACTGTATTAATTTTGATATGCGGATTGTGTTTTCAAAATTACTCATTGAAATAGCTTAAAGAAAGTAATGTTGAATCCTCTGAAATGTTTTGATCTGCTGGCGGCTACAACTTCTGGTCAAGTTCTATCGGATTGATTGGAGAACCGGTTTTCTCAAGTGTCTAATTATATTACCTATGTCACTTTAAAAAAGGGAAGAAAGAAAGGAATCTATGTGATTACAAATTTTCCATTCTTCGAGAACGGGATCTTCCATGTGGTAAAGTTTAAAAAAATTCTAAAAGGTCAAAAAACATTCAGGACTTGAGAATGTTGGTACCACCACTCCAAATAGAATTTATAATAAATATCTAATTTGGTAACCGACATCTTTACTTTAGTCGATGTTCCATATAAATCTTAACGTTTAACTGGTTTAGTAATACATTTTACTAATTGTGAATTTTGTTGAAATATATTGCGCTAACCTAAATTAGATCTCCACAGGATTTGAACCTGGGTTCTAGAGTTTTCATTAGTTTCCATAAGATTCGATGCTCATTCGAGAATCTTCTAGATGCTGAAGTTAGGAGGCTCTCTTCCTCTTATTTATCTTTTAAACTTATACTTTTTGAATTTTCGATTGTATCAGTAACGACTTCAATTATTTCGTTTTCAAGTTTATGTACTTCCAGTCCTTTATTTTTAACGTTTTTAGTATGTTTGGAAGGTAATTTCGTATTGTTTAGTGTGGTTTCCTTTTGGGTCATAATTAACCCCGTTCCATTTCTTACGTAGCCGATTCCTCCTTTTTACGGTTAACTTATGTAGTTCTTAAATTCTCTTCTTTATCTTGATCTTTGGAACGGTCTTTGTTTATATAAAGGACATTCTATTTTATTGATTCAACTTCACTTGCACAAAGCTTGTGTATAATAATTGACTGACGCTTCACATCAGAATCATATATTTATTAATACTGTATAAATATGAAAAATGTGAATACCATGTCAATATACTTTGCTGAAGTACTAGTGTTCTAAATTCCAAATTCATTTTTGGCAAAGAAAACCAGATGAAGAAATATTTTCACTATTGGAATAAATAACATTAGACTAGTAAAGTTTTCTGATTACTTACTATATCTATAGTTTAATGTATAATAAAATGATATCTTTAAATTAATTTATTATTGTAGTTTATTAATAATGATATACTAGCACATAAACATTTTTTTCAGACTTATGAGAGGGGGTGTGTTTTGTTTTATTGATATTAAGATTTGGAATCACTTTAATAAATCTTAACTGCCTGAAATTGAATCGGCTCAAAAATATCAATTAACAGACTTTTAGGTTATTTAACACAAACTCCAACATGTTTTCCGATTAAATGTTGAAATATCTTACGTAGTAATCTGATATGCCATAAAATTTTATTCTGTTTTACACCTTTATTATTATCATTATAAATTTTAATATAATTAAATTTAAGAATAATAGGAGAATACAATTGTTTTTACCTTTTCAGGTTCTCTTCAATTATAGAGAAAAGCCACATTGGTTCCAGAATTCTAACTGCCTTCAAATTTAACTTATGCGTTAATGCATAGACTATTTCTCTGATAAACAGTAATTGATTCAATCAAAAAACGACCAGGGAGAGGATTGAACTCTCGATCTTGCGATTAACAGTCGCACGCCTTAACCAGCTTGGCCACCCAGTCTTTATGATGTTTGTAAGAAGTTAGCCAATTGATAATCTTCTTGATGTCGTTATTCCTTTTCTAATTAACTCTGGTAATTAAACGTCCAAGTTACCTATATTATTATATGTGTAAAATAACTTAATTCCTCTTGGATTCCACTCCAGAATACACAAACTATAAAATCATAACAATGTGCAGAGCACCAAATTTATATGTAAAAAGCAAAACTAATAGGTAACAAATAGTAAACAAGTTTAACCATTATAGGAAACAAAAACAATAAACAAATTTAGCCATTATAGGAAACAAAAACAATAAACAAGTTTAGCCATTTTAGGAAAACTCCAGGTTATGACTTCGTCTGGTTTCCAACCTTTTCTCTTACAATGTTACTAAACTTCAGTCAAATTATAATCTTGTTAGATCTCATTTTTTCATTTCTTTATATTGACATGTGCAGGGCGCCAAATATATCATAAAATCAAAGAAGTATAATAAATTAAATAAGAAACCATCAAGTTGTAATTTTATCTCATTTCAATTAAATTACCAGGATAAGTAACAACCCTAAATAACCCCTTAAATAAAATGGGAACTTATAGGTAGGATCTGTTGAATTTTAATCTTTTTTGTATATCTGATAACCCGTATTTCACTAACATATTCCATAACCTCCATGCAAGTAGCTAGATGAACATCTTCGGTGGTAGTAAGTAGTAATCATCTAATTGGGTTTTTTTTCAAAATATAATAATAAAGGTGTGAAACAATAATAAGAATTACTTCCAACTTCAACAAAATCTACCAAACACATCCCGAAAACATGCCGGTTTCCCCTAAGAACTTATGTTTTTGATAAATTGATTTAAATGAACTTAATTTCAGAAGCTGTTTTTAACTGGTAGAGCTACTACATAATTGATTATTTTTCTTCATTTCTTTTTCATTCCTATGATTTTGTTATTCATACCTGAGCTGGAGTTGAAAGATAATACCAAATTCATTCAGCAAATATAACTTTCTTCCTTCTTCTTTAAGCAGTTCTAATAGAAATGCTATATTCTATCATGGAAAAATCGGTCGGCTTATTCGTCCTAACACTCTTTTATCATCATCATTGCTTCTGGTCTACTAATCAAATGTCTTCTCTACTATTCTTTTATGAAGATTACACATTAACAGAACTTCATATACAGCTACCAGGCCTCTTTCATCTTTTTCCAATATATCTACTAATATTTCTCAGAGAAATGGACTAGATACAAGATTTTATGCTTCCTCATCTACTACTTCCACTCCTTCTCTTTCCAGGCAATTACGTGCATTGCCTGGATATTAGACGATCTCCATTTTTCCAATCCGTTTTTTGTAAGATCCTGATAAAAGAAAACAACTTTTGTTTTAAGTACCCCTCCCCCCATTTGGGCTCATTACACTAATATGTTGAATTGACTTATCAATCAAGATTACCTTTTCAATGGAGAATCACTTGGTCATTGTTGAAAATGAGTTCGTAGTCTAGAATACTAGTACCTCAACACTAGAATTCTGGACTCCAAACTCATATTGAACAGACTAAGAGATGTTTTTTATTGAGCAAAGAAAAAATTATTAATTAAAAAAAGATTAGGTATAAAATGTATAGCCAGAGTGCAACGTAGTAAGATGGGAAAAACCACGATCTTTATACATTAAAGGTTTGAAACATAAATAAGAACTTTTCATGAAACGGCTATAAAAGAAAATTTTATGGTGTATTAATTTTAGATCACAACATTATTTCCTCTGGCAACCATAAGACTTAATTTCAATCAGTTCGGCAGGTTGAAATATTGTACTAGCCTAAAATAAGTTCTGAAATTTCGAATTGAACGAAACTCCCGTTATGGAAAGTAAGTAGTTAAGAAGGTTGCTGCTAATTTATCTACCTCGTAGAGATTGATGTATATGTGAAGCATCTGCCTAACTCTGAGTCTTCGTATAAAGAGTTTAGCTTCTTGAGATAACGAAAATTCTAGAGCAATGAATGCCTTCCATAAAGTAAAGTAGTCATTTTCTTGTTAGACATATTTTTTTAACAATTAATTTAAATACGTTTTACTATTAAAAGTGACAGAAAATCAAAAAGGAATAGATCCATTGATAAAAAATTTGCAAACCATTTCACAATCCGAACTTACTTCTCAGTACGAAGAACGGTATTATTAGATTTATGTTCTCATAACTCAAATAATAATTCCACAATTCTATATTTAACAGGAATAAAATAGAAATTACACATTTGAAAAGCAGGCAAAAACTTCCAACTATTAATCAGAGTTTCTTTATAATGCTCATCTAATTTCTATTTGATTTTCATAGTATCCCCCACCTTCCCCCATTATCACACCAGCGCTCCCATCAAGACATTTCTAATTCAGATTAGATTTCCTGTTTATGTCGTAATGTGAAGTTTTTGATTTACTTTGATGACTTAAACTCCACATTCTCCATCTCTCATCACTTCTCTACCCTTTTAGACTGTCATTTAAATTAATGTGAAACACTTCTATATTATTTTCCTGGTCATAGTTATAGACCAACAACGTCCCACACCTCCCCTTACTTGAACGTTTTAACGAGATCAACACTCAGTATAATCCCTCAAAATATTCCATGCGATGGCTAATAATAAGCGTGAATATTAAAATTAATCGATCATCTAAAAGCATTGCATATAGTATAAATTTAACAGATAAAGAAGAAAAAAGGCAGATATTTATTATATCTTGGGGCCAATCCTAAAATAATAAGAAGCATAGCCTCCTAACTTTAGCTTCTAGAAGATTTCAGAAAGTACCTTGATTTGAATCTTATGGAGGAGACCTACGTTTAGGTAAGCAGAACAATTACATCCTAACATTCGTCTTCCGTCTGCTTATGGTCGTATTTCATCTCAGACTGTTTCTAAATATCATCTCACTGCCTCCATTAGTTATGAATTTAATTATGATTACTTAATTGATTCAGGTTAGCTAACCAAAATCTGTTATTGGGACAACATAATCAACAACTTTTATCTGCTAACATCATTCAAAATAATGGACCAGTATATTTTTTGCACTGCAAGTCTTTGAACAGCAATTTGATCACTTCTTTGTCAAAAGGTTCAAACTCTCAAGAGTATATACTATTATTCTCTCTCCTAACCAACCTAACCCAGTGCTTGGTATCAATTAGATTTCTCACCTCAACTATTTGAAGACCTGCTACAAATAGTCACCCTCTTTCCTCGTTTTGAAAGCTTAAATGTAAAAAAAAGCAAAGAAAAGAGGTAGGTGTGTTATATTATTTGGCCACTCTTCAAATAACAATAAGTATAGCTTCCCAATTTCAACTTCTAGAAAATTTCAGAAAGAGCCTGGATTCGAATCTCATGGAAGCTAAGGAAAAAGATGGGCTTTGGGTTTCCCAAGGACTTTTGTAAACGTACCTGCTAGTATAATGTTAGTACCAACACATTCTAAAACAAAACTTTGATTATTTAAAGCATTTCTCAAGAAATAGTACTCGATATCACCAAAATTTTATAGCATTTATTTTAGATTACTATATAAAATATTTCTTATGCTTGTTTTTACAAACATTCAATGATATACCGGCTTAGCTGAAATATTTAGAAACAACATTGTTATCAAATAACTTAAAAGGTTTAAATCTTGAAGAATTCTTAGATGCCCAAAATCTCTTTAATAACGTTGGATTTTTAATTAAACTTGTTCAAAACTAGGTGCATTTGATACTCCCTATATTTTTTTGGGATCTTTTACAAATTATCAAAGTTTTTCCACTCCAATATTGAGCTTTTAGAGCAAGCAGAATCTTAATCCATTGCTTTCCTGCTGACTTTTCCTATAAAAGATAAGTTGGATGGTGCTACTTCAGATGTTAACACTTTATCTACAAGTTTCAAGATCTAAGAAATAAATAGATTTTGGTAAAACAAAAGTTGAAGGAGCTCAAACTAAGCAGAACTTGTCGTTATAAATTTAAGGAAAGCCGGCGTAGATTTAAAGTTGATAAGGTTCCACAGACTTTTTGACATTCACTTTCTTGACGATCGAAGGAACAATTGGAGATTAATGAGAAAATGCATACTGAAGATAACGAAAAATAATCTACCAAGTTTGCCCTAGACCCAGGTGCAAGTATGGTTTATCTTATCCAATACATATGAATTTCCAGAAGGTATCAAGTGTTGATGGTCAACCGTCTGAACCCTCTGCTGAAGGTAACATTAGCTTACTTTAATTGGTGTTAAATATTTGCCTAATTTAGCATCTCTGTTTCTATTCTAACTGACCTAGATTATAAGCTTATTCTTACGAAGAGAACAGAGTCCTGCAAAAGTCAAAAAGAGCGTAAATTCTGGATGGTCTCATTTCAGGCATTATGTTAAACTTCGAAAATACTGAAAATATAGATCTTATGTTCAAATGTAGGGTTTCTGGACAGCTAGTGGCCTTGAAACCATATGGTGAAATACTGTGCTAACCGAAAAAGGTCTCCGTAAGATTCAAATCAAGGTTCTTTCTGAAATCTTCTAGAAGCTGAAGTTAGGAGGCTATGCTGCTTGTTATTTTAGGATTGGCCCCAAGATATAATAAATACCTGCCTCTTTTCTTCTTTATCTGTTAAATTATACTATATGGACTATTTGAATATTCAAGCTTATTATCAACTACCCTATGGATATTGAACATAGAATAGTTCAACTTCAGCAAAAACTTATGCCAATTTATCTCTTGTAAAAATATCACCAAGAAGTCTTAAGTCTTCTCTACAGTCATTGAGTCACTTGATCGAATTACTAGATTAATTTCTGTTGTGAACAAATCCATCATTAATCTTAGATGTGATAATGAACTTGACACAAACATGGCTAATAAATATTATTCCAAACAGGGTATGCATTTTGAATTCACTTCTCCTAGTACTTCCTATTAAAATAGTTCAATAATATAAAATCATAATGATGAATTGGCTTATTAATGATTTCTAATGTTTTTAGAATTAGTATTTAATTATATAAATGAGCTTGTTCCTACTCTTACTTTTATTTGTTTGACTCTAAGTATAGAGTATATATATTCTTTAATAAATGTTATTATTTGCTCTCCATTAAATAGAGTTATCTTGATCTGATAAATAATGAATGAGTCTCTGGTGTTTTGGAATTTAGAATACTAGTTCTTTAAGACTATTTGTAATAGGGTATACAAAATATCACAGTGAATGAATTTTGTGTTTTGCACTACTCTTTGTTTTTGGCTTTACGTGACCGAGCATAATTTAATGAAGATTGTGGTTTTCCACCTTTCTAAGGGACACCCAATACATAATTCAGAGTTTGCATTCACTGACAAACGCTATATCTGTATGAAGTTTGAATGTTGGGAAGACCTATTTCAACACTTTTGCAGTGGAATTCAAAAAGTTATTACGCACATTTTTTTTGTATGACTAGCTGGGACATTTAGATACCAGACTTTAGTTGAAAGAACAAGGTGACGATACATAGGAAGATTATCATTTGGTTAACTTCTTACAAGCATTTGAACAAACAGATCATGCAGATTAGATTTTGTTATCAAGTCTATCAATGCGCTGACTAAGTCTTGCGTTATAAACTTATTCTTATTATATATTAGACTTTTCTGACTAAAGTTCTGTTGTAAACAATTGATTTAATAGTCTCTGTCGGAACTATGATACTCATAGTAAATAGGATAGTTAATTCTACCTTCAGCAATGCGGCACACTTGTGGCGCACGAGGTATAAGCGAGACTCTCATTGGTTAACGATTTCCATCGGCTAATTCATAAATGGAAATGTATAGATTTCGTATAAATATGAGGAATAATAATCCTTATTTCTAGAAATAACTTATATACTTATATAGTGAAAAAGAGGGAGAAAACCAAGTCTTATCATAAATTAATCCCGGTTAGAATTCTTAGTATATAAAGCAACTTATATTTACACAACTACCAATTACGTAAGTTATCTTACCTTACCGAGATACAAAGGAGAGATATCCAATAGTTGTACCTTCGTCTACAACAAGACTCTCTGTTGTATTTAAACCACGAAGGGGATATCTACAATTGGTAAAGGTCAACATATGCATTGAATTTGTTACTCGATACTCCGATATGTTACTCGATTCTCCGATAGTCTCTGGTAAATTTCGTTATTAAATAAATGAAATTAACGAAGTACTCAAACTGATATTCAGGTATCAAGTTAAACTTTTCTCTCAGCTGCTGTTGTAAGAAGTTATAATCTTCTTGATGTCGTTATCCCTTTTCTAATTAACTCTGGTAATTAAACGTTCAAGTTCACCATATTTTAATATGTGTAATAAAAACTTAATTCTTGGATTCCACTCCAGAATACACAAACTATAAAATCATAACAATGTGCAGAGCACCAAATTTATATGTAAAAAAACAAAACTAATAGGTAACAAGTAGTAAACAAGTTTAACCATTATAGGAAACAAAAATAATAAACAAGTTTAGCCGTTTTAGGCAAACTCCAGGTTATGACTTTGTAGCTGTTAAGAAATGTCCCAGTGTCCGAGTGGTTAAGGAGCCGCCCTGCTAAGGCGGTGGGCTTTGCCTGCGCAGGTTCGAATCCTGTCTGTGACGAGTTTTTTAATTTCAAAAATTGTTTTCTTGTTATAAAGTCAGAGTATATTCGGTTAAATTTGAACTGTTGATGTGTGCCACATAAGTTTACTGAAACATTTCATTCATGCCTATAAATAAAGTACAAATAAAATTTTGCAGTTAAGAAGGGGAGGGCTATTTTAAGTGATAGATCCAACAATTACTTGTATTACCTCCTCCTCGTAATGCCAGATTTACGGATATATAATTTGTTAATAGATAGAAAGTGAAGACTATATTAAATATAAGGTGTGAAGCAAAAAGCGAGCAAGGGAGAAACTTGAAATGTGGGAACCCACATTTTAATAAAGGACGTGTAAAGCCTAAAAATAAAATGTAGTGCATAATAAACTCAAACATGGATGGTTTCACTTTGATATTTCGCACATGATCCTCCTAGTGAGTACACCATTTGTAACTTTCACGTTTATAGACATTATTATTACTAATAACAAAACATGTTTATTCAAGGAAATTTGAACCGAAATGTTATTTAAGTTAGTATTATTTAGGCAACAGATCTTATTGTCCCAGCTTTCTATCAGTTCCTAACATGGTACCATAGGATTTTTTTACTAATTAGTCCAATGGGCGCCACGCAGTATAACATTTTTTCTTTCTAAATACATTTGTCTTGGTTACGTCTTAATTAAGTTCCACACAAATATCCCTCCTGTTACATCTCAACAAGGTATTTGACCTTTTAGTTAAGTCTTATTACTTATTTCAGCAGTGTAATTATTCACTAGTAAGTCTGTTGAGGTTTATATGGCACTTTAAGTATTGCACAAGCCATATGGTGTGATCATTACATATACGCCTGTTTCCCTGCTTTTTATTTTTCTTTATGACTGACTCTATTTTTCCCCTTCTTTAATAAATTATCTCTTCATATATTGTTATTGAAAAAAATGAAGCTGGTTGGCACCTAGCAATTGATAAGTATTTTCGTTAATAAAAGTACTCCAACTTAACAAAACAGGACAGACTTATTTTTAGTTTGATCTCATTGGTGATATAATGTTCGGTACGATGTTCAATTTATTGATCATTTAATTGGTTAGTTGGTACTTACCAAGCAATAGGTTGATAATCTACATTATATATACAACTCTCATTCTTCTCAACTATTTTCATAATTGATCGGACTAGATTTTAATTTATGTATATAATTGATAATATCTATTAATTCTTTTAGACATAATATTATATATTGCATTCTTTTATAACATAATAACCTTATAGCTTCAATTATTTCAAAAGATACCACTTTTGGTTTAGTATTTTTAACTGAGTATACATTAAAAATCCTTTTGCTTCTATAAATCCAATTAATCACTTATTTCTAAATCTTGAATAATCATAATATTTATTTGTCAACATTCCCATCGAAAATAGGTGAAAAATAGTATTAATTAAAAAAAAATTATCTCTTATTACATCAATTACAGCATTTTTATTTATATTTACTTTTTAAAATTTAAAAATACATATATCTTTAAAGAAATTCAAAATATATAGTATACAGAGAAATCGAAAAAGAAGTCCTTACAATCTAACAAACACAACAGAAAATTTCTAAATTCAATCTGATATTTACTCTCCTCCATATTAAATTTTTGTTCTCTTTGACTTTTCTGTACTTTAATATTACCCGAATCTGAGTTATAAATGTACTTCATAATGTTTCTTCGAGAATTGCATGGTGCACAAACTTCTTAGTACAAAACAGTAAAACTTTTCTGCCAAAAAAATCTATTTCATAATTAAATTTGACCTTGCCAATCCTGTTGTATTCTTTATTTTCAGTAAAAAGAGAGATAACTGGGTACTTCATATTCTTCAAGACTTATTGATTTGATATTTTAAACATTAACATTTCTTATTGCATAGCGATTCTATCGTAAAAGTGACTCCAAAAAGCTAAATTTTAAACGCTTCTAAGGGCGAAAACAATAATACATTAGGAATGTTTCTGTTTCTGGATATATAACATAAGTTTCAAAATAATCGATCATTTAAACAGAAACAATCTATATAGTAAAAGTTAGAAGGCAAATAAGAGAAAAGAGGTACGTATTTATATTATTTGGCTACTTGGTCACCATCAGAATAGCTGCTCACTTGACCATCATCAGCATATTCTCCTAATTTTTTCTTATATAGTTTTTCAAGTGTCAGTAAAAAACCTTGCTTTATTTTAATAATAACAATCACACCAGTTAATTCTTGAGCTGGGTAAAATATTTTCTTTTGTATTAGCACCTTATTATATTAGTTGTTGCAAAATTCTAGGATCAAATAATAAAGTAATTTAATCTTGGACCATCCAATACTTACTCAATTAAAATGTATTCATATATTACATGTTCCAGGAAAGAACTGATGATCTAAATCTACTATTACCACTAGTTCTGTTAGACCTGTGTGCCAAATTTAATTCTCATACAATGGATGATATAACTCCACTTTCTTTTACAAAGTCTTTTAAAGAAAAGCTTAGTGTGTTTGTAAACTTTAAATATTTACTGTTACCATTCTTGGATAAAATGAAGCTGTCTTTGGATATTCTGTGAATGTCATAGAAACGAATTCGTTTTACTTAACTAGTTCATCAGTCGTTTCAATATTTTTATTAATGGCAATTAAAGGAATTGAGGATTAGTAATATCACCCAGGTACTGAAGCCTAAATTTAGGAATTGTTTGATCAATGGGTTTAAAAGCACTCATGCTGTACATATATAAAATTATACGAGTATACCAATTTCCTTTTAATTGAAAGCTCTGCTATGCTAGAAGAGTGTCCATAAAATATAAATAGGTGCCTCTTTTCCTCTTATTGGTTTTTTAAACTATCCATTATTTTAATATTCACATTTATGATTAACATAGAGTAATTCAACTGCAACAACTTAGGAACTTATTAGAATGAATATTTCTTTTGAAGAAGCCTACTTCCTTAGTAATTTTGAAACTAATTAACTAATTACCTCCTGATCCGTATGGCTGGTGGCGATTTTCTTGGGGGGTTTGTTATTTTATTACTAACTCATGCTAAAACTGCTTGTACCGAAAATGCTATTTTGTTAAAAGAAAATTCTTGCATTAGTTTAATGGTGTTTATAAAAAGGAGCTTCTGATTTTGTTGAGAGCTTCTCCTTTTTCCACTGAGAAGTCTTTGGAACGGGTATTACAGTCAAATTTCAAACGCAAGAAAAAAAAGTTTTTGAAGCGTTAGTATTCTAGACTCCAAACTCATTTTCAACAATAACCAAGGAGATAAACCCCATATATATAATTGAGTATCACATGTAAAAACAGAAATTATTAATAAACCAAATAATATAAATATACTATATGGATTGTTTCGAAACTATCGATTATTTTAACACTCACCTTTATTATTAACTGTTTCATAGATATAGAATATAGTTCAACGTCAACTCAGCTCTGTGTACTATTCCTTCATTTGAAAACCGCTGATGATTTTACTCTAACTTTGGTTGAAGTTGAACTTTTCTGAGTTCTATGTCAATGGTAGTTAATAATAAGAGTGAATTTTAGAGTAATCGATAGTTTCGAGACAATCCATATAGTATATATATTTAAAAGACAAATAAGCGAAAATAGGATATTTATATTATTTGGCTAATCCTAAAATAACAAGAAGTACAGTTGTACTTGGTCATCATCAGCCTAGCTACCTACTTTCAACTTTTAGGAAATTTCAGAAAAAGCCTTGATTTGAATCAATCCGAATTGTTTATGAATTTGAAAGAATCAATTAATACTGAAGTTCCTCACTATGTATTTATACATATAGGGACTTGCTTCCAATTCTTATTTGTATTTTAAAAGTAATAGATCTTCTGTTATTTATTCCATCAATGTAATAATCTCTTGGATAGAGAGTCACTTGGTTATTAATGAAAATGAGTTTAGGGTCTGGAATATTAATGATTCACAGACTTAGGTTGTAGTCCAAGCGGTCTTTCTTATCAATCGTCTTTGTCCCAAGCTGGATTTTCTCCATCTACCGATGAATTGTTAAAGGCGTTGAAGGAAATGCAAATGCGGGTTTCTGATAATTTAGTTAATGTTCAAAGACCTCAAGAAAAATATCACAATTTAATGCTAGTGCTCTCTTAAAACCTCAGATTTATTATCGGATTGTTCCCATCTTGGTCAATAAGCTTGGGAACAATGAACATAAAGCCTTTTAGAAGGTATTATGACAGAGGAATAAATTTTGCTAAGGTTCCATCCACCAAGAACTACGTTAGGAGTTAAAGCTATAACGAAAGAAATTGTTAATTTTGTTGATTTTGATATTGAATCTCGGCAAGATGTTGTTAATATGGCAAGGATGTGTTCCAAAACATACTCCTAAGGTGTCCTATAAATTGCTAAAATTACTTAAACAAGCAGCATATCTACCCTATCAAATGAATCTGAAGAAGAATTAAATTTATTAAATTTGAGGCCAAATTTCTGAAGACTGGAGAGAATGTGAGAGAAAGTGTTACTTCTAACTAGTTGATTATTATTTTATTATACTTTGTTTGATTTTACTTATGGAATTTTTTATATCAATGGAAGATGCTTTGCACATTCTCATTACTCTATAATTGTGTATTCTGGAGTGGAATCCGAGTTAAGTCTTAACACGCATATTCTCATTTAGATAATTAGCTTGGACGTTTAGTTAGCAGGTTTCTAATTGAAAAGAGAAGACTAATAATAAGACACACAATAAGGTTATCATCTGATTAAATTCTTGCAAATTCTGTAAAGAGTGGACTCAGAGTAGGATATATTATGTAAAAAGGTAAAATGGATGGTCATCTAAGCAACGCTGCAACTGACCGGAATGTGATAACACAATATCATAATAATACTGTTGCAATCTCTTACAAATTCTATAAGAAGTTAACCAAATGATAAACTTCTTAGATGTCGTTGTTCCTTTTTTAATTAATCCTGGTACTTAAACGTCCAAATTATCTATATGAGAATATCCGTGTTAAGACTTAACTCGGATTCCACTCCAGAATACACAATTATAGAGTAATGAGAATGTGCAAAGCATCTTCCATTGATAGAAAAAATCAGATAAAACAAAATTAACAAACAAACAAATGTAAAGGATTAGATAATACACTACCAAATCATAATTTCATCTTCTTTCAATTAACTTACCAGAATAAGTAAGTAACAACTCTGAATAACTCCTTCTCTAATTTCAAATAAACGTTAATTCTAATGTAATATCAAACAATGTAATCTCAGATAAATTTCGGTATCAAATGAACCGTTTCTTTTACAGTGTCGTACAAGAAACACTTGATTTGATACTTAAATCTAACTCTAATATTTTTGTCAATTGCATCTAATTGATACCGAAACTTATTGTTTGATATCACATTAGAATTGAAACCATTAAGAAACCCACATTGTTAGGATAAAACTAGATGAAATCACGACTTGACAGTTTCCTATCTAATCTAATATAATGGCCAAACTTACTTTATTATTTGAATGCCAACTTGTACGCTTAGATACCAGAATTAATAAGAAAAGGTTGATCAGATATTTGAATCTAATAATATTGAAACCTATCAGAGATCTACATTGTAGGATGAAACCAGACGAAATCATGACTTAGAATTTTCCGATAATGGCTAACTTACTTTATTATTTTTGTTACCTATTAGTTCTGTTTTTATACATATATATGTGGTGCTCTGCACATTTTTATGATTTTATAGTTTATGCATTCTGAAGTGGAATCCAAGAATCAAGTTTTATCACACATATTAAAATATAGTTAACTTGGAGGTTTAATTACCAGAGTTAATTATCGGAGTTTCGGGTAACAAATCCAATGGATATGTTGACCTTTACCAATTGTAGATACCCCCTTCGTGGTTTAAATACAACAGAGAGTCATGTTGTAGACGAAGGTATAACTATTGGATATCTCTCCTTTGTATCTCGGTAAGGTAAGATAACTTACGTAACTGGTAGCTGTGTAAATATAAGTTGCTTTATATACTAAGAATTCTAACCGGGGTTAATTTATGATAAGACTTGGTTTCTTCCTTTCCACTATATAAGTATATAAGTCATTTCTAGAATTAAGGATTATTCCTCAAATTTATACGAAGTCTATACATTCCCATTTGTGACTTAACTAATGAAAATCGTCAACCGATGAGAGACTTCCTTTTGCCTCGTGCGCCACATGTGCGCCACATTGCTGATGATATCCTATTTATTATGAGTATCATAGTTACGACATTAATTAGAAAAGAGGTAAAGACATCAAGAAGATTATCATTTAGCTAACTTTTTACAAAGCATGTAAGAGAAAAGGTTGGAAACCAGACGAAGTCATAACCTGGAGTTTTCCTAAAACGGCTAAACTTGTTTATTATTTTTGTTTCCTATAATGGTTAAACTTGTTTACTATTTGTTACCTATTAGTTTTGCTTTTTTACATATAAATTTGGTGCTCTGCACATTGTTATGATTTTATAGTTTGTGTATTCTGGAGTGGAATCCAAGAAGAATTAAGTTATTTTACACATATAATAATATAGGTAACTTGGACGTTTAATTACCAGAGTTAATTAGAAAAGGAATAACGACATCAAGAAGATTATCAATTGACTAACTTCTTACAAAGCAAGGATAAGCGCAAGTGGTTTAGTGGTAAAATCCAACGTTGCCATCGTTGGGCCCCCGGTTCGATTCCGGGCTTGCGCATTATTTTTTTTGCATTACTTCAAACATCACTCGATGGCGATAACGGGAAACAGAATTCAGAATTACTGGAATATACAGAATCACCTGCCATGGAAGTTATACCTATATAATTCATATACAATTGACTCAATTGCAAGTTATATATAACCGACAGAAAGCTGCCTGCCTCGGTATTCGAAAACAGTCAGTAAATCATATTAGTGTAACATAAATCCCCAGTTTGATTGCTATACTCTGTTTCTCTTGATCTCTTCATTGACACCAAATTCTTACATCCATTTATATTCTGTCGACAATGGTATTAACAAAACCTGTTACAAGAATAGATAACTATACATCTGCAAATTTTCTGGGATTCTTAATAACCAGTTTTTCTGCCATTTCACTAGCAGTTTTTTTAACAACCACACAAACATATTTCATAACAGATGTATTGGGTATTGGAGATAAAGTTGGTTCTTATGTTGGTACCTTGACATTTTGTGACGAAGCTCTATCACTATGTCTTCTTCCCTTTGTTGGAGTCATGGCTGATAGAATAGGAACAAGACCAATCATTTGTTTTGGTTTTCTGATTTCTGGTATTAGTTTACTTGGATTTGCCACATTTGTTAGACATTCTGTTTATCCTTCGATGCTTATATGGAGATTAATTTTTTCAACAGGCTTATCATCTGTGTTAGGAGTTTTGACCATTATGGTTCTTGAATTGAATAATTCCAATTTTGAAATCAAAGAGTTCTTTAATTTTAGAACAGTCAAATTATCGAACGACACTTCGTTAGCTGACACCTTGCAACAAGCATCAGAAGGACTAGAACAGCAAGACATTGAACAACAAAGTAGCGATCCTCTAAGTGATAGTGAAATTGATTCAGAAGATCCTACAGGAAGACATATTCAATTGGATACTTTGAATAAAGTTAGCGATGTTAACAAGAATAAGGCCGCAGGAAAAAGAGTTTCTTTATTAGGTATATTCAGTGGATTGGGTGCTATATTTTCTGTTTTATTTTTACTCAGACTCCCTGTTTGGTTTGGTAAGAGGGTTCCTCCTGGAGAAGCGTTGAGGGATACATACTATGCCGTTGGAACAGTTTCCATCTTAATTTCAGGTATTTTATACGTTATTGCATATAAAGATGATACAAAGAAGATGTTTAGAGATGATATAGATGAACTGTTTGATGAATTAGACATCCCAAGCGCTGAACCAACTATTGGTGATGATATTTCAGTTTCTGAAGAAGATTTATATTACGGATCAACAGGAGGTGGACTATTTAATAAAAAAGAATCTTATTTGAGGTCATTGAAGAAGGGATTACAACTTTCCATTCAGAATCCTGTTATTTTGTTAACTTATTTCGCCAACCTTTTGTCACGATGCATTACTATTGGTGTCTCTGTCTTTATTCCATTGTATGTTAATTTATATTTTTCGTCAAGCGGTAAGTGCTCAACTGTTGATCAGGCACGTTGCCCGGAGTCCTATGTTTTAACCTCTATATTAACTGGAGTTGTTAATCTACTGACTTTATTGATGGCTCCAGTTGTTGGTATTTTAATAGATAGAATGAACAATCATGCTCACTTCTTGTTACTTGCTAATGTCATATCTTTCTTTGGTTTCCTGGGTTATGGCTTTAGTCCAGTCCCAGAAGATAATCCACTGCTTTACATTTTTTCTATCCTTATTGGAACGGCCCAAATTTCTTTTGTTTTGATATCTGTCACTATGTTGACCAACATTACATCGCAAGATACTTATTTCAAGAACAAAGGTTCAATTACTGGTGTCTGTTCATTTGTTGGGGGTATTGGTGTTATGCTATTAAGTTTCTTTGGAGGTTATACAGCAGTTCTCAACACAAGAATTCCCTTCTTTTTGGTTGCTGTTATTAATGTTATTTTTTTCTTGTGCTTGTACAAGTTAAGAAAAGTGCAAACCAATGAGGAAAGAAACTTCTCCTCTGTTATTGACAAAATTCGTGAATCAAGACTTGGAAATATCATTTTCCGGAGAAGTCAACCCACTGTGGAACTTAATTAATACTGTGTTGTTTATATCCTGGATTTTTATATAGTATATAGCTTAGTAAAAGATTAAATTGCAACTTAGAAGTAATTTCCCGCTTCCATGGACGCGTTGAGTCGACGCACATATTCCCCCATAGACACAGCGAACGATACTAAAATTCTTAAATATTCAGACAACTCAATTTATTTTAACTTTTTCGACGTCCGGCTCCAGCTCATATTTCCTTTTTAACATGTCGATAGACTTCAAATATCAGGATTTAGCAAATAGATCACAACTTACTTTCAAAAGCTCAGATCAATATCTCCGAGCGAATCTCTCGCCATTTAAACCCACAAACACACCTAACGACAACACACTGACTTTAGATAAAGATATCTTGTTTCAGATAGTTGGAATAAGAGATATAACAAAGTCAACAATATCATATATAGAGTCATTAATTGAACTGATTGACGTTAATGAAGGGTTCTATGATCGTCAACAGAAATCAAATTCTACTACACCCAATAACAGGGCACCTACAGCTCAAAATAATAGAAGACAAAGGGTCATTAATTCGGTTAACGTGGAGGCAGAAGATCAGCATATAGAGTCATCTTCCTCTTTTGTCATCATGGATTTTTCAAGGAAAGTATTTAAATTAACATTACAGGATTCATTCGGAAATCTATCTTATGCGATTGAATTAGAACCAGTCCCTTTTTTAAGACAGACGGTTACTGGTAGTTCACTATACCCAATTAAGTTGGGATCAAAGCTGTTAATAAAGAAAAATACCAACCTTCTATTCAATTGCTTTCAAATAAAAAGGGATAATTGTGTTTTTCTTGGAGGTGAAGTAGATAAACTCAATTATAATTTATATCATAGAGAATTAGATAATTTTAAAAAACTAATAGGCTATAACGGTTAATATGTTACTTGGGTTCAAACGATAATTGGGTAATTTATATAAGATTTAAATATTCACAAATACGTTTATATAGGTTTTAAAGAAAACAAAATAAAAGCTGCAAAACAACTATGAACTAATTAAAAGACATTGACAACAGAAGAATTACTCACATAAAAACAATTCTAATCATCTAATAACAAATCCCATAGAGCTTGCTCATTGGGGAAATCATGATGAACGATAGTAGTTAGATAGTAATTATCTAAGACATATTTTATTAATTTAGCAGACTCATCTTGCCTTTTATATAATAACATCCATTCTTTCCAAATTTTAAAGGCTTCATCATTCCAAGCTTTGAACGATTCTTCTTCAATTATTGTAGTTTGAACAATTTCTCTGTCTGGGAAAACACCCCAAGTAACACAATTAGATTCTTGAGATTTCAGATTTGACTCAAAAAAATTACCAGAATCACCAACGTAATAACTTATTTGGGGGTTATTCTTTAATTTTGGATATATTTTTTGACTCCAATTATCTTTCGAGACAAACATTTCAATGAATGCTTTCTGGTAAACATAACCATTCTTCGGACCCCAACCAAAAATTTTATCATTTGATTTTGAACAATTCGTAGCGGGCTGAGAAGCAATAGTATACAAATTCATTTCATTTAATCTTATCAATTCTTCTTGGATTAAAGCAGTTTCAGGATTAATACTAAGTTCAGAAAAAGGCAAACCATCAATCTTTTTACTTAAATAACCAATGAATATTTTAGAAATATCTTTTAACGTTTTTGGATAACCCCATAATTCATAAGCCTTAGCTGAAGTAACTTTTAAAGAAGGGCCATAACCATCAATTTCACCATAAGCAGGAGATCTTGAATCACCAAATCTACCATTCGGAAATTCATCCCAAGTTGCATCTTTACCTAAAGTGCCGATACCTGAAGAAATATTTAATATAGTTTTCAACTGAGAAGAAGATTGAGATCTTTCCCTATGTAAGTTAGATGATTTAACTTTAGAATCAACGATGATTTGATTGCTTTGTTTAAATCTATTAGCATAAGCGGCTCTTTTAGCAGTTGTAACATCGATATCTTCATCGTCGGAAGTGTCTGCAGCAGCTTCTTCCTCTTCTCTTTCTTTTTTCTCCAAAATTTTACCCAAAACATCAGAATGGCTAATAATTTGGGCGATAGTTTTTTCTAAATTCAAAGTATAGAAATGTGAACCTCTATTACCACTTGAATAAATTTTTGAGATCATATCAGTTGAAATACCAATACCAATCTCTCTAACCTTATCATCATCATTCTGAATTTCTGAGGGAAATTTATCTAAAATCTCGGAAGGAATTGAAGCATGTGATAACTTTGAAGCTCTTTGAAAAATACCATACCCATTGATTGGCATTAAACCTGGGATAATTAAAACATCCTTATTATTTAAATCTTTATGAGTTTTAACTAAATTTTCGTATTTAATGAATTGATTAACATCAAAAAACATTTGAGTAATGATAAAATCTGCACCTGAGTTAACTTTTTCAATTAGATAAGGCAAATCTTTTTCAGCACATTGTCCTGAATCATAAGCACCTTCGACATGACCTTCAGGATAACCAGCAACACCTATGCAAAAATAATCATTGTATTCAGATCTAATATATTTAACTAAATCGACAGCATATTTAAATACTCCAACACCATGAGAGTCACTCGAATCTCTTTGAGGGTCACCCCTTAAAGCTAAAATGTTTTTGATACCATTTTGTTTAGCAACTTCCAAAGCATGATCGATGACTTCTTTTGAAGTGTTTGTACAAGTTAAATGAAGACAAGTTGTTAGACCCAATTCTTTTTGACAAGTAATGGCTAAGTCCAAAGTTCTTTCTGAAGTAGTACCACCAGCACCCCAAGTGACAGTGACAAACGAAGGACCAAGTAGAGACATTCTACCTAGTCTTGCGTACAAGTTACGCAAACCATTTTCAGTTTTTGGGGGGAAAAACTCCAAGGAGAAGTATGGCTCATCCTTGCCCAGGCTGGCAATCTTATCTGTGATCTTGATGGACATTGTGGTGTTTATGACAGGAGTAGAGGTACAAGCGGGAGTAGGAAGAATTGCGTCCAAGACTCAAGACCCCAATCGAGTCAATTAATTGTGACTCTTCTGCCTTAGACTGCGGCTCACTGATTGGCCGAGCCACTGAACCACCGGACTAGGATCAAATGTTCAAATTGACTGGTGTTTTCTCTTTGCAAAGGCAATACTGCCAGGCCCATACAACAACCACAGATCATGTCTCTATTCACAACAGATGACACTGATGAACAAATATCAGGAGAGTTGGACGTGTTATTACAGCAGGATGGCGAACAGCCTTCGATACCAGTTCAAGAGATACTTGATGATGAAAATGACACCCCTGTAACAGACCTGGATATAGTCCTCTCTTTAAGGATTAAATTTCAACAAGAGATAGTACAAAAGCTGATATCAGAAGATGGTTTGCTTATATTAGGCAAAGGTTTAGGTCTAGATTCAATTGTGGCAAATTTATTACACGTCCTTAGCTTATCTACAATAAGAGATAAAAGATCTTTAATTTTACTTATTAACGCCCAGGATTTTGAAAATTTTAAAATTAGTGAAGAACTCATGGAATTAGAATGGCTGGATAATAATATCAATAAGGCTAAGTTTAATGTTATTGGAGGTAGCAATGCCAACACTGTTGATAAAAGAAAAATAATTTACGAAAATGGTGGTATTGTTTCTGTTTCTAATAGAGTTTTAGTCACCGACTTGTTAAGTGAAATAATTGACCCGAACTTAGTCACTGGTATCATTGTCATGCATGCTGATAAAATAAGAGAATACTCAAACGATAGATTTGTTATTAATTTGTATAGATCAAAAAATAAATGGGGTTTTATTAAAGCAGTCTCTGAAGATGCGGAAGCTTGTTTAAGAGGTAGTATACAACCTTTATTGATGAAATTAAAATATTTAAAGTTAGAAAGTTCTTTTCTCTGGCCGAGGTTTCACGTTGATGTTATACAATCTTTTAAGAAACGGAATACAGTTACTGAAATCAAAATTCAGTTAACTGATTATATGAAAAAAATTCAAACAGCTCTCATGGCTTGTATCGAAGCTTTAATAGGAGAAATAAAAAGAAATAATACTGAACTGGCTACAGATTACTGGTCTATTGATAATGCTTTAGATGATCATTTTGTTCAAACTATTAGATTAACTTTGGATCCTGTTTGGCATAGGCTTTCTTTTACAACGAAACAAATCTTAGGCGAATTGACTCAATTAAAAGATTTATTGCGCCATTTGTTTACAACTGACTCTGTTAGATTCTTCGAAGAAGTCAATGCTCTAGTCGAGGCAGGTAAACCATCAATTTCTAACTTTAATAGGCCTAGTGCCGCTTGGCTAATGGTAGATGAATCAATGGCAATTATTACTTGTGCTAAAAGCAGGGTTTTTGATAAATTAAAAGATAAGGAAATTTCTTCTAAAGATATGAATGATGATTACACTTATTATTTAGAAGAATTACCAAAATGGGAACATTTATCTTCAACGCTAGAAGAAATTAACCAAGATAAAATGACCAAAGAGTCTTCTGAAGATGGTCCTATTTTGATTATGTGCAAGTCCTGGAAAGCATGTAATCAATTATCCCAGTATTTGACTACACAAAGAGAAATTGCACAAGGTAACAGGAAAATATTTAGTGGCCGTAAATTAATGGTGAAGTCATTGAAAGAGCATCTTGCCTGGAAAAAAAAAGTTGGTAAATCAAGTTCAAAAATTCAAAAAACATTACAACAAAGACCAAAGGAAAGAGCTGATGAAGAACAATTGAATACTTCAAGAACCTTTGTTCGAGGAAGGGGGCCTCCGACTAAAAGAAGAAGAGCAAGAGGTGGTGCGGTTGTTGCCGCTCATGGCAGAATGCTAAATAAAGAAGATAAAAATAAATCGATTGGTGATGTCGACGAAAATATGGTTAAATTGCTAGAAGATCAGCTAAAAGAAAATGATGATGATGATGATGATGATGATGATGATGATGAGCATCTGAATCAAGAAAATGATGACGATTTTGATATGTTTCTTGAACAGTTTGAGGATCGTACCCTTAATAGTGCTGATGAGGGTTTGATTTATGAATTATTAGATAGACCGGACCAACTTATAATTCAAAGATTTGATACTAAAGTTAACGAATTGTTATTAAATGAGTTAATGCCTTCTCATATAATTGTTTACGAACCTGATCTTACATTTGTTAGACAAATTGAAATTTATCAAGCTCATAGGTCCAAAAGTCCCGCTAAGTGTTACTTTATGATATATGATAATTCAATTGAAGAAGAAATCTATTTAAACTCGGTTAAAAAAGAAAAAGATGCATTCACGAGATTGATTAGGGAGAAAGCAAACCTCCCTAAAATTTTCACAACTGATGAAGATAACCAAACTAAATTTTTGTCCGGCCTTCCAGGGGTTGGTTCAGTTAATACCAGAATAGCAGGTGGAAGCAGAGATAGTGTTATTGAGAAAACTAGACTTATTGTTGATAGCCGAGAATTTAGATCTCAATTACCTTTTCTATGCTACCTTTCCGGGTTGGAAGTTATACCATGCATGATTACTGTTGGCGACTATATTTTATCTCCGAAGATATGTATTGAAAGAAAGTCTATACCTGATTTAATTGGTTCCTTGCAAAAGGGTAGATTATATCAGCAATGTGAACAAATGTTTAAATATTATGAGATTCCCGTTTTGTTAATTGAATTTGAAGAAGGTAAATCTTTTTCTTTGGAACCATTTACCACGGGCTTCAGAGATGGTATTCCCAATGCAATTCTAAATCAACCAGCTTCGAACAGAAATAGTCAATTGGCCAACTTACAATTAAAACTTATGATATTGATTACCTCCTTTCCAACTCTAAAAATTATTTGGAGTAGTTCACCGTTTGAAACTGCAAAAGTATTTAGAGAACTCAAAAAGAATCAGGATGAACCATCGATTGAGGAATCTGTTAATTTTGGTTTAAATCCGTTGTTTAATACAGATACGAAGTTTAATGATTACGCAATTGAATTGTTAAGAAATATTCCTGGTGTCACAGACATCAATTATGTTTTGTTGGTTCAAAAAGTTGAAAGTATTAAGAAGTTAAGCCAAATGAAAGTTGGACAGTTAACTCCCATCGTTGGCGCTGAATCAGCTAATAAAATCGTAAAATTCTTCAATAGAAGAGTTTAACTGTTACCTTTCCTACTACATAAATAAATGCTAATATTAAATTATAAGTGTAAAAATACAGTAAAATACAAAGTAAAAAAATAACGTAAAGATATTCAACTATTTAACCAATTGTTTAAGTTTCATCATCAAATTTGATGATTCGACAGCTTGGACCGAAATTTCTTGAGGTAAGTCAGGAGTCATTAAAGCACCAATGACATTATTATCATTTGAAAACAGTTTGGAAACTCTATTTAGAGCATTTAACTCCTCTATATTTGTTTCATTTTGGGTAGCATAATCTATACATGCTTTAATCAAACTATTAATTAACTCTGAACATTTAATTGAAACATAAGCATGTTGAATCTTGGTTTCAAAATTGGCATTAACATAAATGGCAGCGTAAACAAATGATAAATGAACTAAACTATGACCAATAGATTCAGGTGCATCCAAAATAACCAATGCGATATTTTTAGTAAATGCAGCAGGAGTAATAAAATCAGTTATTATTAAACAAGCTAACAGAGCTTCTAAACAAGATGGTAAACGTTCATCAAATGGTTCAATACCCTGATGTAGTAAGTCAATTGGAATTACTGACATTAAGAAATTGAAAACACGAAGTGTGAATTTACCATTTTTCAAATCATCACTTTTTGTGTATAATTTTATCAATTGGATAATTTCTGAGTCTTCCTCGTCTCCCGTAAGTAAATTACCCACCAATGTCTTGTTTAAACTAGAGCCACATAAAATCTTAGAAATAATATCAACACCATGTAATTGATACTTATTAGAGACCGCATCAAATTTAGGGACCGTTAATCCTGATTCGACTTCTGAATCGGTAAGCTTACTACCAAAAGCCAAGCACAATACAAGTATTAATAAAGCTTCCTTACTCGATCTTAATTCAATAGCATGTGCAACATTAGTTAAAGTGATCAAAGTATCCTTCAGTAAACATAATTTCTTTCTTGAAAACACAAAAGCTTCAGGATTAGATGCAGTACAATAAATCAGTTCAAAAACATAGTCACGGAACCCCACATGAGATGCTAAAATTCCGTTATTGAAAATATTCTCGTTATCATTTACAAACGATAAATTTCTTAAAATCATTGAAATTGTACTCAATTCTTCGACTAACATTAATCTTCTATCTTGACAAGTTTTCAGATTCAAGTTCGAGTCAAAATCTTCAGCCTCAGATTTGCATTCATGTAGCATGTCCAGATAGTATGGAATGTCAAAAGAGGTAGCTTCATCCGAAGTTAAATTTGGAGTATCTAACATCATTGCATCGTCATTTTGCAGTGAATCGTCATAAATGGGTTCTGTATTATCAATTTCAATATTTTCATCATCTTCTAATTGATCTCGAATAGATTTAGCTGTGAATGAATCAATAACTTCAATTTTATCTTGTTTATACTGGGCAGATAATCCGTCTTTCAATTTATCAAAAATGTCATCTATTCTGGTAGATTCAAATTTTTCGGCTGGCGTAATATCTTCCCCTTTGAAATCACGATTTCTTTTGGAAATATCGTCATTAGTTAGGGAATCCAAAATGTCATTAGCTAAATCACATAAATTATCTAATAAATCCATACAGTCACTTAATGGGATAGAAACTGAAGGATCGGAAGTAACAATAAGTAAAATATTTAGAGCAACGTTAATTTCGGCATCCATTTCAGAAGCCAAAGCAAGACTTAAAGCGTTGATGTCTATTCGTCCAAGCTCTGGAAAATATAGGAAGACTGGCTTCAAATGGTCCAACTGCTCCCCATTTGTATTTAATGTTTTTAAATCAAAACCATTGACTTTATCAACCAATTTCTGGCGAGGAATATAATTTCTTATAAAGTCAGGGGTAAATGGCTTAGAGTTACTTTCTGTTTGTTCTGAAATGTCTACAACCTGATCCAGTTGACCTTTGGATACAACCGGCGCAGCTGGAACAGATCTAGGAGACACGGCAGTTGTCTTACGATGTAAAACACGAGGTGGTGGTGCCTGTGGAGTGAATGATGACATAGACCCAGGTGTTGCAGCAGAAGGAGCTGGGACAGAAAGACCAGGGGTAGGAACCGAAGAAGTTGAAAGAGCACCAGGAGTAGGAATGTTCTGTTGTGGTTGTGTGAGGTGATTATTAGAAGTTGCAATTGTAGACAAATTTTGAATATTTGAAGCTGGAGTTCTTGGTGGTTGAGAAGGATTTCTAGGAGTTCCAACTTGTGATTGGGATTGTGATTGAGATTGTGGATGTGGAGAAGGCTGATTTGGTGGTAGAACAGGGGATGGTGATTGCTGTTGTTGTCTCATGGACAGTTCCCGGCGACCCTCAGGAGTTTTAGCATATTGTTCAAAAGGGAATAAATATCTATGATACATTTGAACAAATTCTTTCATCAACTGTTTATCATCAGCCGGAATACCAGATTTCTGTGCAACCATAGGAACTCTACCAGTACGTATAACATTTTCAAAACCGCCCAGACTAGAAAACATGACATAAATAAAAAATAAATTCATTTTTCTGCCGCCAATAGTAGGATATCTATCCGGTAGAGGGGTGTTATTTCTGGTCATGAATCCCTCTAAAATTCTTAGAAACTTCTCAACATTTTCAGGTGCAAAATGCTGTCTAATTTGCTGCATTTGAGCTTGTCGAGCTTGAATATTTTGTTGGCCTTGTTGATTTCCAGGTTGGGACTGAGGAGTACCGGTTTGTGAATTATGTTGAAAAGCTGGAACAAAGTTGGAGGCAGAAACCATTGGACTGTGGGCAGCATCGGGAGTAGCAGCTTGTGAATGTGAATGAGAATGAGAAGACGCCGAATCAGATTTCCCATGTTGGCGTTGTTGTAATTGTTGTTGTTGTTGCTGCTGTAATTGATGAAACATATTTTGGGGATTACTCTGTTGGCTTTGCTGATTTTGTTGACTCTGCTGTTGGTTTTGTTGTTGCTGTCTTTGCTGTTGTTCTCTAAGTAACTGTTGCTGTCTCATAAGTTGTTCTTGATACTGTCTTTGTCTTTCTTGAAGAACTTGCTGTTGAGAAGTGGATTGTTGTTGAGAGATGGGAGTGCCTGAAGATGGCTGCTGTTGGGCCTGTCTTTGAGCTCTCATTTGGTCCATGATCATAGAAGGATTTGGGGCAGCTTGAGTTGAAGAACTATTAACAGAGGCTTGCCTATTTTGAAACCGGTCGTATTGCTGTTGTTGCTGTTGTTGCTGACCCTGTTGAGGCTGGCTTGAATTTGTCAATTGAGGACTTCCTGCAGATAGCATAGGATCATTTGAATGATTTGAGGAGAACATGTCTTGATTGTTCGGCTGGCTTGGGTTTGCGTTAGCATTAGCATTAGAATCCGGAAAAGTTAGGAAATCCATGCCATCATCATTTCCAAGATTATCGCTCATCCAATATTGGTCGTTACTCATTGAATCTATATGTAGATCGAGACCTGGGGAGTAACTTTGAACTTTGGGCGTGTCAATGTTTCAGCAGGTAATGTTTTCAGTTGAACGTGTTGTTGATGCCAAAGACTAGAGTTCAAGTCGATCGAGTACTTCTCATGGGAGGGTAACTTTGTACACACCCGTGCACCGATAGGGCTTGATAATTTCGTTTAATGCATTATACCTGTGTAATAAAGAAACAATTAATGGTATCGGGGAATGATTCTTAAAGATTTCCAAAATCAAATCACGTTATTAATTATTGGAATTAAAAAAAAGGAGAACACAAGAGAACTCCCACAAAATGATCAAACCCAGGATTGAACTGGGGACTTTCTGCGTGTTAAGCAGACGCCATAACCAACTAGACCATTCGACCACTTGTTTACTACCCAACTAGGCTTTTTTATCTCCATTTCATATTACCAGTTTTGAAATATTGCATCTTCAAGGTTACACTAAGGTATTCTTTAGTGTAACCAGCCTGGCTAGCTCAATCGGTAGAGCGTGTGACTCTTAATCACAAGGTTGCGGGTTCAAGCCCCGCGTTGGGCTTTTTTTTGCTAAATTTTGATTTTTATACATTTTTTTATTGCAACCAGAATCGGAATAAAATTTGCATGAATTCTCCCCCGGACAACCATGGAAAACTGTTTGGCCACTTGAGGTCAAATAAAAGTCATCAATGTTTGACCAACTGACAGCATACCAGATTGTAGTGGAGGACAATTAAGATGGAATTGATAGTTGTAAACGGTAAAACCTAAGTTAACAATACAGACACAAGTTTGTGGTATCCCATCATCGTCATAACCAACGCCATTAACATATGCATACACTTGACCATCTTCACCTATGAGAAATCATATGGCAACAATAATTTCCCAAAATAAAATTATATTTACTTTGGAATTTTCGTTTTTTCTTTGTTTAATCCATGACGAATTAATCCGTCATCTCTTTTTAAAGTTAGTTATGATATCTTTTTCCATTTTCATCAAAGCTAGGAAATACAGAGTTATTTGTGTGAGCATCTCATGTCGGGAATTGGAGTTGGATAGATTACAGAGCATTCGAGAAAAGGGCCTGTTTATACATAGATTTCAGAAGTACTTAGCTCAAGGCAGATGAGTTGATTCAATATGCCGAAACTAACGCCGAATTTTTCATGTAGAGTTTTACCAACTTTACTTCACAAGGCTTAACATTTAAAGTGTTAATTAGAAAACTAAGAAAAGGGGAGAGGGGAATGGATAATAAAAACACTTTGACCTTAACCAAGCTTCACCAAAATTCCACAAAAATGGAGACGATGATGGTGATATGTAGACTTCTGTCTTCTGATGGTTGATGTAGCAACAATAATGCAGAAAATTGGAATTACCAAACGATAAGTTCAAGTTACAGATTATCTTTAATAATATTTGAAATTCGTGACTATATACAACAAACACAAGAAAACATAGTAAGAAATAAAGGGGTGAAAGAATAAGATACCGAAAGCAAAAACAGTTGAAGGGGGGAAGAATAAAGCTACATGAAGCTGCAAGGAGCAAAGGCGAAACAAGTGGAAAATCAAATAATAATTATATCACTTAACTAAATTCAGAAATATCAATAAAGCAATTGAAACAAATCTCATACTTTCCAAATATAACCCAACAATAAAACTAATTATGCATCATAGAACCTGGAATTATCTTCTTTTGTTTTGGAACCACCAATCCTGTTCTTCTTCTCTATAACACTTACCCAATGACCAGTTCTTAAAATCAAAAACTGCACTTTTAGCTCTTTGTTCGGTAATTTCATTATTAATTTTCACTGTAATCCCTTTATCTAACATATATCCACCTCTCATTAATTTAGCATAATGGTACCAGGTTTGATACCCATCAACTGAAAAGAACAATCTATTGGTAATTACCTCTAAGTCTTTAACTGATAACTTTCTTGAACTAACAATTCTAAATTCATAATATTCTTCATTTTCTTTGTAACCAAGTTTTTTAATATCTCCATACCTACATTCTTGAATTTCCTTAAAACAGAAGGGTCTAATGTTGAACCCGATCCTATGGAAAGGCTTATGTCCACTTGAAATGTGCAACAGTATACCTCCAATAAGTGTCAAGGCAACTTCCTTAGGAATCCATTCATTCATTGAGAAGTAGTGGTGATAGAGTGGGGGGGTGGGCTTCCCAAAAACAAAAATTCCGTTTCTCGGAAACTTCAACCTTTCTTGAGTTTGTGTTAGGTCAGTATTTTTTTTGATCGTATAACCTACTACTTCAGTTTCTCCATCCTTTCCCAGTTTGTGAATGAAAATATTTGGCTTAGTATATTTGGAAATCTTAACATTGTTAAATACACCAATGAAGCAACCAATCCAACGTTTTATGGCTTTTTTCGAATCAGAATCAACTTCACATCCAGAAACTGTGGGAGCAGAGCCACTTGAATCATCAAAAACAATAGCAGGAGAATTATTTAAAAGTTTTTCATGGGGATAATTTGAGCAGCATAATTTAACTTGCTCAGATGGAGGAATGTGTATAACTGAATCTAAGAAATCATAATCCGAGTTTCTTAAAATTTTTATGGCAGCAGATGGGGAGATTGAGATAAAAGACTTAGGCGATTGAGAACCACCTCTTGAATTGGAGATCTCATCTAATAGAACTGGAGGAGGACGCCTATTAAAGATATCAAAAACTCGACATCCAAGAACATTTATTTCCTTAACAAATGGGGAAATTTTCTTGCAAGTATTATCATAATCATTATAAATAAACCAAGATCTCTCAATATATCCCAGTATACTTAAATTCATCCTATAACTAGGGAAAGTATCAATGATACCTTCCATACATAAAGGACTTTTTTTCAGGTCTTTCTTTGTTTCTTTCCCAACTCCATCAACAACAAATTTCATCAGATGAGGTAGTTTAATAGTTAAAGTAAAATAATTACCAGCCATTTCAAAACCAGAAGAAACTTCACCATAATCTAGCATTAATGATTTGTTCCAAAATGATCTCTTATAATTAGCTAAACGAAGAAACATTAGATTACCGCTTTTAACTTGAACAAACCATCTCTGATGTTTGGTCCCAGGACGGACATCTGAACTGAGACCTAAAAGACCAGGGAATTTGGCAAATGGGGTTTTGCCATTTAGATCTGGGGAATTTAAATAATCTATAACCTTGTTTTTAAAGTCAGCATCTATAGGAAAAGAGATATTAAAGAGTTAGTAAAGTTTATTGTTGAAGAGATTGAATTAAATTATTTTAATGTTGGTGGTTTAGAGTCATACTGATAGATTTAGTTGCAGATGAAGAAGAGTAAAAAAATGGTTTCGTAGACCTAGAGTAGTCTATCTTCAATTTAGATAATTCCTGATCAAGTTGAGTTAGCCATTTTTCATGTTCAGTCGCCTCCCCAGTACTTGAAATAGGAGCTGAAAGACAAGGCAGGTGGGTCAACGGGTTTGAAGGGTAGTAAGAAGGAGAAGGAGATTTCAAGTATTCCATGAGAGTTTCCTTAAATTCAGAGCCTGTAGGAAAATGAAGATGTGTAAGTAAAGTGAATCTTGTTGTGAACAAAGTATGTTGGGGTCTGGATCATACTGGTTTGTCTGGTTGAGACGGAATGATCTGAGTGAATGGAGTCAGTAGTGGCAGAACTGGAGAAGGATAACTTTGATGATTGCAAGGATATTTGAGTTGTTTCTCGTATCTTGGTTGTGGGGAAGGAGAGTGGCCATAAGGAAAAGGAATCATCCCCCACAGAAATTCAGACAAAGATCCCTTTGATAACCATGATAAGAGTTGAAACGTCGCGACTATTGACTCAGATAATTCACGTGATCGCGCCGATCAAAGTCCATCAAATTTTGGCCCTTTGCTGGTCTGAGCCTGAAAAGATAAAGAGGAACCGACTGAAAACAGCACAAAGCACCTGTTTGTTCTGGAAAGGGCTCACAGACACTACTTCCACCATCACCAATGTCCCAAGAGGCCTTCAGACTGTCGCCGGCATTTGAACCCACTGCCACGGACACGGACCAGCAGAGTGCTTCTGCCTCCGAAATAACTGAAATCGTCCCCATCGAGTTGACTAGCGAATCTGATGCTCCGTACTACAGATTGCAGTCTTCATTCTGTGTCGACGAAGAGTCCGATACTCTGGTACTATTCGGTGGGTTCGATCAAGATGATATAATTGATGATGATGTTTATTTGTTGGATTTGAGTTCTGGAAAGTGGTTAAGCCCAAGGAAAAGTGGGATTTTCAGAGAAGGTCATTCTTTAACTTCTCTTTCAAAAGATAAGTGCTTGATATTCGGTGGTTTACCTAATGATATGGACCAAGTTCAAAGTATTAATGGGTCTCAGTTTAAAAATCCCTTTTTGAAGCACTCTCAGATGCTAATTTATTCAATTTCAAGTGATTCTTGGTCTGTCCCGTTACAGTTACCTGCCGATGCTCCTGGTCCTGTTTCCAGAAGACACGCCATTTGCTTATCTTCAGATAAGAGAACTTTATTTGTTAGTGGTGGTTACAACAGTGTGGATAGGGATGAACCTTCAAATGATTTCTTCAGTTTAGATTGTGAATCTGGTAAGTGGGAAAGAAAGAAATTCATAAGTAGATTTGATCATTTCATTTTTGAATCTGATGATAAAATTTGGTCTTTTGGTGGGTTATCTAAGGAAATGAATCACGTTTTCAAAATCATGAACTATAACTTGAAAACTGACGTTATTGGAGATTTAAATTTCAGTAACTTGCCAAATCATAATAAAGGTAAAGGTGTTGTGGGCTCCCATTGTTATTTACAAATTTCAAATACTAAAATTATGGATATATTAGTTCCTTCTGAATGGACCCTGGAACAAGATTCAATAAACCCTTTGATTGGATATTTCGATTTGACAACTTTGAAATATACCTATCTTATTTCTGGTAATACTTTTAAACCCCTAGTTAATTATGTTTGGAAGCATTGCTTTGTCCACGATGACAATTTGTGTATGCTTGGATATCCAATTGGTGATGTTATTGATTCAACTGATCAATATAAACTAACTCATCTATTGAAGATTCCTTTATCAATGTTAGGTTTATCTGAAACTGTTTCTAAGAACTCAACAAATGACAATTTAATGTTATCCAATTTCTATAAAATGTATCAGGATTCAGAATTCACGGATTTTCAAATCTATGGTATTAAAACAAACATAACCTCTTTGAGAATATCCGATGATACAAGGATGCAAGATATTAATGATACTGACAATATTATTAAAAGTGATCCCATTAAAGTTCATAAATTGGTTTTAATGGTTAGATGGGCTTACTTTAAAAAACTATATGAAAGTGGAATGGAAGAGTCTCAAAATAATAAAATGTTCATTCAGGAACCTATTGAATTAGTTGAATTATTAGTTGAATTTTTATATACCAATACAATAAAAGATAATCTTTCAATAGAAACAATTGGTAGATTGTTATTACTGGCTGAAATGTATCAATTAATTGAATTAAAATCCTTACTATTAGGGAAAATCTATTCTGATGGTTTCACAACTGACTCGATATTGTTGATTTGGCAAACTTCAATTTATGTGAATGATCCAATCCTTCGAATGAACACGGAATGTTACATCTATAAAAACTGGGGTAAAATAACCAAAACCAAACAATTTAGAGATTTATCAAAAGACTTAATATTACAGTTATTTGAAAATCTAGGAGATCAAAGTTCAATTATTGTTGATTACTCCTCTTCCAAAAATTTAACAAATATTTCTCATTTTCAACGGTATGAATCCCCAGCTTTGAAAAGACAAAGATTGACGGACATTTTGACAGATGATGAAGGTGGTTCAAGCACTAGCGAGATGACAACACCTGTTCCAACAGGCAATCCATTAACGCCAACAACTAACAATTCCGACACACTACATTTTTTACTTCCATCGGGAAGCAATTTAAGTCATTTACAGGAATCTAACAATCATCAGTTCTGGAATGATTAAAAGGTTTGGAAATACTTGGGTAATATAATAGGTATACGTAATTATTGCATTTTTTTTTTAATAAATTATCATTTTGTTTTGTTGGTTAACATAAATAGCATCTTTTTTATTTTTTCAAGTTTATTTCTTCTATAGCTATTTATTTTTCATTTTCTATGTAAAGATTAGAATAAAAAAAAGGTTTTCTTTAGATACCGTAAAATACACGTATATGAATGATAAAAAAAATCATGAACAGGAGAAGCAAAGATCTAGTAAAAAAGGCAGGAGTTTATTCAAATACCACCAGCCTCTCTAAACCATCTAATAGCTCTATCAAAACCAACAATAACCAACCCATCATTACTACCTTCATTTGGAATCAATCCTTTATTTATAAATGACAAACAACAACAAGTAGCAGTATCCAAAACATTCTCTTTTTCTAAATTATCATCACTAACATCAGTTTTGCTAATGGTGATAACAGCGTCACACTCTTTAGTATCCACATTCCAAATTTTAACCTTTCCATCTAACCCACCACTAGCAATTAAATTACCTTCTTCGTTGAAACTTAATGAAAGGCACCATTTAGCATGAGCAAACCCTCCAACACCAGCAACCGATGAATGAGTTGCAGAATTTAACGCACCAACAATCTCACCAAACTTAACATCGTATAAAGCAATCATACCAAAGAAACCCGAGTCTCTAGAAACAGCTAATAATGTCCCACCGGGTGAGAATTTAACGCTTCTAGTAGTTGAAAACCCACTTTCCTCAGAAACATCGGTCTTCTTAGCTTTAACTGGCGCTTTGAATTCATAAACTAACTTTAATCTTTCATAATCATATATATAAACATTACCATTTTCATGACCCACTGCTATTTTTCTATGAACTGGATCTAAATCTATACAAGTTGCGAAACTTGTTTCTTTCGTAGTTGTTGCATCTTTATATTCAAAAATTGGTGTTGCATCTTCCTTAGCAAATTCAAGTGAAAACAATTGAGTCGACCCATTAACCAAAGTCAAAGCCAAACAATGAAACTCGCCAACTGGATCTTTAGAAAACTGACAATCCCAATACGAAACATGTTCATCTTTCAGTTGTGCTGGCAGTTGATCATTACTGATCGATTCAAGTTGTTTGGATTCAAAATTATAACTGAATAAATAAGCATACCCATTATATGAAACAGCAGCTACCAACAACACTTTCTTAGCATGTACTGTGTCTTCAAATATTGTTAAATGATGTAAGCCTAACTTATCGATCAACACTTGGGTTTCAAACGTTCTTTCACTGTTCAAATTAGACCAAAGTTTGATGAATCCATCTGATGAACAAGTGATGGTGAACTGCTTGGACACAGCCACTCCGAGGATGTCCGATTTGTGAGCATCACCTGTAATAGCTGTAGAAATATACTGAATACCCATTGTCTGTAGTTGGTGGTGTCTTAAGGGGAATTTCAACTCCAGCTGAGTGTAGGTTAGGGCAAATTCTTCGACTTTTTCGCAGTTGGTTAGAAATTTGAAGTTGGTGTTTGTTTTGAACAGATGAAGATAACAAACACTACTTTGATCAAGCAGAATCCACACGTAAGAGTGGTCATCACCAGCACACCCGACATCCAAAATGATTATAGTGGAAATCCCATCAACTACGGAAGTTGCCACTTACCAGCTATACAACATCGAGTTGCATGTCCAATCTAACGCGGGCAACTCTGTTATCAAAGTGAGCAAGAGGTTCAGTGACTTTGTTGAATTCAAGAAACGTCTAGAATCCGACTTAAATGCCGCCATCCCATACAAACTTCCATCTCGAATGACGTTTATGAAACAGCAGGAGGTTTTAATCCAAGAGAGAAAGATCGCATTGAGTGAGTTTCTTAGTGGTATTCTAAACGATAACAAGATAAGAAACAATAGAATCGTGCTTAATTTCTTGAACTTGCCTTCTTCTACATTTGTCGAGATCAACAGTGATAAAATAAAATATAGGAATGAATCCATCTTACAGGGAGGAAACAACAATGTTGTCATCGACTCATCGCAGAAATGGCTCGATGTGTTAAGAGAAGCTAAATCTTTACTTCAAGATATCAGATCAAAATTATTTTCAAACCTGAACCTCATTGATTGTAAGAAGAAACTAAATTTGGTTAAAGTCAGATTAGACGCATTAAAGAATTATTTAGACACGGCTAATGAATTCATCGGAACTGGTGAATTGAAAAGAAGAAAAGACATTCTATCCACATTATACAACGACTACAACGATCTAAGTTCATTGACAGTTGGCCTAAGACTAAACTCCAATCAAGCCTCGCAAAGGGACATAGTTACGAAATCCGAGAAGAACGATTTATTCAAAAGTAACGGTGGTAGTGGCAGTCGTAGAATGTTGGGAAAGCCTAAAGAAACAGATTTCACGAAGCAATACAATAATAAAGAATTACTACAACAAGAACAGGTCCTGATGGATAAGCAAGACCAGAGTTTAGATTCATTAAGATTGGTGATACAGAGACAGAGACAAATTGGTACTGCGATCAATGAAGAACTGGCTATTCAAAATGATTTGTTACATGGTTTGAATGATCAAGTCGATTCAAGTCAATCTAAGATGAATAACGCTAAACAAAAAATCAACAGGATCTCCTAATATAAGATAGCAATAGTTGACCAGTGCTAAACCTAAGTTCTTCGCCTCGCGTTATGTTTTTTTATTTACTAAGTAATTTTTCTTCTTTTTTCTTTTTAATATAATAATAACAATAACACTAATATTTATTTAGGATAATATAACTCGATTTTTGCATACAGACAAAGAACCGAAGAACCAAAGAACCAAAGAACGAAACAAGAAACAAAGAACAAAATGCAAAAACATAGTAAAGTAAAAAACGAACTAACAAGTACCTCTGAACGAAGGATGTTCATGCTCCTCATGTTCTTCTTTAATCTTTTTCAGCTTCATCAACTTTTCATTCCCATCATTAGCGATTCCTAACAAGACATTATAGATCAAATTCTTACTAGAATTAGCATCCAATTTACCGGCACCGATATCAGAAGTGATGATTTCGGAAGCTTTGATTAAAATAGTCATAATTTCAACAATATCATGCATTAGTTTATCTAATAATTGGGCAGTTAGGTTGTACTTGACCACAATTCTCAAGATCTCGTTGTTTTGTGAAGGCTCGGTGGTTGTGGTTTTAGGTAGTGAGTAATTTGGGATGATCCATTTTCTGTTTCTAAGTAGTGTCGACACTAACGATTGTGGGATTTCTGGATAGTTCTTAGTGAATTCTTTGCTGAATTGGAAGGAAACGACAGGTAAGGCTGGGTTGAATTTCTCATGATTGCTTAAGCACTGAACGTTTTTTTCATAATCCAAGGAATCAGAACTGGAAGAATGTGAGCCCCTTGTAGTGAACCCATTAGGTAAGTGTAAATTGGAAATACATTTGAAATACTCAGTATCTTCTAAAAAGTTGGACAAAATTCTAGCATTGATGATACAATTATTGAAAATCTCATGATAGCCAGACAATCCTAATCTTAAGAAATTATAATACTGATGAACAACTTGGAAACCAGGTCTTGAAAAATTCAAATTGAAAGATTCTTCTAACCCACCAAGATACTGCAACTCAAACTTCAACTCGGTAGGCAACCAATCCTGATCTCTGAAAATCACCCAACCTAACCCAGCAGTAGTCAAACCAAACTTATGACCGGAACAATTAATCGACACCACTCTTGGAAGTCTAAAGTCCCAAACAAGATCGGGATAGATGACAGAAGCAATGATACCACCGGAAGCACCATCAACATGGATAGGAACAAACTGACCTGTCTTCTTTTCATAATCGTCTAAAATGGAATTAACTTTCTCAACACTCTCAAAGCCACCTGTATAAGTTGAGCCCAATATAACAAACACACCAATGGTATTCTCATCCAAATTCTGCTCAATCAAATCATAATCCATCAAAAAATCGTTAGGAGAGCATGTAATCACTCTAGCTTCCACATCAAAGTATCTCGCAAACTTCTCCAAGGCAACCTGGCAACAAGAAGCCATTAGAATATTAGGACTACTAATATCCTTACCATCAGCTTTTCTCTTAGCCTGCCAATTCTTCTTCATGGCCAACCCACCCAACATAATAGCCTCAGAAGAGCCTGTGCATGCTGTACCAATAGCTGAATTTTCGATAGTCACATAATGATCCACATCCTGAGGAGTTTTAATACCAGTGTCTTTCACCGACATAGGAGCGTTCCACAAATTGGCCAACATAGAAATACAGCGTTGTTGCAAATCAATCAAGATAGGATACTCATCATTATCAGCCAAATTCTTGGTCAAGTTCTGCAAAATCAACTTCTCGGCCTCGTCTTCAAGGTAAACGTTGACAAAACTAGCTAGATTCAAAGTGGTGTTGCCGTCCAACGTTAGATCATCGTGAATTGACTGATACACCTGCTTCGGATTCTGGCTCGTAGAGGGGATACGGTACTTGTTCTTAATATCATTGAACTTTGCAACCAGGCTGTTGTCCTGAGAGATCTCTTGTTCTTCATGTTGAGCGTCGTAGGCCTTCTTTCTGTTCAAGTATTTGGCAATTAGAGGCCCATCGGGGGCGACCGAAGAGAGGATCTTGTTTTCCAAGTAGTCAGCGTCGATATGTTTGGATAGAGTCATGGTGTGGTGATGGATATAACAGGTGATTACAAAACACACCAAAAACCACACCAAAAAACGGGAAATTGGATGAGTTTATATAGTGGAGTTCTCTGCTCTCTGCTGCATGCTACGCTCTCCAAGCACGTTTAACAATACCAAATCAATTGGGAATCAGGAGAGGTTGCATCCGCATTGAGCACAAGAAACTGCCTGGCCACCCTTGTTCTAGACAAAACAGCAGGGGGAACTTTCTATTGGGGGTACAGCAGCCTTTAGGCATTGCCAACTTGCCCTTACTGGTTCATTGAAGGCACCAATGGTGATGTTTTCCGACCTGGCTTTACTTTGCATAGATAGCCATGTGATTCGGCCTACCCCCGAGTCTCGGAGACTGGCGCGGCTTAGCGAGTGCCAGATAGGCGAGCACTAGTCCAGGAATCGAGATACAATTTGGTTAAGATACAGGTCTATAGATAGATACAAACACGGGAAAAGCATATATTAATAATTATAGTGGGAAAAGCAAATTATATAAGAAAACGCAAAGGGGCGCAGGGTAGGGGAGGGAGGGGGTAAAAATCACAATTAGTAGCATCAACAAATAAATAAGAAAGATCAAGTTCAAACAACTTAAATGCTCAAGTAAGCCTTGATTGCTTCTTCGGTCTTACCAACCATCTTTCTATACTTCTGTTGGCTTTCAATTTGATCCAGGAAGATCTTGTACTTGGTATTCAACAACTTTCTATCTGGGTCGTTTTCATTAGATGGGAAGATAACCTTACCAACACCAGACAACTCACGCATAACCTTCCATAGCTTATCACCAGACTTTTCAGCTCTACCGCCAGTACGACCGGTACTGCTTTTTCTAGGTAAGACATCTTTGATCTTTTGTTCAACGATGCCCTGTTGAACTTTCTTTTGGGTGTTGTGGTTGGTGTTGAATGAAATACCACCCTCTTCATCTTCTTCATCTTCTTCTTCTTCTTCTTGGTGTCCTAATTGTTTGGATTCATCTTCAATTGGGGTCATTAATGGGAATGGATAGCTTGGTGTACCTCCCACAGCTTGGGCTAAAGCTGAAATAGAAGTCATTGAAGCGGTAGCTGAAGGTGCGGTATAAGGAGAGTGTGGAATATCATCCTTTGCAGTACCGAAAGAAGCGGTTGAGTTCTTTCTGGATCTACCAACAGCATTAGCTGGAGTCTTCTTTAAAGCTTCATTAGCGGCAACAGCACCTAACATGGCAGCACCAAACACCACAGAGGCGTCGATATATCTTGGAATAACAATTGGTAAACCGGTGGTGTCTGCCAGTAATCTCATTAACAAACCGTTTCTACATTGACCACCACTCATGAAAATCGAATTGACTTTGTATCCAGACTCTTCCATCTTCTCAACAATTTGTCTGGTTTGTTGACCAATGAATTCACAAGCACCCAAGTATTCAATAGCTAACGAATCCAAAGAAACATCCATGGATTGACCAATGATCGAAGCCTTCATATGTGGGTCGGCAATTGGGGATCTGTTCCCGTGGAAATCACCATAAAAGAATAAATTCTTAGCTAAGGCAACAACAGATCTTTCCTTTCTAGTTTTCTTCAAAGTTTCCAATCTTGAATTCAAGAAATCAAATCTTGATAACGAAGAAGCTTCGGAAGCAACACCTAATTCAGTGTAAGCTGGATGAGTTGATAAAACATGGGCTAATAAGGCACCAGTACATGATTGACCACCTTCAGCCATCCAGTAACCCTGAGCCATAACATCTCTGTAAGGACCCCAAACACCAGGAACGAAAATTGGCTTTTCGTCTAAAATTATGTGACATGTTGAAGTACCTGCAACGGCAGCTAATCTACCTGACGATTTAGCGATACCAGATTTAGTTTTGTCTTGTTCGATTAAGTCTGGAATTGGAGTTTCTGTTGAAGCAGCAACTGTACCAATCCAACCAGCATATGCATCAATGACACCGGATGCGACATAGCAACCTGTAGTTAAACCTAATTCTTCGGCAGCAGTTTCAGACAATTTACCAACAGTATCACCAGCAGATAAATACTTACCAGTCTCACCAGGTAAACCACCTAATCTTCTGAAATTATCTTCAGCCAATTCAGGGACATTAACTTTAGTTAAGAATTCTTTGGACCAACCATTTCTGTTAGTGATACCTTGAGGAACAAAACCTTGTTTACAAACTGTTGAGCAAAACGATCTAGTTTCTTTATCAGTTGCTCTAAAAGTTAACCAATCAGCCAAATCAAAAAACTTACAACTTAAAAACATGGATTTCCCGGTGTCTTTATCTAGAGGCAAGTTATTCTTCAACCATTTCATCTTTGGCAACTCCATTTCAATTGACATCGTCCCACCAACGTATTTCAAACACTCATCACCTGAAGCATTAATCTCATCAACTTCTTCTTGAGCTCTATGATCCATCCAAAGAATGATATTTTCCAACTCATCAGTAAAGTCTGGGCCAACAGGCATTGGCTCATTGTTTGATTCATTAATGGCAACTAAAGAACAAGTTGCGTCGAAACCCACACCCAAAACCAAAGCAGGGTCGACATGGGATTGAGAGATAGAAGTTTTAACACAGTAACAGATAGCATCCCAAATTTCAGTGGAGGATTGAGTGATGTACGAGGCTTTCATTTCGTGTCTCGTAATTGGTCTTTCGGATAAACCCAAAATGGAACCAAACTGGTCAACAACAGCAGCTCTGGCAGAACCGGTACCAACATCAACACCAACGTAATACACAGGCTCTTTTTCCTTGTCAGCTAATTGCTGTTGAAAACCCTTCAAGTTCTTGAGAGACAAGTTAAAGGGGTTGTTGTTGAAAGATCTATTTTGAGGAATTGACATACTTGAAATAATAGATCAGCAATATGTTCTATATTTAAGATTTAAGATTTAAGATTTAAGACGATTGAACTGGCACTGGTACTAGAAAGAGAGAGCAGCAATCTTGAATCTTGAGGGGGGTGTGATAGGGCTAAGATAGGAAGAAGGAAGAGGAAGGGAGATACAGTTTGGGTAAAGGAACGAAAGAAGTGGGAAAAGGGCAGATTATATAGGATTGCAGCAAAACAACATTGAAATAATCTGGGGCAAATCTCGTCCAGTGCGGTGCACGGGTGTTTCAACTTAAACACCACGGAAATCCTAGTTTACGGTGCAAACACTCAAAAAAGCAGGGAACCCCTTTATTGGCATTGTGTTAAGTGATGCTACTAGCCAGTTTAAGAACAACACCCGGCCTACTCAGCTACCAGCTGCTACCAAAACACACAACCAATATTTTTCCCCAGATTCGTCGCCCCCAGATTCAGATTCACGGTGGTCAATTCAATCCATCTGGGGTAATCCACTACTGGGTCACCGCACGGATCATTTGATCATTCAATTATTTAACGAAGTATATTTAGAAAATCAGATACACAAATAAATAAGCTACCTAGCTCTAGCTCTAGCTCTTGTTGTTCAGGTACTTGTCGCACACACCCACCAAGAAGTCGAACTGTTCGTCCTGCTGGATGGTCTTATTCAATATCTGCACATTAATCTTTTTGGTCTGCTCCTGATCCGCAGTGTGCACTGACTTTTCCACAAGGGAGCACAGAAACATCTCGAGAGCCCTGCCGACGGCAATGGGCGTGGCCTGAGCCACCTTTCCAATGTCCTCGTCGCTCTGCATGAGCTTCTTGACTCTGGCGGCAGGAAAATGGGTCTTGACGTTGTGGAAGCTGTCTAAGCTGGTTTTGTCTGATTGTTGTTGGTCAGGATGGTCAGGCTTGTCGGACATAGTTCGGATAAATAGAGTTGGTTTTGGTTTTGGCAATGGTCAGCGCGTATGTCACGTGACTTAGCCCGAGTGGCTGACTCAGAGTCCTCAAACGGGGAAATCGCGTGTCTTTTATATGTCGAGACTTTGCCTGGCTGCCACCTGCACTTCGCGCTGATTGGCCCAGCAATTTGTGCGGCAGGTATCTTTTCCAGTGTACAGGTGTGTCTATATTTAAATTATTACCCATATTAATTATTGGTGAACTAAAACATGAAAAAAGTTAAACACTAAAACGCTACAAAAATCTGTCGGGAAACAACACTGGGGCAACCAAAGTCCAGATGTATAACAGGTAACAGCACCACGAGCTGATCATCTTGACCCATGTGTTGAAGTAGGTTCTACCAACAGGAACAAACCCTCCTTGGTCCAATTCGTATCCAACGTTAATCGTTAACAATGCCGCAATGTACTGGGTAGCCAAAAAGAAAATCAAGTGGAATAAAACATAATTGTACTTGGTATAGTTCTTCTCTTCGCCGGCTTCATCTTCGTAATTCTCATCATTTTGGAAATAAATTGGATCATTAATTGCACTTTCAGGTAATGACCCTTCGTTGATGGCTTGTCTTATGGCTTCGATTCTCATCTCATTTCGACTTGGTTGTTGTGTAATCACATCTAAAACTGAATCATAATTGTTGTTGGATCCACTTGAACTATAATTGGCATTCTTCGATGAATGACTGAACGCTGAATTAGCAGCTGCTCTAGTTGTTGTATATGCAACTGCAATAAATGTGAAAACAGCACCCACGATAATTGTTAATGTTCTAGTACCACCAGATCTGATTAATGGATTGCATAATTTATCATCTGGTTCACTTAGGCAGGCACTGAACACTAAATAAGTACAATAAATGCAACACATTGAGGATTGAGCAAGTCCTGCATTTGGATTATATTCTTGAACAATTGATGTAATTGATAAACTTGTAACTATCAAAACTAAAACCAAATTGATTGATATGGCCGTTGTGTTTAAGGCACAACCTGACTGGGCAAAGAAAATGTACATTAGTATAGTCATCACAACAACCCCAATATACATAGTTAACGTACCACCAACCAACAATCCCCTCCAAAAGGATGAACTTTCAAAACATGTTCCATTTGAATCGTCATCGTCATCATCATTTAGATATATTTCACCTTCTTCGATTTTCTCAAGGCATGTCTCAGCCCATTCATGAGCAAAATCAACCAACAAAATCAACCCAATCCCAATGAAAATTGTACTGAACACAATCGACAGATAGTTTCCCCAAAACACAAAAAACTTGTCAGGAATCAAATAACTAACAACAATGAAGCCAAATAATGTGAATATCTTCGTACCCCAATACCCATTCTGGATAACCCCCCTTGGATTCGACGTCGACTTCACACCAACTAATAAAAACCCTAATATCAGATGCACCAACCCTAATGAAAAATTCAACCGTTGCACATTCGTAAATCCGGTACAGCCATGCTCTTTACAGTACACATTACCAAATTTGAACAAACCCCATGTGAATCGTTCAACCAAATTCGTTAATGAATGACTCAATGAAACCCATGATAGTATCGAATTAATGCAAAAGATGATCGCATACGTTATTCTGGTGGCAATGCTCGATTTAAACGTACCCGATAATGGATTCAGTCTAGAGACGCAGCATGAACCCAGAGAAGCTCCTAGGCATGATGTGATTGCGGAACTGGCTAGCGTCACAGGTAACGATATAACTGCTCCCATGATATTTTTGGATGTGTGATTGCTTGTGACTATTTATGACAGTTTGTGTGTCTGCGTGTAGATGACTTTAATGATGGTGATGATGATGGCAATATCCATCGGCAAAGAAATTAAATTGTCAGATGCTTATCGAGTTGGTAAAGCTTATGGCTCTGGGGTGAGGGAGGCGCATGCATGACCAAGGTGCGCCACTGCCGATGCCTCCTTGGTGTACTATATACCCCTTTTTTCAACTCACTGAATTATGAATATTATCCTGGTTCATAAATATAACGTTGTAATGAGTTCGGTGTGTAATGTTTCCAACTTTCCAAATTTGTTATGCATGCTATCAAATACATTAAGGGGTATACAACCCTATGCTCATTCCAAGAAAAATCGCAATACTAGATAACCCACTCAGTCATTCAAAATTTACATTAAAGCTCTGAAAACCCCTCTTAAAACAAAAATTGAACAGTACGATTAATAAACTAACACAGGAAATTATTTAGATCAATCTTAAATTATTTGATCAGTCATGCGTGTCGGACACATATATGGGATGTGCTGTAAAAATTGTCGGTTATTAATGGTCATGCATGCTAGGTACTAGTGACTTGGGAGCAGAATGGAAGTACATATTCTCCATGGATGCACCGGAGATAACAGGATTGTTCACAATGATTAGTGATTAAGACTTTCTAAATTGTTACCATTAGTGATTGATTTCAAACTTGAATTATTTGAAAAGTCCGCGTAGTTAGTTGTAGTGGAGATTTTATTAGGGGTCAGTTAATGTACTACTACCGCTAAAAAAAAAAGAGTAGAGAATTCAAAAGCAGTGCTTATCTATTGAAATACGGCTAAGTCACTTTTATATATATCTAAAGTGGGAGTTTTAGATAGTATATATGAATTTATTGTCAACCTCTCAAGGTTGTCATATTTAATTAACTAAACTAAAAAGGTAATGGGTTCTTCAAGAAAACTGGCTTGTCGACTGCTATGATTGAGTATTTTAAAAAAAGACAGAGAACAAGAAAGCTCTCCTAATAACATGATCAAACCCAGGATTGAACTGGGGACTTTCTGCGTGTTAAGCAGACGCCATAACCAACTAGACCATTCGACCACTTATTTACTGCGCCACTTATTTTTATCATTACACCACCTGAGTTTTGTTTTAATATCTCATGGGTAATATCACAGCCACAAGTTTTGGGACATAAACAGCCTGGCTAGCTCAATCGGTAGAGCGTGTGACTCTTAATCACAAGGTTGCGGGTTCAAGCCCCGCGTTGGGCTTTGTTTTTTTGCTTATTATTTTTTTAGAATTAGCAGGCTACTGTTGTTGAACGGCAGCTACTTACCTGTACCTTTAAATTTTTTAAAGCTTCTAAGAAATTTTGCAAAATAGAAAACTGGAGTTAATCATGATGGGTAGTCTTGTACCATTAAATTCCAATTGAAATTCAATTAAACCCCAATGGTACACCTCAATTACAAATGATTATGGACTTTATAAATCTAAGGATATTATAACAGTGATAAATAATAATGCAAAATAGATAATGAAACAAAAAATCAAGAAAGCTAAACTAATAAAAACAACTAATATAGAGAAGAATATGATATCATATTAACAAGATATAGATTAGAAAGTCAAGAATGCAAGAAATCACCAAAATTGATACCAATGTTTTTTATGTAATTTCCTTTCCAAATCCCTGTAACGTTCATATTCATCCCAACAGGATCTATCACCAAAGTTACAACCAGCCATGTTAACAACAAAATCTCTTTCATTTTCATTATAGAAATATTGAGTATCATCTGCTTGATCAGAACAAGCACCAGGAGGAAAAGAATTGATTGCTCTTAATGGAACAAAACCAACTCTTTCTCTGACCCATGGCTGCGTGCTGTATAACGTTTCCAAACAATCTTGTTCTTTGTGTTCCCATTCCATATGCTTTTGCTCATACATCGCAGGATCCCACCATAAATCTAATAATAAATCCGTCCATTCAGATCTTCTGATGAAAAAAGAACCTAAATTGAAACCACCACAATCTTGAGCCAACACCAGGTCAATTTCAGTGGTTTGTTCAATGTTAACGTAGGGGATATCATATTTTAAATGCAATGGATTTAGGTAATTCAAACTTCTATAGACTTTTTTATTCAAGTTGTTAATCAGATAATCTTCTAATGAGATTTGAGGTTCCATTATAAACGTGTGTAAGTCAAGCCACCAGAACCATTCAGCATCAGGATATTGTCTCATTGTTTGCTTTAAAATATCTGCTTTTTCCCAACCTTCTCTCCATTCGTGTGAGTATCGTCTTTTCAGTGAAACATCTTTGATTGCTAATGTATACCCATGTAATTTTGCGTAGTTCTTTTTGTTTGTAATTGAAGATCTCTCAACAGACCAGTCTTGAGGAGTTTTCCATCTTTGAACACCACCTCCTTCATTAGCAGCCAAAACTATAACTATTTTTGGTTCCTGTCGATTAGATGTCAGAAAAGAGAATATGGCGAACACAGAGAGAAGAGATACTATGGATAAGAATATAACCTTCTTGTATCCTCCTAAGACCGTTATTAAATTGGTCTTTGCCATTCTTGGTGTTCAAGTGAGTTTTGTTTGATGTTCGTGGTGAAGAAGAGGTGTAATCTGTCTATAAATACAGGCGTTGCAAACTTGCATGTTGAACTTGTTGACTTGTCTGAGCGCGCAATGATCTCACCGTTGAGTTAAGGTTATCTCGAACTCGATTTCTCCAATCAATTAATGCTATAAGGTAAACTAAATTAATTAAATAAATACAAAGCTAGATATTAAAATCCATATATCTTACGAAATGTCGACACATTCATTCCAGGCTTCACCTTATCCAATAAGTCCCTTCTGTCCATTGCCAAAAATGCTCTTTTCAAGGTCTCCAGTAAACTCATTGATTGATTACTATCAACGACGACTCCTGAACTACTTCTATCATCCATTCCTTCAACTTCATGCATCGACAATCCGGTTAATAATTGTTCGACTGCATCTTTATACATGCCCATGTTAATGAAACTAACTCCCAAATTATATCTTGCTCTAACAAAATTAGGATTCAATTGTAATGCTTTAGTGTAGGCTTCAATCGCTTGTTCTGGTTTATTAGAATTGGCCAAACTGGCCCCCAATCTATTCCAAGATAATGCATCATTGGGGTTGCAGTTAATAGCAGACTGGAAACAATCTAAGGTCTTATCATACTCTTCCATAGAATAGAACAAGACCCCTAATCCTGTTTGAACATCAGCATCCATATTTGCAATATCTGGCGATAACTGAGCTGCTTTAATAAATAAGTCCGTAACTTTTTTATTTAATGTATATCTGTCATCATGCTCATTAATAGCAGAGTTGGATAATCTGGCTTTCTCAAGAATTGGTGGGTATTTAGTCTCAATCCATCTCTCTAAAGTTGCATAAGCAGCATTATCGTAACCTTCATTAACATAAGAAATGGCTAGACACATTAAAGCCGTCAAATTACTTGGTGACAACTCAAGACATTTTTCCAAAGCAGAAATACCCGCTAATTCCTTTTCGTTTTGAGTTTGAACTTGACCTAATTTTAACCATGCATCGATATGACTTGGATTTTCTTGTAATGCAGCTTCGAAGGCTAAAGCAGCTTCAGATAACTTAGCACCGGATTCCATTAATTTAACACCGATCTCATAAGCTGAAGGATTTTTGGAAAATTGGTTTTCTGATTCAAATTTATACTCACCGTAATTTATTCTTGTAGTTGCGTATTTCTCGAAATCTTTTTCCCATTGGGCTTTAAATTCATCTATATTATCTGTCTCTTCATAATTTTGTTGAATATCATCCCAAACCTGGTCAAAAGCAGATTCCTTACTGTCTATAACAGTTTCATCTTTATCTAGTTGTTGTTCTTGGCCTTCAATCAGCTTAAAGGATTCTTCCCAATCTTCTGTAGATAGCATAATATCCTCTCTTTGCTCTTGATTTGTAATATTTCTCTGTTGCTGAGTATTTCTGAACATATTTGGTCTGTTCATTATACCCATATTCATACCCATGCCGCCCATACTACCCATAATTTGAGGTCCTCTATAATTCATTTGAGGTTGTTGAAATTGTAAATTAGAGGAAGATTGTTGTTGATCAACTGAAGTAATGGCACCAGCATCGATAGATAAGGAACTAGTTGAGAATTCAGACGACCAAGCACCCATTTTTTGAGGAGGAGCAGCATTAGTTATAGAAGTAGGGCCTTGTCTTGTTTGTTGTTCATGACTAATCATGTTGATTTCATTTGCCATTGGTTGAAAATTAAAGCTTGAAGGTTGAACTTGCGGTTGCTGTTGTTGCTGGTTATGAAAATTATTAAATTGGATCTGATCTTGTTGGTTCATCATCTGAGTTTCTCTGAGCTGGCCAGAGTGACCCACTAGAGGATTGCTCTGATTTTGTTGTTGTTGCCTTATAGATTGATGAAGACTGGTATCAAGTTGAGAAGACTTGGAGAATTGAGCTAAAGGGTTGGCGTTAGCAGCACATTCTGAGCCACCCGATAGGAAAGACATAGTTAATGCTTGAAATACTCAGTTGTTGGTTTGGTTATCCTGGAGCGTCAGAATACAGAGAACCAACACCAGAAAGTCAATGAAAGGTGAGCCTTTTTATCATCGTATTGAGTTACTCGATCCGGGGTTCTCCTTGATAGCAGCAGGAAAGAGGACGAAGACGCGTCTTTAATGCGCCACTTAAAATTCTTCCCCGCCACAGCCACTTTACTTCGGGTTGCTGCGCCCCTCAGCACCACACGATTCTCGTTCTGCAAAAGAAAGATCAAGAGACAGGACCCAATCAAAAGATCAAAAGTTTCTGACACTTCTTCTCCCCAGATTCCCCAATTTTCCACCTCTATCGATAACTGTCTCCATAATGTCTTCCGCAGGTTCTACCCAAGCAGCTCAAAAGTTATCCCAACAACTCTTCAACAAGGAAAACTTCAAATACCTTTTCACAACCCACTTTTGGGGTCCAGCTTCAAATTTTGGTATTCCGGTTGCTGCCATTATGGACTTAAAGAACAAGTCTCCTGATACCATCTCAGGTCCAATGACTGCTTCTTTAATTGTCTATTCGGCAACCTTTATGAGATATGCTCTGGCTGTTAAACCTGTTAACTATTTATTGTTCGGATGTCATGTTATTAATGAAGTTGCCCAATTAGGTCAAGGTTACAGATACTTAAACTTCCATTATTTTGGTGGTGACAAGAAACAATTCAAGGCCTAGTTTAAATAAAGTTAATACAATATTATTGTACCTTTACCTACATATACAGATTATTATTATTACTTTACTTCCGCTTTTTTTGTTTTTTTGTTTGTATAATTTTGTTTAATGAATTTTCTAATGTATTTGCTACATCTTATTAATTAACTACAAACGCTATATAGCCAAATAAATCAATCATCAAAAATACCTTTAACTCTAGGAACATTTTGAGTTGGGCCCAAATAAGCACCTCTCGTCTCATTTTGCTTTCCTTCCTCATCTTCAACATGTAGATCTCTGATATCTTCCTCTAGTTTTCTTTTTTTAACACTATGATTATGGAGTCCTCCCGTATTTGTAGATTGAGATATTTGGGTTTTGTGATATTTAGAATTATTCCAAAAGATCTCTTCAAGATTATTCTCTTCCTCTTTATTTTCTTCATCGTTTTCATTTTCATCATTTGGGGGATATATTTTAGAACGATTGGATAATAAACTATTGCCAAAAGGACGACGTCCTCCACTTCCTAATAAACTGCTATTTAATAGAGCATTCTTGATATTAGGACCACCACACCCGAGCCCTCTATTAGGTAGTTGTAAATCGTTTTCTTCATCTTCATCATCTGGAACAAATAATGGCTCGTTAGCATTAGTACGAGCGGAAGCTGGATCATCATAATCAAACCCACTACCGACATTATCTTCATAGTCTTGCGGTGCTTCATATACCTCTTCAACAGTTGCTGGTTTATTTGATGCTATTACATCTTTAATTTCTTTTTCCAGTTTTTTAAAAGCCTGTGATTTTAATATTTCTTCTTCGTCATTATCTTCGTCATCTATCATTGCCATATTGGGTATTACTGTAGGTTGTGAAATTTGATTTATTCCAGAAATACCAGTTCCCTTATTCTTTTCTTTCTTAACTCTATCCTTTTGTTGTCTTTTTCTATTATAAACATTTCTTAGCTTAAACTTCTCTTCTTTTTGTAACTGAACTTTATCAATCTCAGAATCAGTTATAATAATTAAGGTAAAAGTGCAATATTCTAACGCTTCATCGTCAGCTTTACCTAACCTAGCAGCCAAGGAATCACTTACTGGAGGTGGCTTCCCATCATTATCGGACATATTACCAAATTTTAACCCAGACTCTTCCGTAAATTTTCTTTCAAACACAATTGGAGCTCCTGAACTTGAAAACATAATTTCTATCCAATTATTATCATTATCTAATGGATCAGATTTATTATTGGCGTAAGATATTAAATTAACAAAAGTTTTAAAGTCTTTTAATTTAAAACTAACTTGATCAATACTCACATCGTCGTCATCCTCATCATTACCTAATGGAGGTTCAATGTTATCATGAATTGTATCATTCAAGTCTAATGTCGCACTTAAATTAACTAAATTATTTGAAGCCAATTCCTTTTGATGAGTTGATAAACTTCTGGATGAAGAACCTGTTGATAATAAATCTGATCTATTAAAACCATAAAACTTCAATTTTCTTGTTTTCGCATTAGTTTCAATTTTAAAATCTTCAATTGAAGATGGATATAGTTGTAATAGTTTTTTGAAAATGATTGTATCTAAAACCAACATATTGATTCTATCCTCATTTTCTTGTGGTTGTGTTTGCTGAGTATCTCTACGTAAATCTTGATTATAATACAGTTGTTGATAGATCGATGATATTTTCAAATCGAAAGAGTCCATACCAACACTGAAGTTCAAAGAATATTTTTTAGTTAGCTCATTTTTTGTTTTGAATTCCACATGAAGTTTATTTGAATATCTTTGAAGTCTATTCGTAGCAAAATTTTGTTTGTTTTCACCGTGAATGATAACCAGTTTAAAATAATCACTTTTGTCACCACAGTCCTTAAATATAACATTTAAATTTTTGGAATTAATCAAAAAACTAAAAGATTTACCAAAATTCAAATTATCTTCTAAAGGCTTTTCCTTTGGCAATTCTCCTTCTATTTTGAAACTTGCAAAAAAACGAGCTTTGAAAGAGCAGTTGACAGATGTTGTCTTACTGTGATTCACAGCAGTTAGAAGGATTTCATTGTAGGATAGCTTTGAAGGTTGTTGTTGAGTCACACAGTTGTCCGTGTCTGCATTTGGGTCATCGAGCTTTTGACGGAGGGTGAATTTGACAATGTCTGAGACGGTGGAAAGAGAAAATATGGACCTCGTCCAGAGGTTTTTGGAATCAGCAGAGTCTAACTCTACGGTGAGCTTGAAGGGCATCGTTCATAGTCTATTCTAGTACTTTGTACGGAAAATCAGTTAGGTAAGAGAAAACAGAAACACGAAATGAACTTTTTTGAAACGAACGCGACTCGAATTCGGTTTTTGTTTTGATTCAACAACAACAAAAACAACTTGTTTCCCTTTTTCCTCTTTTTTACCTTTTTTTCACTTACTCCAAAATTACAATGAAAATCGAAGAATTGGTCATTGACGGGTTCAAGTCCTATGCTGTCAGAACCACGATCTCAGACTGGGACGCTCAGTTCAACGCCATCACAGGGTTGAACGGGTCTGGTAAGTCAAACATCTTGGACGCCATCTGTTTTGTCTTGGGTATAACTTCCATGTCCACTGTCAGAGCTCAGAACTTGCAAGAATTGATCTACAAAAGAGGGCAGGCGGGTGTGACGAAAGCAAGTGTCACCATCACATTTTCAAATGATGAAGAGTCCAAATCTCCGATCGGGTTCGAAAAATTCAATAAAATCAGTGTTACTAGACAAATCTCTATTGGCAATCAACCTGCCAAATATTTGATTAACGGTCATAGAGCCACAAAAGAACAGGTCTTAAACTTGTTTCAGAGTGTTCAATTGAATATCAATAATCCTAACTTTTTGATTATGCAAGGTAAGATCACTAAAATGCTTAACATGAAACCTACCGAAATTTTAAATTTGATTGAAGAAGCGGCAGGTACAAAAGCCTATGAAGCTCAAAGAGAGAAATCTGCTAAATTAATGAATAAAAAGAATCAAAAATTGGAATTAACTGAGCAATTATTACGTGAAGAAGTTGAACCAAAATTAAATCAATTGAAGACCCAAAAATCAACTGTTATTGAATATCAGAAAGTTATAAAAGATTTAGAAACTTTGAGTAGAGCTGTGGCTGCTCATGATTATAAATCATTAAAAGAAGAATTTGCTCACAGGGAAGAAAAATCAAATGAAAACAAATTAATGCTAGAAAAACTAGCTTTAGAAATTGAAACTTTAAATAAGGAAATTTCAATATTAGAAATCGATTTAGTTCAGATGAAAGACCAAAAAGCTAAAGATTTAAATAATCCTGAAATCATTAAGAAGAAGGAAGAGGAAGAAACTAACATTACAAATGATATCACGAGATTAACAACAACCAGAGATTTGAAGTTAAAGAGTCAACATGAAGATCAAAAGAAAGTTTCTCAATTAAAGCAAAAATTAATCGAAACTGAGAATTTACTCAATAATCAAGATGGCACTTATAGAAGTTTAGAAGAAGAAGTTTCTCTTTTAAAAATTAAGTTACGTAATGATAAGGAAGCTCTACAAAGAAAGGAAGATTTATTGTCAAATCTATCTACAGGTTTGTCTTCAAAAGGTTCCACTGATGGAGGTTATTTAACGCAATTAAATCTAGTGAAAAAACAATTATCTGATGAGAGGCTTTCCATTGAAAAAAATAAATTAAGAATTTCTCATTTGGAAAAAGAACTATCTTCAAATAAACTGAAATTAGATAAGAATTTAAAGGATATTGAAAATATTAAAGTAGAAATTAATAAAAAAGAACAAGTTTTGAAATCTTTAACTGAAAAATTAGCAAGTTCTGGTTTCAACCCAGATAAATATAATGAGTTGAAATTAGCACATAAAGATTTACAAAATGATTATCAAAGAGCCAATTCCGATTTACAATCTTTTTTAAGAAATAATCCGAATTTCGAATTCAAATATAATGAAAATGCTGTTAATGGTCCAACTTCAGTTAAAGGCTTTGCAGGAGAATTATTTGAATTACCTGAATCTAAAGTTAAGTATACAACTGCTCTAGAAGTTTGTGCTGGTGGTAAATTATTTAATGTTGTTGTTGATAACGAACATACTGGTTCTAGTTTGTTAGATAAAGGTAAATTAACTAGACGTGTTACTATAATTCCACTAACCAAAATCTCTTCAAGAGTTGTCGAGTCAGATAGATTGGCAAAAGCTAAGAGAATTGCTCCAAATAAGGTTGAATTAGCTTTAAACTTAGTCTACTATGGTGATGACGTTACAAAGGCAATTGAGTATGTTTTTGGTAATAGATTGATTTGTGATGATCCTGATACCGCTCAAAAGGTCACCTTTGACCCTCAGGTCAGAGTTGGCTCAATTACTTTAGAAGGTGACTTTTATGATCCTGAAGGAAGATTATCTGGCGGTTCAAGAAGATCAACTTCAAATATTCTAGGATTTTTAAAGTATAAGCAATATAAAGAAAGAGTTGATCAGATTAAATCAAAAATTAATGAAATTGCTCTTGAATTAAGAAAAATGGCTTCATTATCCGAAAATACGAGAGATGATCAAGTTGAATTACAGAAAGTTAAATATCAAATTGAAGCACTGGAAAGAAAATTAAATGAAGGAGATTCTGCTAGTTTTGTTCGACAAAATGAAGAAATTACAAAGGAAATTCAGAACTTGGGCCTTAAAATCAAAGAATCGGAACAAATGATTAATAGTTATAGTGAAGAAATTTCTAAAATTGAAAACGATATGAAAGAATTTAATTCTGATGGTGCTAAAAAATTAAGAGAATTGAAAGCTGAGGTTTCTCTGAATCAAAAAGCTTTACAAAAAGAAGAATTAAATTATAGGCAAAAGTCATCTCATTTTACCAATTTTAAAGTTGAAGTTGAACAGTGTCAAAATGATAAAGATTTGTTAATTGAAGAGATCGGGCAGTCAGAAAAGGCTTTGGAGTTGTCAGGTAGTGATATTTCAAAATGTAATTCAGATATTGAAGATTTAACTTTAAAGCAACAAGCAATTAGAATAAGTCTTAAATCTGAAAGAGAAAGATTAATTGGATTGAGTGAAGAATTGAACGAAATGAATGATTTATTAAATAAGAAGAAAGTTGATTTAACTGAAGCAATTAATCAAAAGAATTTAACTGAAGAAAATTTCAAGCGTTTTAAAGCTAGAGTTAATGAATCTGCAGCTGAATTAAAAGAAATCGCACAAGAATATGAATTCGTTAAGGACGAAAAAAGATTAGCTTATGAATTAGAACAATATCCAATTACAAACATTGCTGCAAGCCATGATACAATAGATCGTTTGTCGCAACAAAAGAATCAGTTAGCTAAAAAAGGTGGTGATAATTCTTCTATTATGGATGAGATCAATGCTCATGAAAAGAGAGAAGTCGAATTAAGGAAGAAAATTCAATTGATTAATAGAGATAAAGGCAAGATTGAAGAAACTATTCAAAAATTAGATGACTATAAAAGAACTGATATTGTTAAAACTTATGAACATGTTTCAAAAGATTTTGGTCAAATATTTGGTGACTTATTACCTCAAGCTTTTTCAAAATTGGTTCCAACTGATCCAAATGATGTTACTAAAGGTTTAGAAGTTAGGGTTCAATTGGGTAATGTTTGGAAAGAATCATTGGTTGAATTATCCGGTGGTCAAAGATCATTAGTTGCTTTAGCATTAATTATGTCCTTACTACAATACAAACCTGCTCCAGTATATATTTTAGATGAAGTTGATGCAGCTTTAGATTTAAGTCATACACAAAATATTGGTCATTTGATTAAAACCAGATTTAAAGGTGCTCAGTTCATTGTCGTTTCTTTGAAAGAAGGTATGTTTACAAACGCTAACAGATTATTTAAAGTTAGATTCCAAGAAGGTACTTCTGTTGTGACGGCCACTTGATTTAATTTTTTTCTGCTTCACAAATAATATTACCTTGTTTTGTTTTTATTTACGATACTTTTTTGTTTTTATTTATTCTTGTTATTATTCTTATTTGGTCTTTATATACTCTAGAGTCTATATAGTATAGGGTTTATACTACTCTTTTTCTTTTCCCTTTTTTTGTACTTTTTTGTGTTTCCTTATATTCAATTCTGTATTTTTATCCACTTTTTGTATATGAGTCCATCTTTAGCTTTTAAAGAAATTATTCTGTAATCATAATTGAAAAACCAAGGTAAAATTCTAACTTTAACAAACCAATACACAAACCCTGAAACAAAAACAGCCAAACTAACTAAAGTAAATTTATAATCACCTTTGATAAATGGATTTAAAGAAATGGATAAAGAACCAAACAAGCATAAATAAATAAAAAATGTATTTGAATGAATAGGTGCTCTGATATTCTTAAATCTGCTTCTTAATTTAAACAATAATGCAAGACAAAGAACTGAATGAATTATTTGATTTGGGTAGTACTGAATTGAAATAATTAGATTATAAATTGATGTGTGCTGTTTTGAATTCGGTAAGTAAATAGCAAGACAACTTAACAAGACGTGTATTATTAAAGGTGCAAGTGGAGTTCCAGTAATTTCATTATTTTGGCAAATCTTTGGAGAAAATGGTAGAAACCCTTCTTTAAGAATTGTTTGATTCATAATAGATGCCGAATAAACGGATATTAAAACATTTGTAGCTGCTGATGTTGATATTAATAAATTCATAAATTTGCGACCCAATTGCTGGCCATAAATTTTAGTAAATAGTAAGGCTCCAATCAATTGATCATTGTTTAAAAATTCATCTTTTGGAATTATTGTTAAATAGCATAAGTTAAGAGCTAGATAAATTGTTGAAATTAGAAACATTGATAAAAAGCCTGTTCTTTTCAAATTCTGAACTGGATTCTTGATATCATTACAGACAATAATAGAAGAAGTCCACCCGCCTAAAGAATGAATACATTTCAACATGGCGGTGGAATAAATTGAGCCTGTAAATGTATCCAAAGGGGGAATTTTGAAGTCTAATTCTTGCTTTTCTAAGCCGGTGGTCGAAGAAGGTAAAACAAGGGCAATAAAACAGGTTATCAATATTATTGTAAATAATAGTAATTTCAAACCACCCAAAGCATTTTGAAACTTAACTCCAATCTTCTTACTTAATCCATGTAACAAACCAGCTGTCACTAAAAGTATACAAGCGATTATTTTAACTGAAGGTTCATCATGACCATAACCTAAAGAATATCTTAAATATTCACCAAACACTAAAGCATTAGAAGAACTTAATGAAAAGATGATATTGAACACACCAATAACAAAATTCGATAGATGGGGAGGAACAGGGAAAATATAATTAAGAAAGGTTTTGACACCACCACTAACGGGCAAATAAGAGGCTAATTCAAGAAACATCGATAACCCTGTGTAGGAAATCAAAGTAGCCCAAATCCAAACAAACATATAAAGCACGTAAGATCCTTGGCATTCTCTGAAAATCAAGCCTGGTGTTGCAAATATACCAGAGCCAAGCATACGGCCCATAAATAAAATCAAAGTGGAGTAAAACCCTAACCTTCTGTGATGTGGAACTGTATCATCTAATGAGATTAAAGATCTTGTAACAACAGTTGGAGATTTTTTAAGATCACATATGAGATCATCTGAAGGAGTGTCTATTGTTTCATCAAAAGTGTACTGCTCTTGGTCTTCATTCTGAAGTAGTTCTTGAGATTCCAATTCCTCTTCCAGCAACGGATCTTCCTCTGATTGCATTTCTTGTTAAAAATTTTGGGGCTAGAAGTTTCTAGATAAAGAAGAAGTATTAACCAGAAACCTGTAAACCCACTGTGATCTTACTAGACTGATATATATCCTATTCTAAGCTTATATTCATGTTAGATATCGTCGAATCATGTTGAAGCTCCAGGGATGGTGTGCGGCTCTCTCCATCCGCCGCAGTATCTCTCCGCGGCCATATCTCACTTATCTTTGTTCGGAGTGATCCACTCTTCTCCTTTCGTTTGATGAAGCGTTTACGCGTTATTTCAAGGAAGTAGCCAATTGTTACTTTTAATTTGATCAGTTATGGAACTACTTGTTTGAGGTCTTGAAAAGTTAAGTTTGTTATAGTTTTCTCTCGTATCTTCTAAATTATTTGAAGATTGATTAATCCTGTTGGCAAAGATTTTGTGATCACCTCGTATTGCATAACCCATTGGGTAGGTTAAATAGTGATAAATGATGAATGATTTCTTTCCCAACATTTGCTTGCTTTGAATATTTTCTTATGAGTTTTATTATACTGAACTATTAAGTTCAAAATTTTATCAGCGGCAATCGATAACTTATATTCATCTCATCCATTAATAATTTTAACTTATTGATCAAGAGTTACTGTGTTTACTTGGGTAATTCAAAGTTAATATGGAAAATTTCATGTTTTATTGAACAAGGATTAGTTAAAGCTATTTTGAGATGACTAGTAAGGTTATGTTAATTTGAAGTTATAATTGAGGTGATGATTCATTGATCGAATAGTTTCGATTCTTTTGTTGTCTTTTGACTTTCGAGTTTTTACTTTTGCTGTCTTTATGGCGATTGCCATCGGACTTGTACTCATTTATTGTATTAGTTATTAGAAGCAATAAGGTGGGTCCATTCAGATGACAATTAAATTCATATGATTTAGATGTTATTTGCTTCTCTAGTGTTGTCTGTCGGGAAGCTACAAAGTCACGTACGGCTAAGTGAGGCAGGCATTCCGAATAGGCCGGGTAGCAGAGGCATGGTTAAACACAAATGTTGGCTGCTTTTTTTTTGCACTTTTTCGGTGTTTTGTAGTCGTGTGCCATTTGGTGTGGGATTGACTAGCTTAGACCTTCCGATAGATAGAAGGTACAATAGAACATCCACAAAATAAAGCCATGAGACCCCAGTTATTTTTTCAGGCTATAGTGTTTGTCATTGTTGTTGCTGTTGCTGTTGAAGTTGATGACTGGACCAAACCAGTGAGGAACGAAATCGAAATTACTACACCACAAGCGGTACTTCTATCCATTGGTGCTTTCGCTTATGAGGTTAAGCGTGTTTCAGATGTTTACTACAAATGCACGTACCATGGATCATCTGATTGCTTTCATAGCATAACGAATGCAATTTTCGGGTTTGTAGTGGAACTTGTCTTTTTTAAGACGATTAGTCAGTGGTATTTACTGGCCGTTGATTCTCACAGGACTACAATGGGGGGTCTACAAATGATCAATATTAACGGTTTATCAACTGTGCAATTTAACAAGAAAGCAGACGATCTGATTCGATTCAAGTATTCTAACAGCATATTTCAGCATAAGATGGTGATGCCAGATCAATACCAAGAAGGCCAAGTTGACATAGTGTTACTTGGTACGACCAATGGCACTGAACTGATACCCTTATTTGTTCTGGAAGCTGCCTCTAATGGAACCTGGGTGTGGAGCACACTCCAAGTCTCTCAACTGAATAATAATGATGGCATAGCACCAGTGGATTATGTTAGTGATGGTGGCTCAGCTATTATCCAATGTCAATACAGTGCTGGAGAACAATCTGACTGGTATGCAGACCAGCACCGAGCTCAATTGCTGACTGGCAGCTTAGGATGGGGTAACACCTTATACTCACAATATCATGCGTTTCAGGAGTATGTGGGTATCCACTCGAAGTTCAATTGTGATTTGAGAGTAGAACGTGGTACTGAAGAGATCTAGAGTTCTTGCTGATTATATGTATTGGTGAGAGAATTCTCTAACCAAAACATACACAGTTAGTGATCTTTCTCTTTTTAATTTTGGCCCTTTTGCTGTGGTAATTCATAATATCATTCTAATTAGAATGTTGTCGTTTCATTTTAAAAATGTAGTCTTTTGTCAGAACTATGATACTCATAGTAAATAGGATAGACCTCGTGTAAATATGAGGAATAATCCTTAATTCTAGAAATGACTTATATACTTATATAGTGAAAAAGGAAACAACCAAGTCTTATCATAAATTAGCCCCGGTTAACATTCTTAGTATATAAAGCAACTTATATTTACACAACTACCAATTACGTAAGTTATCTTACCTTACGAGATACAAAGGAAACATATACAATATTTGTACCTTCGTCCACAACAAGACCCTCTGTTGTATTTAAATCAGGAAGGAGATATCTACAATTGATAAAGATCAACATATCCATTGGATTTGTTACCCGATACTCCGATATCTTTAATAGTTAAACTCGGAGAGAGAAGTATCAGTTACCTGGATTAATTAAGTGCTTGGTCAACCAAGCATATTAAGACATAATGCAGATAATTTTAAATTTTCTCTTATTTATTTTTTCTTCATTGTTCATATTTTTTTAGGGGAAATACATAACATAAGGAAAATAAAAATCCATATTACGTAATCGATCACATAAGAAGACATAAAGTTGAAGATAAGACTTCATGACATCAAAAGTGTAGACAGCCTGGCTAGCTCAATCGGTAGAGCGTGTGACTCTTAATCACAAGGTTGCGGGTTCAAGCCCCGCGTTGGGCTTTTTTTTACTAATTTTTTTTGGCTTAACGTTTTATTTACATGTTCATATGATTTTTGGTTTGTTTTTGTCTTATATTTATACTTTTCAAATGGTGACCGGATAGCCAAGTTTTGTTTGAGCTACTAATTGAATAGCAATTAACAAAATATAGCTACGACGCTATGAAATAATGAATGTTGGTGACAATGATAATACAGATAAAAAGGAGACCATTGTTCTTAAGATTGGTTCAAGGTTTATTGAGGTCGGGATAGCTGGTGAACCCAAACCGTTGTTAACTTATTCAACTTCAGATTTTTCCACTAAGCAGTTATTTAATGTTGATTATCAAGATGATTTATTTGGCAGTGAAGAGAATGATTATGACGATGGTAAAGTTAAAGAATTGATTCAGAAGAGTTTTAAAGTATTCAAGTTTATCTTTTACAGGGATTGTTTGATTTATAACGACGGTGGTAAAGATATCAAGAAGGATAAGAAATCCTTAAGTACGATTAGAAGTTTGGAATATAATTTGAAAATCCATTTGAATCAGATATTTTACAAGATACTTAAAGACAAATTACAACTCGATTCAAATAGTTCGTCCACACACAAAATCTTGATTATTAAAAACCAATTTTTCAATAAAAACTATGAGAATTTAATAGTCACTGAATTAAGGACAAATTATATTCCCACTAGAAAATTAATTTCATTTCAATCCAATTCATTAATGTCGTTGGTTTCGACAGGAACGAACAATGGATTGGTTATCGATTTAGGTTTCAATTTGACTACATTTGAACCGATTTTTGAATTCAGAGTGTTGTTTAATTTCATTAGGTTTACAAAACGAGCAGGTTTTGAAATTCATAAATTGTATTTAAATTTGCTATTGAAACATGTTTCTGGGTTTGAGTTGGTCAACGATCAATTCGAATTCATTGAAGAATTCATAATTAATCATACGTACATAAGACCAGCACCAGAAACATCCCAAACTCCAACACCAATTGACAACACAGGCGGAATGATGTCATTTAAAGGCTTAGAAATACCGAGACGTTTGCAATGGGAACCACTTGAACAACTCCTATTCCCATCCCATAACCCTAACTACAACAACTACAATGATGACGACTTTGACGATTCAAACAACGAAAACATAATCGAAATAACAATCAATCTAATAAAATCATTACCAATCGATCTACGAACAGTAATGCTAAATAACCTGGTTTTAATCGGTGGTGTCTCCAAAATTCCTGGCTTTAAATCACGGTTCCTTAATGAATTAAGAATTGCATTAGGTGGCAACGATAGTAATGGTGGTGGTGGTGTCAGATGTTTGAAAAGTTTGGGTAGTTGGTGTGGTGCCAGTTTATATTCCTATGCCATGCTATCCAAATACGAGTCTAGTGCTTTGCGAAAATCAAAAGTCTATAGAAGAGTAAGTAAGTAAGTACATACTTTTATACGTTATGTTTTTTTGAACAAAGCAAATATTAAAACTTTTTATATACTCTACAATATAAAGAAAGAAAGAAAAACAAAGGCCACTATATAGAAAGTAACTAAAAGAAAAACAAAAACACGCAAAAGCCTGAAATTAAATTAAAGTTAGAAGAAGAAAAAAACTGTAGAATAGTTCACTCTTGAGATTTAATAATGTACTCATAAGATCTTTTCATGGCTGTACCACCTAATGGATTGAAATCATAACCAACTGGTGCCATCTCTTTATTGATTGCATGAACCCCAGGCTCAACATCGGTTTCAAACAAATGTTTTTCTAATAGCCAATCAGCTAAATCATAATATTTTTCCCATGGGTATTTTTGCAAGTATTCCTCACCATTCAAATCACCAAAGTGTGTTAATCTATAAAAACATCTAGTAAGAAGTGACCAAATTGAAGTACTTGAATTTGAATTCTTGTCAGAGTCAATTAAAGAGATTTCATCCTCCAATATAGACAATAAAATAGTCTCATAAGTTGGACAATTTGGGTTATATTCTAAAGATCTAAAGAAAGGAGCAGCTTCTTGAATACGAGAGCGAGAAATACCTTGCAATAACAATCTTGCTTGATTAGATAATAAAGGTTCCCCTTGAGGTTTAATTTGAACGTGCACGTTTTGTGTATAAGTAGGTTGTTCAACTGAGGCTGGGATACTGGTAGGAAGAGGAAGAGGTATTAACTTTTGCTCATTATCAACAGAATGAGGGGCAGAAGTGATAGCCGTTGACTTTAAGACAACTCTGGAATTATTAGTGAGATCGGAAGTAGTTGACCTCTTAACTGAAGAACCAGCACTTGGACTTTGTTCTTCACCATGTAAATCTAAATCGATTGCAATGATATCATCGTCATCATCATCGTCATCTAGCTCGTTATCAGCAGAATAGGAGTCAATTATAGAATGAGACTTAAACTTTTCGTAATTCTTTCTTTTTCTATTTCTTGAGATCGTGTCATCGGAATCACTAAAATGACCACTATTGTTTAAACCAGCAGCGACAATATAACAAGAGCCAGTACCAGCAATATGGGAGGAGTGAGGCAGGATTCTGTTAATGTCTCTTTTAGACAGTACCAAGGGGATATTAGAAGTAGGATTAGTGACATCTGAGAAATTATAGGAAGATAATTTGGTGTTATTCTCCGGGATAATGTTGTTGTTGTTGAGGTTTTGCATTGATTTTGGAGGTCTTAGAGCACCTGGCCTGTTGAGTCTTTGGTAAGAGTCCATTTTTGGATGATTCTGAGTATTATTTGAGTATTAGTTGGGTGATTTGAGGCAGAAGTGTGGTGTGAGAAGAGCAAGAAGAGGGAAAAGGGTCTCTCTTGTTCTACTTCTTGATGTGCGAGTGGTTCATCATAGTGCCGACAAAGTCCTGGAGGTAGCGGTTCTCAGAGTGAAGCTCGGAACACGTCTTCTGCTGGCGTCTGATCAGCTGGAAGAGAGTGGCAATATCAGCCCTGGCAGAAAGGACATCCTGTAGAGTGTCTTCTGAAGATCGTGGCTGCTTTAATTGTTCTGGGTGTTCTGGTTCGTTAGAGATAGCTTTGGTGGTAGTGGTGGTAATTTCCGGTGTCTTCACGGGAGACTGGGGGACGGAGACTTCAACTGGGATCTCGACCCCATTAGGCTTGACTTCGACTGGCTCTTCGACTGGCATAGCTAGTGATTAATTGATACTGGTTGTAACTTGTTTGCTGATGAGAAAGAAAGAAAGTTGTTTAGGTTACACGTCGTCTGCCCTGTTTTCGTTTTTCATTTTTCGTTTTTTCATTCCCATCAGACAGCCGCACACCTTTTCGGCAGTTTTCTTAACTCCTGGTCTTTCTGAGTTTCAACTTTTTATGTTCATTGCTCTCAGACACTCCTTTTTTTGCTCTAGAACTGTCAATAGATTCATAACCTCAATGTCTGAAGCTTCTCCTTTGAAACAGCTGCCAACGCCAACCGATTCAACGCCAGCATCCTCCAAACCACAACAACCTGGAAAACCTGATGAACCTAACATCAACAATAAAAAAGGCAAAAACAAAGGTAAGAAAGGTGGAAGAAAGAAAGAAGATATTACTCCAGAATATATAGCTGAACAAAGAAGATTAAGAGAGTTGAAAAAGGCTCAAAAGAAACAAGATTTGATAAATAAAGGTATTGATCCTGACAACGTTGAGGGTTCAAATCACATTAAAAGACAATTGCTAACTATTCCTCATAATGCCACAGATGGTTCAACTGAATACACATTGGATTTTACTATTATGACTTATAATCTATTAGCCCAAGCTTTGATTAGAAGAACTTTGTTCCCTACTAACGGTGACATTTTAAAATGGTCAAAAAGATCTAAAGTCCTTTTACACGAGCTGAAATTTTATAATTCCGATATCATGTGCTTACAAGAGATGGATTTTGTTCAGTTTAATTCATATTGGAAAGTTGAATTGGGTAAGCTTGGCTATTTGAATAAGTTCTACAGATCTGGTGAGAAGAATCATGGGGTTGCTATTTTTTATAAAGAAGCTTTATTCAATTTAGTCGATATTTGCCATATCGATTATGATAAAGAGGATTCAGGTAACATTGCACCTAGAACAGTCACTACTAATATTGGGTTGGTTCTAGCTTTATCTTTGAAAGCCCACCCTTCTAAAATTATTCTGGTTGGTACCACTCACTTATTCTGGCATCCGTTCGGCACGTATGAAAGAACAAGACAAACTTACATCGTTTTATCCAAAATGAATGAATTCCAAAAAAGAATCCAAATCTTACATCCGGAATTTACCAAAATTTGGAAATTTTTCGCAGGTGATTTTAACTCACAACCGTTTGATTCTCCATATTTGTCGATCACTTCAAAACCGATTGAATACGACGGTAGATGTAAAAAAGTCATATCATGCTCAACTTCATTCAAGTATTCAAGTCTGAGACATGGTGGCTCTGGTGAGGAGGAAGAAGGCGGTAACATTGAAAAATTCGGCGAAGGACAACCTAAGGACCCTGTTCCTGAAACTTTCAACGCTACAGAGGATCAATTAGCCATAGTTCAGCAAATGCAGGATTTACATAATAGTTTACCATTAAGGGCCATTTCCCTGTATTCAGTGGCTTACAAATTGATAGATCCGAAAAATGCGGGTTTGGATAATGACAGAGATGAACCGTTTTTTTCAAATTGGGCTCATACATGGAGAGGCTTGTTAGATTACATTTTCATTATTAGGGATTGGGATGTTAACTCTGATAAATCTAAGATTGATGAATTACATATATTTGAGAATGAAAACGATATCGTTTTGAAGAAATTGTTGAAGTTGCCTCATCCCGATGAGATGGATCAGGGTCAACCTAGAGAAGGTGAGTATCCGAGTGATCATTTGTGTATGATTGCGGAAGTTGGTTTAAAACTGTAATATCATACATATTTATAGATTATTAAAGTTTTATTTATAATTACAATTGCTTGATACTCTTTTAATGTGAAGTTACGTACATTATTGATTTTTCATGAAATACATAAGAAAAGAAACTGATCAACATAAAGAAAACTCTGTGCTAATACTTTTTAAAAAACAAAACAGTAAACTTAAAGAAAAATCAAAAGGAAATCCAAAAAACAAAAGAAAGACAATCTTAACTGAATAAAGCCAACTCAGCAATTTGAGCACCACTTGTATCATCATCATCATCTAAGACACCATCCACATCAAGAACGACATATCTGGCACTGTAAGAATTATCAAAATTGAAAACAGTGTAGTTCGCAGACTCGACTTTAACTTCAACATTACCGGATTCAAAAGGAGAAGTAATCTCTACGCCATGGTTTTTCAAAACAGAGGTGATGTTAAAATGATGATCATCTTTGAAGTATTCACTAGTTAAGTAACTCTCATCAATGAATGCAAGACTAGGAATAATAGAAATGGAAAACTCACGGGCTGGTCTAGAACCCCAAACAATTGTACCTTTTGAGAACGTTTCAATGGAGCTCAAATCAATAAGAACTCTGGATACGTTATCTTTACTGATAGCCTGCCATTTAGTTGAATTATCACCATCTATGATTGATTCTAAAACATCACCAACTTCACCTTCCGTGACTTTGTAAGGAGTTGATGAGCATTCAGTCAATGAATCGTTGAAATTGAAAGTAGTGGTAAAAACAGGAATAGTCAGAGTTGCATTTGGTTCCAATTCGTAATATCCTGACTCTGGGTTTCTTTCATCCACGTAAATTGTAATTGTGTTGTTGTTAAGACCGTTATGTTTCACTGTAGCATTATCGGAATTGATGGAAATATCTAGTGATTCATTCAAGTACTTGAATCCATAAATGTTTAAATCTCCACCTAATAAAGGTAAATTAGTTGGATCGAAATGTAGGATTTTATTAATCGTTCCATAGTCATCATCTTTAACGCTAACATTATAACTGAATCTTAATCCAGTCATACCGTAATAGTATGATTGTAAAATACCACCATGACCTGTCAAAAATGGGAAAGCAGGATGAGTGCCACCATTAGAATCATAATCATCATTGTTTTGCTCGCTTAATTGGCCAAATGGGAATCTTAAAAATGGTTCAACTGATTTCTGTAAATAAGTTTGAGACCCACATCCAATATCATTTAATTTTTGACTAACTGCTGCAAAAACAGGGAATGTCATAGCCGGTCCTTGAGAAGATTGATGCTCAGAGTAATATAATAAGTCCTGGGATGATCTCTCAGTGCCATAATCGAAATATTCAAGTAACGAACCATCTTCATCGTCAATAAAGGAAATTAAAACGACATCAGCTTGTTTGATACCAACACTGGCATTCATCGTATCGAACTCTAACGTAATGTTATCTTTGGAAACAGGCAAGTACATATTTTCCATTACATCTTTCCATTTATCATGAACCGGTAGTCCTAAATGATCTCCAATAACTATAGCCCATTTCATGGCTTGTGAAATGCCAACTGCCGTGTATGCTGCATTATCTTTGAAATTTGCATATTCATCAGGGTCAGTTAAATTATGTGTAGTGTACTTGTTCAATGTATCATTCCATTGGACATATTCTTCAAAAAAAATAGCAGTATCCTCAATTATCGGCCAACCGTACTCTTCTAGATATAAATCATCAATTGCACCAGCTAAATACATTTTCCAATATGAGTAACAAATAGCAACATTCAAATGATACTCGTAATTAAAACAAGGTCCAGTACCAGTACAATTACCAAACCTACCAGTAGTCCAGGAATATGCAGAACCATTATAACCATGAGATTCTGCATTCAATTTAGATTGATTATGAATAAAATATCTAAAGTTGGAGATAGATTTTGAAATATCAGGGGAAATCGGAATCAATGAAGGTAACATCCACAAGTCACTGTCCCAGAAAACCATACCCCCATAAGAATCAGAACTTAAACCACCAACTGACAATGCACTCGTAACACCTTCATTGCTTGCTCTTGTATTCGAAAGTAAATGATAAATACTGGCTTCAGCTGCTAATGTTAAATATGGATTAGATGTAATTTCAACTCTTGAATCAGACCAAAGATCTTTCCATGATTGTTTATGTTCCTCTAATAAATCTTGGGCATCGAGAGATGATGCTTCTAAGGCAGCTTTCTTGGCTTGCTTGAAGACTTCTTCAGAAGAATTCGTTTGTAAAAGGTCATCCGAGACAATACCCACATATTTAGTTATAGTTGTTGGACTGGACCCATCTAATGAAATACGAACGGCAGCTGAAACAGAATCAGTAGATGTATCATTAACACTAAGATCTTCATACACCCCATTAATATCAAATACAGAATAAATAGCTGCTGCTTTATAACTGATGCCTTCAGGATGAACTGAAATAAACATACCATCTTCGTCATAGCCAGTTTCATTTAGTGAACATCTTTGAGCGGTTTGAAAATCTAGCTTATCAACAACTTTCAAGTCTAAAGTTTCTGAGGAATTGGTGGAAATATGTAAGTAAACTAAACCTAAAGTCTGGACTTCTCTATGAGCAACTATCGAAATATTGAAATCGATTAAATTCATCCAGGTATATAAAGTAGTAACAACACCGTTCTGCATGTTCAATTCTTGCTTATAATTTGTAATATTGCCCAATTTTTCAGTATCGTTGGTAAATCTTGGATCCAATGAGAACGTAGTACCATCTAAGTTTAATTCAAAAGATAAATCCGTCCATTGTGGAACAACACTAATAACACTTTCGTAACCATTCTCCAACAATTCAGGGAAATTAGTACCAGTTGTATTTTTTTGAGCATCAAAGAACCCAGCTATGAAAGCACCAGCGAATCTCTTATTGAATAAGGGCCAACCGTTATCTAAAATTGAGCTGGTCAAGTTATTGTTTTGATCATAAGTGAACCCAAAACCAAGATTTGGAATTCTTGTTCCAATGAAACCATTAGCAACATATGGTTGATCAGTGTAGTGATTGTAATTATTGAACTTTGTAGTTATTAGTTTTCTTTCATTTTCATAATAATAAGTTTCAGTGTCCTCATCATAGTAGTCAAAGTCTTTAGGAACAGTTAAAGAAGAGACGAACGACTGTAGACGTAAAGTCAGTAGTAATAAGAGCAGAATCGTCATGGATGCTTTTGTCGATCTTGTTTCAAGGTAGGCATTGATATTGAAAGTTTGTGGGGAAGTGGGAAGCTAGACAACTTTATATAAAACGAAGATCAGTATTTTTCTGTCACTCGGTATAAGTGGTTCCCACTGAATATTCAGATTGGGTAATGAAGGTAGCCAGAAAAAGAACCAACTCCATAAGCTACCCCATCAAGGTAACCAGGAAGATATTCCGGGGAAGATGCGCGGCAATTCATTGTGAACGAGTGACCAGTGCAGTTCAAGGGGCACCTGGATCAAGAGATTTACCCAATCGATGTCCGTATCTCTAGTTGGTCCATTCATAAAAAGTTTCAATCACCCCTCTCAACTCTAATACGGTTTAGGCTAGTTACCCGAAATGATGAATGTGCGTTAAAGGCAATTTCGGATAATCTCAATTTAGTTAATCGTACATGTAATTCTGGTCAATTTGAGAAATTTGAGAGTAAATAAGAAGACGAAATTACATTGACTAATTATCTCTTTCTTTCTTATGCCATTGTGTTTTATCCATCGGTACACTTTTGTAGACGGTATAATCTGGTATATCCATCAGTTCATATAGAGTCAATTAAGGTTATCCTCCAGATCTCGGAAAAAAATCTCAGCTGGGCAGTGAGAGGCTCAGAAATATCCGCGGCGCTACTCTTACCCGGCTAAGAAACAGCATCACGCGTCGCCCACGTCGCTCGACGTGCATCGACCGCCTCCGGCCGGGTAACACACCTTTTTTCACAGCTCAAACGTAAACAAAACAAACAAACAAATGGATCAAATCACATCCACCTCAAACTCCTTTGGTGCCCCCTTCCCTTGTTCCACCAAAACACGTCTTAAAACACAAAACAATATCACAATCAATATGAGAGAAGTCATTTCAGTTAATGGTATGTCTTTTCCCTGCTTCAATGATGCTCTGCCATCACACTCTCTGCTCTCCCTGATCCAATTACTAACACGCGTTCAAATGTCGTTGTTGCCTCATAACACAACGACTTTGACTTGAATTATATAGTCGGTCAGGCTGGTTGTCAAATCGGTAATGCCTGCTGGGAATTATACTCCCAAGAACATGGTATCACCCCAGATGGTTTCTTACAAGAAGGTTTAGATAAGCCAAAGGGTGGTGAAGAAGGTTTCTCAACCTTTTTCTCTGAAACCGGTTCCGGTAAATACGTTCCAAGAGCTTTATATGTCGATTTAGAACCAAGTGTTGTCGATGAAGTTAGAACCGGTAAGTACAAAAACTTATTCCACCCTGAACAAATGATTACTGGTAAAGAAGATGCCGCCAATAATTATGCCAGAGGTCATTATACCGTTGGTAGAGCTTTATTAGATGATATCAATGATAGAGTTAGAAAAATGGCTGATCAATGTGATGGCTTACAAGGTTTCTTATTCACTCACTCTTTAGGTGGTGGTACTGGTTCCGGTTTAGGTTCCTTATTATTAGAACAATTCTCGAATGATTACGGTAAGAAATCCAAATTAGAATTTGCTGTCTATCCAGCTCCTCAAGTTACCACTTCCGTCGTTGAACCTTATAACACCGTCTTAACTACACATACTACTTTAGAAAATGCTGATTGTACTTTCATGCTCGATAATGAAGCAATTTATGATATGTGCCGTAAGAACTTAGGTATCGCCAGACCAAATTTCAGCAACTTAAACACTTTGATTGCTCAAGTTGTTTCTTCCGTCACTGCGTCTTTAAGATTCGATGGTTCTTTAAATGTTGATTTAAATGAATTCCAAACAAATTTAGTTCCATACCCAAGAATTCATTTCCCATTAGTTTCTTATGCCCCAATTATTTCAAAATCAAGAATTTCCCATGAAGCTAACTCAGTTGCAGAAATTACCGCTGCTTGTTTTGAACCAGGTAACCAAATGGTTAAGTGTGACCCAAGATTAGGTAAATATATGGCTTCTTGTTTATTATATAGAGGTGATGTTGTTACCAGAGATGTCCAAACTGCTGTTTCTGTTGTTAAATCCAAGAAGACTGTCCAATTAGTTGACTGGTGTCCAACTGGTTTCAAGATTGGTATCTGTTATCAAAAACCAACTCAAACTGCCGAATCTGAATTAGCTGATGTTACCAGAGCAGTTTGTTTATTATCCAACACTACTGCTATTGCTGATGCATGGCAAAAGATTGATAGAAAGTTCGATTTAATGTACAAGAAGAGAGCTTTCGTTCATTGGTATGTCTCTGAAGGTATGGAAGAAGGTGAATTTGCTGAAGCCAGAGAAGATTTAGCTGCCTTAGAAAGAGATTATATTGAGTTAGGTGCCGACTCTTACCCAGACGAAGAAGAAGAATATTAATTTCAGAAAGCTGGACTACTATTAACAATTTTGATTTTTTCATGATTCTATTCTTTTTTATTTTGCGATATTTTAATTTTTTCAATTAATGCTAATACTATAATAATTTTTTCTTTGGGTGAGTTGGCTAAATTTTTTTTTGTTTTACTCTTAACTATTATTTTTTGTTTTGTTGTACTTTTTCTAGTTTTTTCTCTCTTATAGTTTTTTGATCACTCTATCTCTCTCTTATCTATTATCAATATACCCCCTCTCTTTTTCATTTATTTTATACTTCTTGTCTGTCTTCAATTTTTGAAGTGGACGATGTTTTGTAATTATTAATTTAATATTGGAAGAGATATTTGAATGAACGAATGAATCTAAGTGTAGAGACTAGCTAGGGAAATGAAAATACGCGCCACGGCCGCAAGTAACGGAGTTCACTAGCCACATAGGCTCGGTCGGGGTTAGCCTGCTATTTCCGGGGAAGAAAATCAGAGGAACTTCAGTTCTTTTTGATTAGAGAAGATGAGCTAGCTGTATGCAGTCCGTTTGCCACCCAACTTCATCCTGACTCAAAACATTGCTATAGCTCCTAATTTACAATGCCAAACACACCGAACACTGACAAGGTCAGAAAGACCAGAAACAGAGTTCCCACGTCTTGTGAACCATGCCGGAAAAAGAAAATGAAGTGTGATAGACAGAAACCTTGTTCCAGCTGTATCAAGAATAACAGTGAATCCTCTTGTAGATACGCCTCTCATCAAAGTGAAGGCGCTAAGAATGTGCAATTAACTAATGAAATCATCAGATTGAAAATGAGAGTTAATAAATTGGAAAAAATTTTGCAATTGAACAATATAGATATGACACCTTACAATGATTTGTCCATAATTATGAACCATCATTCAACTGACAGTTCAAGTCCCGAAGAGACGGAAGATCCAGTTGTTTCACTTTCAAAGAAATTTGATAAGCTAGTGTTCAAAGAAAATTACATCGTTCATGCTGCTAGTACTTCTTATATGACTTTAATCTCAGGTGATAGTGAATTGTCGGTTATCTTTGGAAAATTCTTCAACAAGCATAAGAAAGAATATCAAGCTTACTTGGACTTGCAAAGGATTAAAGTTAATGCAGATTCAGTGAATATGTTAGAAGATACACCTCAAATGCCTAAAAGTGTCGTGACTTCAAACGTTGATGCTTGTAGCGTTGCTACTCTTAATAGTACCAACTCTAATAGTATGCTTGGTGGCTTTGACACTGAAAGTCAGCCCATGTTCTCCAAAGTGTTGGACATTTTGGAAAAAATCAATAATATTCTACCTCCTATGTTTGTCATTCAAGCCTTAGTTGATAATTTCTTTGCACATGTTTATTACTTGCTACCATTTATTGATGAAACCGTGTTTAGAGAAGAATTAACTTATGTTTTGACTGCTGATCGTAGAGGAAAACCAAAACTAATTCTGACTCATGTTCAAAATGCGTCTATTGTTTCTTTGTTATTGCTTGTGCTGAGATTCAGTTATTTGGCTGTTAATATTAAAGATTTCGCTGAGGATGTTTCACTAATTGAAAACGAAAATTTGGCTATGATGATTAAAGCAAATATTTCTATTGATGAGGAATTTGTTGGTATGGCCAAGAATTTAATATTGAGTATGCCTGGTGCAGATAGTATTTTCAAGAAAGTTTCAGTTAGAATTGTTCAGGTGTTCTTATACTTAAAATTATACAACACTTATTCTCCTGAATTGAACGATGAATCTCAAGAAAGTTCAATTGCTATTGGTATTTTAACCCAAATGACTAGAATCATAGGTGGTAATAGAGACCCTGATATGTTCCCTAATTTATTTAGAGATGATACTTCAAAAAATATCTGGAGAAGAATATATTATAAAATTTTAGATTTAGATGCAAACAATTCTTTCCAATTTGGATCCCCTTTAATTATTTCTGACGAATATGATGTTAAATTGCCATCTTTAAATCAAAGTACTTCCAAAATGGTAGATGATTTTAATAAAGGTCTACCAGTTGACATTACAGGAAAAGATTTGAAGAAGGTCATAGTTGAGAAGTGTATTAATAATGATGTTGCCTTAGAATATGAATCCACAAAGCTTATCAGGGAAGCAATGAAGTTATGTAACAGTTTAGATGGAAATGTCAAAAAATCAAGTTTCCAAGCTCTTATTAAAAGAACCGAAACTTTCTTGAATACCAGAATCCCAGCTACTTATGAATTATTTGATTTAAGTGATTTGCAAGGAAACCTGCGTGTTGAAGATCCCCTTGAGAAGATTTTCAATATTCCAAAGGTCAAAAAGCTTGAAATCAGAGTGATATTAGCTTCTCTCATCTGTACACTAAACTATTTGCTATACTTGAATGAAGATAGCTCCAATTATAAAGCATGTGTGGAATTAGCCGTCCAAGCTACTGAATACTCTTTAATTCAATTCAAAGTTGTTTATGATTATTGTGTGTATGCTTGTGAAACCGAAACATTACATGGTCATACTACCAAACATCAAAAATTTAAGAAGTTTTCTAACAAATTGGACCTTTTCATACTTAAGAGAATAAATTCAGAATTTCAAAAATCAAACTTATGGATGGCTTCTATTTTCTTGAAAAATTTCACTACATCTAGTTTAAAGTTTGAGGTTGTTTTAAGAGAAATGAGTAATGCAACTGATTCTGTTTCTGTTTTAAATTGGTTAAACGTCGACTTGGGTAGTAATTATTCAAACGATCAATTTTTGGTTTTATTATTTCATTACATTAAGGAATATTATTTCTTATCTTCTTCTTTAAAAACGACCTGTTTTTCATGCTGGAGAAATTCTACTTTGATTAAAATTTTTATCAATTACTTCAAGAATTCTAATGAACAACAATTTCGCAGATTTTTGCTTAACCCACCCGATAAGATGCAATTCCAAACAATGTCAAATAATAATTCCGTAGATAATACTCCATATCAAAAGAATGAGATGGATGAAGATATCAATGATGAGGATGTAACTGAGGCAAAGCGTTTAGAGAAATTAATTAATGATTTGGATGTTATGAAGGAATTGAATTTACCAGCTGCTAATATGGAAGATTTAGTTTACGATAATGAAGACAGTTTATTTGAAGCATTAGCACAAGATTCTCATGAATTTACCAAATACGCTAAAGGATACGAATTGTTTAATTTTGGTCTCTACGACAATTCAACCTCTCAACAAAATGTTTCACAATCACACAATCCATTAAATTCAAATCAATTTGGTGAATTCAATTTTAATAGTGAAGTTGGTAGTATCCCTAGCACCTGGTCTACTAATACAACTAGCACAGGCCCAAGTCCGCGTGATTTGAAACATAATGGAAGTAGCTTCAGCGGTAGCTCAACATCCGGAAGCAGAAATGATTTCCATTACGATTCTTTACGTGGATCCCGAGCAAATGGATCTCGTTCTAGTGGTGTCACTCCTATGTCTTCTACTGGCTATGGCAGTAGTAGTGGCGGTAATAATAATATAGTTCAAAAACCATTTTCTGGAAGTTATGTTGGATTCATGGGATTAGATAAGATTGGAGATGGTAGTTTAATTGATAGCATTGGTGCTATCAACTCGCCTGGTGCTAATTCTACTGGTTTTACTCCTGGAAGCACAGATAAGGAGATTAATCTTGAACAATTAGTGAGTCAAATTGATAAAGACCCTATGTTCAAACCTAATCAAAGTTCAGCTTGATTTTCGGCCCTCTTGTCCCTGTTTATAGTTTTTATGACAAGTTTTCTGATATTTGCTTGTTTATTTTCTGTTATTTCTGTTTTGGATTTGGATTTTCCTCCTTCTTTTTAAGGGTACACTGGTGACTCGTTTTATGTAATTATTAATCTCTTCTAGTTTAAAAAAAATCGAAATATTATTAAATATTAAATATATATTAGAGATTAAATTGAGAAAGCGACGCATAAACTAAAATTCAATATTAACAAATAAAACGTCAGAAGTATCTACGAAAAATCCCTTATCGCCCACAATCCAATTACTTGTACTAACATTACCACCAACATAACTATTCCAGTTGGTAATATCCCATTTCAAACCTTTAGTAGAAATAACAACAGGCTTAACCAAAGGGAGCAATCCAACATTTCTTAACTTTAAATGTTCCTTGCCTTTATTATTAATTCTATTTGGAGAAGCAACACCATTAATCGTCTCATCTCTATTCAAAGCAACGAAATTCTTACCCTTTTTCAAAACCAAGACGAATTCTAAGTATTCGGAATTCAACATCACAAACTGCATATTAGGCCTTGTGTTCAAACATTTGGCAATTTGACCACTAATGCTAATGGATTGATCGAATCTACCACCAATTGCACCAATTGCAAAAATGGTCATTTGTTTAGAATTGAATTCAAGCTGTGGTCTAAAAAAATGATCAGTTTCTAATTTCTGTAAACCATCATAATCATCAGCTTCAGTAATTATATCTAAATCGGGATAATTTACGGATAAATTGATAAGAGTGATAGATTTTTGTATATCTGATGCATATTGTGATGATTGAAGTTTTATTTTTGTTCCATGGAGAGCATAAAACTGTTTACAAGTATCAGATAGCGAATCTAAGTCACCAACTATGTAATCAGGTATCAATTCATCTTGCAGGCCATGTTTGTGAGCATATTCATAAAGTCTTGCTGAACCACCATCTGCACATATTTTCAAAGCCACTTGATTCCATAGACCTTGAAAGAATTGTATAGGTAATTTGATCTCTTGGTTGAGTATTAGTAACACCTTTATTGGCCCAGTGGTTGTATTAGGATCGTAGTATTCTGATAACCTGATCACGTTTACGTCTGCTGAAGATGTAGGAATTTCAATTGAAATTGTATCTGGGTTTTCGGTGATGTGTGTATCTGATTCCAAAGACATGAACGCTGTTAAGTGAATGACCCGCTGACTTGAAGTTATTATCTGAGTATGTTTGTGATGACCCCCTATCCTCGGAGGTATGCCAAATGCAGTTTAAGCTACGGTTTGCGCATACAATAAGGTCACCTCTTCCCTGATTAACCGAAATTCATAAGTAAATTTTACGTTGAATAAGTTCAACAAGGCGCTGAGCGGCTGATGTTTTAGATCACATGACCCCACCCCATCTTCCCCGCCGGAAAAGTATGTCACGTGCTTCTATTGTTCATGTCAAGATATATGTCTCACATAGTGCTTGAGCATGAAGGTGATCATGTTACACGTGATAGTATGTGGGGCTCAACAGGGTTTATTATTAGGTCCAGATGAATGGCATCAAAGTGCACTAGCGAAGTATTTTCAATGTGCAATAAAAGCCGTAGACGCCAATCTTATATTGATGAATATCGCGTATGGTTCGATGAGTGCTTAAAATTTCGATTTTCTGTCAATCCATCCGATCTATCTTGGTATATGGCCTAAACTATCTATAAACTTCACTAAAATTTCATACGTACATACATAAATGAATGAAATAAACATTAACATGTTTCTAACTGAGTGACAGTTCAGTTCAATCAATCCGGTGGAGAAGACTAATTAAGGAGTTAAGAATTGGAATTGCAATGCATAGTGTCTCGGTTAATTTATTTTCAATTATATACATTAATTTAAGAATTAATATACTCATGATATTAATTGCTATTATAAGTGAAAGGGAAGTTTTTTAAAAGCTGGCGGTACAGCTTTCAGGTCCGAGGAGGTCCTCTTTCTACTATCTAGCAGCTGGAATTAAAAAGTTACCCCAGAATTATATATAGCAGATGCTACGAAGTTGCTACCATATCAGTCAAGCAGACTACACTTGACTAAATTAAAATTATAAATTTATATGTATAATGCATTACTTCAAGATTGCTGTTTTAATCTGTCTGGCTTAGCTGTAATACAATCAGATAAATATATATATAGTGCACTCAATTAGCCTCAAAAAAAGGAAACATGTGCACAGTAATACATAATTACGGTTAAAAGTTCGATAACGGTCCAGATCTTGAATCTATCCTATATAGGATAGATATTCGATTATGAACACACATAGTCTAATGTCCTCTTAAAGTGAAGAGATTCCTTGTAACATGAATGTTAGTGAAGCTGATTCTAACAAACTATTATATTGTTTGTATAAATGTAAGTAATTAAAGCTCGGTTTTCACCGTGTACATACAATTTCAACCTATTTTCAATTTTAATATATATATAAGCCGGAATAGCCCCTCAATAATAGCCCGATTTGAGACATATGATCTATACAAGGGGTGCTCGGGCCCCATATCTGTATGTAGATTTTGTGGTTGATATCAAGCTTTAATTTTACTTTTAATTATATTTACCTTTAATTATCTAATCCGTGAGTCACACTATTCACATGCATTTTAGAGGATTACAAATTATATATACGAAATTACCTCTACAACCTATAGATTTATATGTAGCCAATATTGATATAGCACAACGTCTATACATGTTTTGATGCGCAGATTAAGTGGAACGAACCTGGTCCCACTAATACATATGGCTCAACATGTCATGTACATGTATGGGAACGTGCTACCAAGACCCGCCATGTTAAGATAAGACTCTTAGTATCACTATCAAAATTTCCGCGGTTCCAACAATTAGTCTTCACCTATATCTATTTACCAATTCGCCATCTGAATTCTACAAAGTTCAATTGAAGAAATGAATCTTTTTTCTTATACTCTATGATTAATTCATGACCCTGATTGCTGGGGTCCATTTCATACCCACATGACCATCGTTACCCCAATTGCGATGTCTTACCATAGTAATGAGCAGAACACATACATATATACCTGACAACCAATATGTCTCAGTGTCTGTCTTGATGACGCCGAATACACTCTCAGCACTTCGTAATCAAGATCCCGGGAGAACCTGCACTACCTATATCTGGCACATGCCTCAATTTTGTTCAAGTCTTTTGCCTAATTAAAACTTGACCGCAACCGAATTTGGATCAGGCTCGCTCAATGTATATAACCTAACTTCGTCTATATAATCTTGGTCAGCTGGGCAAACATAAATATCCAATTTAACTATCAATAGAGCTGAAATTATTCACCCCGTATGACAAACACTGTCTCTCCCCACACCTTCTTATCCTAACTTTCAAGTTGAGATAGTTTTTGTTCTCCGGTTATAGGATACAGAGGATCTAGTACAATCTCCACTATGGGGCTGGCTATATATTCGCTCACCGGAAGTCGGCTACTCGTTTTTATTTTACATTTTATCGCTAGTACGCTCAACTCATTACTCTGCAGGCGATATGCATGAGCGGCCAACTCCACCTAATTTATGAAACTGTCCAAGCCTTCTAATTAATGTCAATTCTAAGATGGCTCACGCAATTATGAATATGTGTAATGCACGTGACGGTCAAGGAATATTATATTAATTAGAAACTGGTAGTTCGGTAGATTTCAGTTGGCTTAGTCAAGTGCATGATTGGGAATTAAATGTACTATGTGCCACTTCCCGGCCTTGAATTGAGAAAACACAATAAATTAGCTCTATGTTGTCATGGAATTCTCGGATTCTATAGATATGTGTGTATATATGTATTGGGCCACTCCCTGGACTTAAGGGTTTAATACCAAGACATAAATTAAGTACTTGTTGTTGGCCCATTAATCATATGAGCTATACGGCTTAATGAACCCAGATATGTATAAGCTAGAAATATATATGTTGATTGAATCAGAATTTTATATAGCTTACTTATATATATCGAAATATGGATATAGGCTGAACTTGGATCAACTGTAACCTATACGGATTTTATGTAGTATTTCAACTTGCCATAAAGCTGTGATTTATATAGTGTACTTAATTATATGCATCAAAATTGAAAGTTGCTGGTATAGCCGACCATGTAGTAAATCCAATTTGTTATGATAATCGAGGGGATTGAGTTAATCCTTATACGTTTGATGATCATGATCTTGATCTTGATCTTGATCATGATATTGATCTTGATTTTAACTCTTGATGGAAGTAAATACATGATATCTATCTATATTTAGAGATAATAATTTTATCTTGGTCAATATTAATTATTATATTTTTTGTTTTTGACAGTCTGACGTGGCGGACGGACTGACACCAATAAAATTGTCTCAGATCCTGTGCATACTAATTAATTAATTGTTTTAATTGGAAGCAGTATTGTAATAAAACAATTCTATTATGCGCTATGTGCGCAATCGGATTGTTCGCTAGCATATTATATAGTTTCCACTGTACACTTACACCTCTACGTAAATTCCTTATATATTCCATGACTCTACATATGCGTTTGTTTAAAACTTATCTTATATACATGTATATGTTAGTAAAATTTGGAAACCACGTTATTTTTAATTTCATGTAAGATCACTGGTTATGCTTCGATTACATAACCTCACATATACACCACGTACTGTATATGATGATGATCGGCGTGTATTATCGATCTATCTAATTATATACGTTGTTATTGCAGATGTTTGCATACACGGTCTCCTTGATAGTCATTCATTAATTAATTAACCATATCGATGGGATCTATATAAATCCCAACGATTCCCCATCTTTCACAACTTCCTCAGACTTAATCTAGTTTTATTAAACACTTATCAATCAAACTTAACAGAAACAAACAAACAAACAATGCTCTACAATACTCTTTGCCAACTGACAGTTGCCTTAATATCTTTAGCTAACGCTGCTCCAATCCCAGTCCCAGAAGTTGCTGAACCAAAATCCATCACATTCGGTTCCCATTTCAGATATGCTGATTCTGAATTAGTTTCTAAACTTCAAAAGAGAGATACTGTTGTCGATGCTTCATTCCATCAGACTTTAGTCACATTTCCATTAACTTATGCCGGTCAAGAGATTACTTTTGTTGCTGATACCGGTTCTTACACTGCTTGGGCTTTAGACTCCAGTGTTGGTGGTACTTTATGTAGTCACGATTCATGTATCGATTCAACTGGTATGAGACTTTCTGGTGGTTATTCCATTTCATACGTTGGTGGTTTTGGTGCTACTGGTAAATGGTCTCAAAACACAATTTCTATTGATGGTGGTGCAAGTACTGCCAAGAATTATAAATTAGGTGTTGCTACCGCTACCTCTGGTAGTAATGGTGGTTACTCTTGGTGTGGTTTAGGTTATAACTCTGCTAACTCCAACACTAACAAGCAATTATTAGACACTTTAAAGACAGGTGGTTTAATTGATAAGAAAGTTATTACTTTTGAATATGATACCGAAAACTTAGACTTAGGCTCTGAAATTATGGGTGATGCTAAGATTACCTTTGGTAGTTTCAATGCTACCGATGACATGAAATCTTTCAGCAGATCTGCTACTACTGGTATGGAAATTGGTTTTAGTTCTGTTACCAAAGGTGATGCTTCAGTTGATGCTCAAGGTACTAAGAACATTTTGTTCGATACTGGTACTACTAACGTTGAAGCTAAGGCTAAATATATTACTGTTATCAAAAACAGTTTCTCAAATGATGCTGACTACCCATCATTTTTCAAATGTTCTACTTACAAAGATACTGTTATTGACTTTGAATTGGATGATGGTGCCACTTTATCTATCCCATTATTAGACATGTCATGGAACTACTACCAAGAAGATTATGACTTATGTCAATTAATGTTGAGTACCTTAAGTGACAGTTATGGATATGAAATGGTCTTCGGTCAATATTTGATGAAGAATTTAGTTACTTCTATTGATGTTGAAGATAACACAATTAGTATTGCTCCAACTAACAATGCTTCATGGAAATAAATGTTTCTTCTTTAAATTTTACTGGTTTAAAATATTCCTCTACTGTGTAGAGTGGTCTATCTCTGAGAGATGGATTTGAAATTGGATATTTCAACTTTTTTTATTTCATTCTTTTCGTTTTAATTATTCTAATTATTCTAATATGATCTTATGATTTCTACTTTATTTATACATACTAAAAAGTTTTTGTTTTGGTTAGGATTTTTTTATAGACTGGTTTTTATTTGAGTTCAGGAAACTCTAAAAATTTCCTTTCAGCTTCAGTTTCAGTTTCTTTTTGTTTGTTTTAACGATTAATTCAAATATACTTTTTAATAAACTTCTATTAATTAATTACTATATATCGATATGTTTATCGACTATATGATGAAGAAGACATACAAAGACTCACAGCAACTCATTCCTGGTTCTGATCGGTTTTGAGTTTTTGCTTGCTCCTATATCGTTTTTGCTCTTCAGAAAAAGGGATACCTCTTTTGAAATTCATGCTTCTGCCTGGAAGTTAGCTTTAGTGCTCAGTCTCATCTTTGAACGGCTCTTAAAAATTTCTTCCTATTTTTTTATTTTTTTTTTTTATTGTTTTCATCTCCTTTTTAGTTTATATAGTTGTTCAATTAGACCTGTAAGACGTATAATCTGATAATTTTTACGTAAGTTGATATGTTACTTTAATAACTTTCTGTTTCAAATCTAAGGAATCCCAAGCCTTAACTCTAAAAAAATTTAATATGTAATTTAGTGATAATTTATTACTAATTATAATCACTCTTGCACGTTTCAGGTAGCATACATGCGATATTTCTTATAGAACATTATGGCATTGACATCATCAAAATATGCAGGTATATTTGCAGTTAATGTGTTAACAATCATCTTATATTCTGGAAGACCTCCCTTACTTCTGCACCATTAGCCAGCTCCGAGGGCCGAGGGTAGCTTGCCCGTGGGCCAATTTTAGGTGAACTAAATATACAAATTATAATATATAAGAGTTTAGGGAATATAGACAATCAATTATGATACATAGAGAGAAAGACAATATTAAGGATTAAGGAAAAATAGAGATGGAAGAAAAAATCGAGAAAAAAAATGAGGAAGTGAAAAAGATTTATGTATAAATGGTGTGATATTAGAACCAAGGATATATGTTAAGCCCTTGGCTTTCTGTTCTTTTTGGATGAGCTAGTTACTATACTCGTTTCTGCTTCTTCGACAGGATCGGCATATCCACCAGGCTTCTTACCGTGATCAACGCCCATATTTTGCAATCTTTTAATACCTTTTTCCTTTTGAAGTAATCTCCATCTGGTTAATTTGGCAGAGTCATGGATTTGGAAACCATATATCTTAGGGGTGTAAATATCGACGCTGTGAACAGGGACGAATTCAGGATAGGTTTGTAAAAACATAGAAGGGAAAGAAGTACCAAAGAAAGCACCATCTATAGCAGCATGCCTTGAAGACTTTGGATTATATAAATCTTCACAATTAGGACAGTATAACTTAACAGAAGAGACTTTAGGAACATCACTTAAACCAACAGGTAGCAAGGGGGTCAATTTGCAATGAACTCTAGGACAATAACCGAAATCGGCATTTCTATATTTCTCCAGCATTTTGCTTAAACCTCTTATAGTGATGATATATCTAGCGTGAATCAAAGCGTATAGAAACTTCGCACTTTCTTCTAGTTTTGCTCTTGTTTGTTCAGGTTGGTTTTCATTAATTTGAGTTCTGTCGGCTATTATATCGACCAATAAAGAAATACGATCAACGTATTGATTTAAGCCAGTCAAGTTGAATCTGTCAGTTATGTATTCGATGTCGACATCGCAAAAGTATTCATTACCACGACTTCCTAAGAACCAGTCTATCCAGTATTCTGTAAAGTCTGATCCCGAGTCACTTATGAATTCGTTGTTTGAGGCCATTGAAGGGAGTGGGTAAATAAATTATAATAGTATGAGACTGAGGGGTGGTAATCAAGACAGTAGAGGTCAGCTGCGTGGGCGTAAGCAGGTTTGTTTAAGAGTAGGGACGATCTCTGGACGAGTTTGAGAGTCTGGAGGTCAATGGAAGTGTTCAAAGGGTGCCCTGTGTCCTGGCATTGAGCTGTCTGTTGTCGTTCAATGAGTTTGAACTCGAAATTAAAATTTGCCTTGTGGCACGCGTCGCTCGCTGGCAGACAAGGTTCAAGAACCAACACTAAACAAACAACTGAACACTGAACAAACAACTGACTCCTAGACAGCTCACCAACAAGACTCAAAACTACAATTCACTCCAATCCCGCTGCAAAGTGGAAAGGCCCCATAAACGTCACTACTCCTCTCTATCTTTCTCTCGTCACGCCCCTTCCACTATGTACTTGCTCAGTGCGTCGTTCTCCAACTCTGCTTCCCACTACGTTTCCGTCAACTCCACGAACACATTGGTGGCAACGGCTGGCTCTGACGGAAACATCCATATTAGGTCTATGGCACAGTTCCAAGGCCTAGTCCCTGATCTCGATGACCAGCCAGTGCCTGAAATCAACTTGGACAACGACCCCGGATCTCACGTCATAACATTAGATTCAGATTCAAATGACAACAGCAACAACAACGAGAACAACCCAGATCATCCTTTACTCAAGAAACGAACAGAGGAAGCATTGATTGCCACCGATAAATCCCCAACTGTTGCTTCTCGCCAATTACAAACTTCTCCTTCAATCGATAAATCCAAATTAGAACAGGCTCAAACCCCAATAAATATAGTTGGGATACGAAGTAGAAGTAAAATTACTTGTTTAAAGTTTGCCAATCTACCTTCAGACTCAAATTTATTGGTTGCTGTTTATAAGAATGGCGAGGTTTATATAGTTACAAACCCAGATAATAAAGAAACTTGTCAAACTAAGTTTATTTTTAAACATGTTAATGGCCTCTTGCTAGATTTCAGTTGGTCTGCTGATGATCAATTATTGGCCTTTACTTCAATGAATAATGAAATTATGATTTATGATGTCTTTTATCAAAAAATGTTAACGACTTTGCATTTACATCAATTGAATCATGGTGATGAGTCTGATTCAAGTGTCCCAGTTAAAGGTATATCTTTTGACAAAAATTCAAATAAGTATCTATTAACTCAAGGTGACGACAAATTTTTAAATGTTTTAGAATACCATTTAGAAAATAACCCAGATGAAGGTCGAATCTTTAAATATGAAATACGTGAAAGAATAGGCCATCTTATAACGTCTTCAAAATTAAACAAGGCTGCAGTCAGAAAAGTTTCTTGGTCCAGAGACGATCGGGTTTTCAGTTGTCCTAAAACTGCAAAAGGTAAAATTGCCATGATCTCTCTTTTAAATAATCCAGATCCTATAAATCAGCAAAATTGGAATGACTGGTGTATGTTTGCAGGTCATGGATTTAAATGCACAATGACTCAATTTTCTCCCTGTATTTATAGAAATCCCAAAAATTCAAGCACAGATGACTTTTCTCCTACTACTGGTAGATACTATTACATTTTGGCTTCAGCTTCTTATGATTCAACTATTGCTATTTGGAATACTGCTGCTAGCGCCCCTTTAATAATAGCAAATGAAGTTAGTGCTAACGGTATTCAAGATATTTGTTGGAGTAATGATGGTAAATTATTATTTATAACTACTAGTGCGGGCGAATTGTTATTAGGTGTTTTTGGTAATAATGAATTAGGTGAAGTCGTTCCTTGGGATGATAAAGCTTGTGGTGTCCTGGATTTAGATACTCTAACTAAACAATTCAAAGAGTCTCAAGTTGGTACAAGAGATGAATTTCTGAGAAAGCAGGAAAAGAAAATGTTGGAAAGTTTGAATCAAAAATCTGAAAAAGGTAAGAAGAAAGATACAAAAGAAAAAAAAGAGTCTAAGGAAACCAAAGATACTAAAGAGAAGAAAGATACAAAGGAGAAAAAAGAGAAGAAAGAACCCAAAGAAAAGAAAGTGAAGAAAGAAAGATCTAATTCCAAGTCATCTGTAGGTGATTCTAAAAGTGATTCTAATAACTTTGAAATAATTGAATATACACCAACTGGTAATAGCAATAAGAAACCGGATGACAAGAAAATAATAATTAATTTAGATGGGCCTTCTGATTCACCTTCTCCAACTGCCACATCAACCCCACCTCCGGAGAAAAAGAAAAGAAAATACACCAAGAAATCAGATTTTTGGAAGACTGTTAATAATAGTAGTCATTTCAAAGGCTCACTGGATAAAGACAGTGTGAATCCAAAAGATAAAGAAGTGTTAATAGCTCCAAAACCACTGGCTGCTACTGCATCAGTATTAACTTCTCCTTCTAAAGACACCCCTCCTGCTCCCGTTAAAACGGTTACTCCTAAAGAAACGGAGAAAGCTATTGCCCCTGCTCCACCTAAAGAGGTAAAGAATGGCAAGAAGCGTATTCAACCTACTCCAGTCACCAACGGAAATACAAAATCAACACCACTGACCGCTGAACAACAGCAACCACCACCACCACCGAAAAAGAGACCTTTAGTTGTTTCTGAGTTTGATGGACCATCACGTAAAGTTCCAAAAGATTTGTCTAACAAAGTTGCAAAGAAAGTGAAAAAAGATAGTGCTGGCGGTGAGGGCGATCCTTCCACCGAACCTAATACTCAAAAGAAAAAGAAAGAACTGGAAAATGTTGAATATATCGGAAATGTTGTTTTAAACCCGCAAGTTTCATTTAGTAATATTCGTATCACAATTCCAACAGTTAAACAAGTCTTACAAAGGTCTTTACCTGAAGATGATTCAATTATACTAGAAATACAAAATGGTAATGGTCATGAATCACAACCTACTAGAATCGCACTACAAAAGAGAATCAATGATGAGCAAAAAAAACAATTATTTGTTGATTTCATACCAAATAGAGTTCATTTAGCCACAGGTGCTGGTTGCTATTGGGCATTGTCAACTACAAATGGACAAGTTATAACGTATACTGATTCAGGAAGAAGAATTTTGCCTCCTATAATACTTGGTTCTCCATTATCTTTTCTAGAAATTAAAAGTCAATATTTAATGGCTGTTACAAGTATAGGTGAACTATACACTTGGAATTTACAAACTCATAAGTCTGTTTTTAAACCAACTTCATTGTATCCTTTATTACAACCAATTTACAGATCAAGCCAATTTGAAGTGTCTACTTCTCAAGCTAATGGAAGTTCCGTAGATCAAAATGGATTGATTTTCGTTAATGGTGAATTATTAACAAGATCTGAAAATTTAACCATGTGTTCAATCACTTCAAATGGTATTCCTATTGTTACTTTAAGTAATGGTAATGGGTATCTATATAATAGCGATATGAGTTCATGGTCATTGATTAGCGACTCCTGGTGGGCTTTCGGATCTCAATATTGGGATTCAACTGGCTCAATAGCTCATACAACCAACTCATTATTGGGATATTTAGAAGCTAATACAAACGAAGAGATTTTAAGGAAGGGCAAAGGCAGATTTTTCAGTAAGATTTCCAAAGTTATGTTGATGAGAGAAGGGTATGAAAATTTAGAAACTGTTATTTCGTTGAATCATCTTGAAAATAAAATCACAATTTATAAATATTTAGAAGATGATAAAAATTTCAAAAATTTTTTGATTATTTACGTTCAGCGGTTAGGTGAGTTGAATTTGAAAAGTAGATTAGTTGAAGTTTTCCAGGAATTGTTTTTAGATATGGATGATAAAGTTTGTGGGTTTACTAAAAAAGATTTGTTACGTGATTTGATTTTAAGTTGCTCCAAGTACAGAGAGGTTCAAAGAGTCTTGTTACAATACGGTGATTCCATCGGAATCATTGAAGATGACTTCATTTAAATTGACTCATTATCTAAAATGTATATTTATTGATTATTTTTCCTAATATTTTATTTTGTTATTACTATGTACAATATGTATAATGAACAAAAACATTGTTGTAGACTATTAACAATTAAATCAGACAGGCTTCTAGTAACTAGTCCATACCAACTAACTTCATAATTACTTTTAAATTCTTGCTAGCCAAAGTTCTTGCCTTTTCTGTACCTATTTTGCCCAATTTTTCTAAATATTCTCTATCTTTCATTAATTCAGCATATTTAGCGCTTGGCTCAGATAAATCTTTAATTAATTCATCTGCGACTAAAGCCTTTAAATCCTTTTTCGATAAATCTTCCACTTGAGGAATCAAATCTTCAACATTACATCTTTTAACAGCAGTTAAAATGGTCAACAAATTAGAAATTCCGGGTCTGTTGATTGGATCAAAAGTGATTTTACCATCAATTGAATCAGTTGTAGTTTTATTAATTTTCTTTCTAATCTGATCTGGATCTTCAGTTATATAGATTTTCGAATTTGCATCGGGATCACTCTTGGACATTTTTTTTAACGGATTTTTCAACGATAGGATTTTTTTAGTTGGCGCTAGTAGAGTCTTTGGTATGTTGAAGAAATCTGAATTTGTCTGTTTATTAAATGACTCAGCAATTTCTCTAGTTAGTTCTAAATGTTGAGATTGATCAAGGCCAACTGGAACATGAGTGGAATTATATAGTAAGACATCAGAAGCCATTAACACTGGATAAGCAAATAGGCCTAGTTTAACTTTCCCCAATTCATTTGAGATATTTGCATCGGTTTTCAAATTAGCCTTAGATTTCCATTGGGTCATTCTATTCAAGATACCCATGCCTGTAACACATGACAATATCCATTGTAATTGCGAGTGTTCAGGTATTTGTGATTGATAAAACAAAGTGACATCATTAGGATCCAATCCACAGGCAATTAGTGAAGCAAATGCCTCTATTCTTTGCTCTCGCAATATATTATAATCTTGTGGAACCGTTAATGAATGTAAATCTGCAACGAAAAATAATAATTGGGAGCTTAGATTTTCAGTTTTGATCTTATGTGATAAATCACTCCAGTTTCTGGTGGCTCCGAAATAGTTACCTAAATGGAAAGTTCCTGTTGGTTGTATCCCACTGAAAATTATTGAATTCTCTGGAATGTGATAATTAGGATCTGATATTAGTGGAATCGTCTCCACTGTTGCTGCATTTGCTGTCGTAGAATAAAGCCTTTTTGCAGTACTTGTAACTATTCTCTTTGTGACTGACATTATCGCACGTCTGTGGAGTTTCTATGTTTTGCTCGAGTTCTGTTACCATCAGTTTGTTATCATCTTTTCTGATTTGATTATGAAGATCGAAGTAGTGAGCCAATTTATCCGATCACGTGATACACTTCGCGCACTACCCGAAACCTTTTGATTTGATGAAAAGAGCTGTCTGGGGTGGATTCAGTGTGATTGGTATATATTCGTGTTTCTTGTTTTGCTGGTGGAACAACCACATATCCAGATTTCAAATCATGGTGGAATCAGGCAAGCATAATAGGGCGGAGGATGACTTTTTTGCCTTTGGAGATTCAATTTCAGTGACTCCTCCAAGAAAGAAGAAGAAGAAGAAGAAGAAACATCACATATCCACGACACCAAGTTTGACTGACTCTCCAAGTGGTTCAGCTTCAAATTCCGTACTAAGTCCTGTGAATGTTGATGATCAACTAGAGATGGAGATAAGAGGAGCGTTATACTCCAAACCTAAAAAGGAAACCGTCCCGACTGAACCTAAATTAAGGAGAAGCCCAAGAAAGAAGCAAAACGATACTGAGCTGGAATCAATGCTAGGATTAAGTCCACCATCTGAGATACTTCATGAATTGCCAAAGAGAGCAAAACCTCAAAAAGTAGCAAACCTCACCACGGTGGTGGCAGATGAGAGTGATGATGACTTTTTGGATGGCCTTGCTGGCCTACAACAGCAAACGCAACAAGTTAATAGACAATTTAGTGTGGACGTTGAAGTGCAGGAAAATGATGAAAGAGCTATTTATTTGGTTGCTGGAAAGAAACTAAGAATGAAAAATATCAGATTTGTGATATACCTGACTATAGATATATCCGCACTTGGTATAATAGACAGACATATGCAAATAGAAATTAAAGGAAAGATGCCATTCCGTAGGATTATTGAAGCTGCCCTTGCAGATGCCAACATTGATTTAAATGACGAAGATCCAATATTACAGAGGTCCATTTCAGATATAGTGGTGTATATACAAGAATTGAATATAGTAATGAGACCCGTTTTAAAAGTTGGAAAATTATTAACTTATCAAGACAAATTACCACTTAATGACTCCGGAAAATATGAAATTCATGCTACTATTACTGCCAGTAGCGACGCTGATAGATTGAAAAATTCAACAGAAGAATCTGAATTTGTTGATGATATGGAAGCTGAGCTTGAAAATCAAGATTTGGAGAAAGAATTCACATTAACTTTGAGAGATCCAACTGGAACAGGAACTAAAGTTATCGTCAAAAGAGGTTTACCTGTAAAAGAGCTAATTGAACTCTATATTGCCAGACTTGAACACCCCTTTGGGTTGAAGGTTGAACTATCATTTGAAGGTATTCTGTTAGATCCAGAGTTATCAATCGATTTAACTGAAGTGACAGATAATTCAGAAATTGAAGTTAGCTACGATCAGGCTGAATTAGAAAAATTAAGATCGGAGTCCAAAGAGTTGGATTACGATTTAGGTGATGAAACTGGCAGTATCAATGAGTTAATTGAAGATTCAGATAAAGGTGGAGAAGGCTATTTCTTAGTTAACATGAAAGGTAAAGATGGCGTCAATTATAAGGTTCAAGTTAGATCTGAAACTATAATTAGTGCTTTGGCTAAACACTACCTTAAAAAGGCAGGAAAATCAGCACACACTAAAATTAAATTATTTTTTGACCACGATGAACTACCAATGGATTCAACTGTAGGTGATGCAGATATGGAAGAAGACGATTTAATTGACGTTGCTATTAGCTGAACCTATTTGAGACTATCATCCCATGTTTTAAATGGCTCTTGAATTTTTGTTACTTTTACTATTTCACTTCTTTTTTTGTGTTGTTTACTTTATGAAAGTGTAGTTTTATATAATATTTGTTTACCTTAATGAATTGTGTACAGTCTTAGTTTACTTCTACTTTGAATGGACTGTATTCTATTAAGTGTAAGTATGTACAAGCGTATAAATAAATAAAAGAAATAATCAAATCAATCTCTTAATATTTTTCAATGACCAGCCTTTTTCTTCTAATAAACCTCCAATCTTACCATTATCAACCACTTCTAAATTATTCAAATCTGGCTTACCCGAAACATAAGTAACATATTTATCAGGTCCGCAAACAAATGCAAATGAAGGATCAGGCGTAGTTTTACGTCTTTTAAAAATATTAAATTGCTGGAATGCATTTTCGGGCTTGACTTTAGTAATATCGATTTTGGGTATATGATCATGATCATCATCTTTTTCTTGGCCAGTGGTAGTGGAAGTAGGGTGACTGGAATTAGCTTGAGCTATTTGTTTTTTAACTTCCTCTTTCTTTTCTAGCAATAATTTCTGTCTATATTGTTCTTCAGATAATTTTATATCTGCGATACCCGTAAAATTAGGTAAAGTAGGTCTGAGGATATCTTTGGCAGTTAATCTCTTACCCTGGTCGCTTATCAAATAGTGAAACTTTACTCTGCCGATTTTTTCAGCAAAATAATTCAAAGTTTTAAATTGATCCATTAAAGTAGACTCATTATGTACAGACAAATAAGCCTCAATAAAACCCTTAGGTGGATTAACTGAGTATAGCATTTGTAACAAAGGCATTATACCTGTACCAGCACCATAAAAAACAAAGTTTTCAGCCTTTGGAAGGGACTCAGGGTATTCAGGATCGGGTTCAATTTTGGATAATAAATTGGCCAACTGTGGACGGTTTGTATATCTATCTAATGGATGCCCAGGAAATTTATATTCAACCTTTGGACCTCTAATCTCAATTTCACGTAAAACGCTTAAACTAGTTAACCATCTTGAAAATTCACCCATTTGATATTTTTTCACGATAATAATGAATTTGCCTTCTTCTTCAGATTTTGAAACCAATCTCAAACGGGGTTCTTTTGTATGAGGATCAGCTCCAGCAACGTATAATGGTAAAGGAGTATAATTTCTAACAATGTTAATATCCGGTTGTTTGATCTCAATACTCCATAGGGTACGACCATCGAATAATCGTTCATTGTTGATTAGTTTCGTGTGTCTATTCTTTCTGGTCAATTCGATTAAGAAGTGATCCTCATCAATTTGATGCTTAAACGATATCACATAAGGTAAGAATTTATCCTGCCTTAATAAAGCACCATCTTTATCTAAATCAGGGTCTGTTGTATTTTTGATATACGTGTAAGTGAAAATACCCCAACTTGCTAAGCCAGCAGCTACCAGAGAAGGCATGAAAGTTTTGAATTTTGATTTTGGCTTATATTTGTCTTTAATCTCTTGCTCTCTGAGTTGCTGTGGAGACTTCGGAGGTGGGAATTCATAGCTGGTTTCTTTGGTATTCAGTTCAGGGTTATATTTATATTTGTTCTTCTTCAACAAACTCTGTAGTTCTGGATCAATGGATGGAATAGCACCCTTTGGAATACTAACTTTGGAGGACTTGTCTGGGCTGTATTTTTCTAGTAGTTCGTCCTTTTTGTTGCTGTTTGTGGAAAGCAACTTGTTCCCCTCTTTGTAATCTTTTTGGTCCTTAGGATCTTTCGAAGAGGAAGAGTTGAATCTTCTAGGCTGACGGGCTGCTAACCCAACATAAAAAGACTTCCATAGTGGAATTCCCAAATTCCGTATTCTTAGAGACATGTTTAGGAAAGGTTTTGGCTCGTTTGCGGGTGGATCTGGTTGATCTTTGGTTCGTGTACTTAAAGATGCCGTTTTGGGGTTCTTTTTTCCATTTCGTCGCTGAAAGTTGAACCTCTTTTCCAGAATCCATTACTAAGTTTTCTAGTTTTGCATTCCTTTTTCAACGCACAAAACGCACACACGCTTCAAATCAACAGGATAATGTCACAACTAGAGTTAAAGCATACGTTTGAAGGTCATAAGGACAAATGCTGGTCGATATCCGTCCACAACAAACTACCACTCTTAGCAACAGCTTCCTCCGATAAAACTAGTCGATTATACAACTTGAAAACCAAACAATTGATATCTGTTCTAGATGAAAGCACACATTCAAAGACTATGAGAACGGTTGCATTCAAGCCTACTGGTGATTTTCCTTCTCTTGCTATTGGATCATTTGATTCTACAATTTCTATCTGGGGGAATGATTCAAATTACGAAGACGACAATCTATTACTGAGTGAAGGTGATGATGCTAATGATTGGGAATTGATGGCTATCATAGAAGGCCACGAGAATGAAATTAAATGTGTTGATTGGTCTTATGATGGATTATATTTAGCTACTTGTTCAAGAGATAAATCGATTTGGATATGGGAGGCCGATGAAGCAAATGAAGAATTCGAATGTGTTAATGTTATTCAAGAACATGAACAGGATGTTAAGTATGTTAAATGGCATCCTTTCAAAAACATTTTAGCTTCTTGTAGTTATGATGATACTTGCAGAATTTTCAAACAAGACGAATATGATCATGATGACTGGGTTTGCGTTGCTTCGTTAACTGGTTCTGATGGTACTGTTTGGTCCTGTGATTTTGAGAAAAAGGATTCTAATGTTGTGAGGTTGGTGAATTGTAGTGATGATGGACATATTAGAGTTTGGAAAAATATTGGTACTGGAAGTGAAACTACAGGTGATGCTTTACCTTCAACCTTGAAAGAAGAAGAAGAATGGAGGCTAGACTGCCTTTTACCTAATGTTCACAAAGGTCCTATTTATAGTGTTGAATGGAATACTAATGGGTTAATAGCAAGCTGTGGATGTGATGGTAAGATATCTGTTTACAAAGAAAAGGAGGATGGGACTTGGGAAGTGTTGTTAGTTAACGAGTTAAGTCATGGTGTCAGCGAATTGAATTGCTTGAGGTGGTTTGGGGATGATCAGTTACTATCTGCTGCCGATGATGGTAAGGTGAAATTGTGGAAGATAGATCAATGAAAAATTAATATATAGATAAACTACATAGACATAAACACACTATATATGCACACTCATACATAAGTTCAAGCTAAAATAACCAAGATTAAGAATAAAACAATAACACAGAGAATTATAAGTAACCAAAAACATAATTTTCTTTGTGCTCTATGATATTTATCAGCCTTTACTAAGTGTCGACTTGCCATTCTTGTATCGTTGACTGTAGAATAAATGTTAGTTTCTATATTATCTATCACTTCACCTTGGGAAAGCACTAAATTAGACAAGTCATGGAACATCTCATTGATTTCAGAAACACCGTTAGAAATATTTTCAATTTCTCTTTCTCTTTCTTCAACTAAATTTCGCTGATATTCCAATTCTTCAGCATTAACTGGTTCATATTCTATTATTAGTTGTTGTAGTTGTTGCTGTGGTCTTCGATTATCCTCTGAACTCTGTCTGCGTTCTTGATCTTGAATCACCTGTAAGTTAATTTCGTTTAATCTCTTATCTAATTCGGTGAACGTAGTCTGTAACTCATTAAACTGTTGCAATGATTTCTTTACACTAGAATTTAATTTATCTTTCACAAAACTTTGAGACTTATTTAATAAAGCGATATCTAAATCATTCAATTTGTTAGTGTAACCAGATAAAGACTTAAACAAAGGCACTAGCTTAGATATCAAGTTAGAAGAAGTCTTATGGAATTTTTCAACTTTACCACCATAGTTATCTTTGCTTTCAATACACTCATCCAAATAGTTCAAGTTTCTGTGCAAGTTGTTTAACAAATTGTTAATCTCTAGGAGTTTGTTAGATAACACGTCGTTGATGGAATCAAACTCTGGAGAGTCTCGATACGCCGGCTGTTCTTCCAGGTAGGTAGCTCTGTCAAAGGGTGTATTCATGGGGTTATGGAATGTGGTTTAGGATACCTAAGGTAGTCTTCTGACCAGAACCGAACAGAGATAAGGGTCGGAATTAAGTATAACCTAAGAGAAATTAAATTATTACCAGCAAGGCTCTTCTCACAATATGGCGCAGCAAAAAATCTGGGAAATCTCACTCGGCGTAGCATTTCTCTCAGTTTTCGTAAGTTTGTTCTGTGGCTTTTGTTTCCCCAGGTTGAGGACTCCTGTTCTTCCTTTTCCTAATCTATCTTTCCCACAATTATAACAGTTATTTGGGAAATATATACCCGTGTACTTCAAGATGCCATTTCCCTCATCCCCTGTCTCTTCCATCTCTTCCGTCTACTCAACCCTCCCTCTTACTCCTCGTTCCTCTGACGAAAAGTGTAATTTCCAGACCCAAATCAATTCTTAGCTACTTAAAGCCCAGCTAGTACTAACTCATCCTCCTTTATTTATGATAGTTGATTATCATTACACTCTGGAATTGCTAGGATATCCTCTTCTAAATCAACCAAATCCATTGGAACCGACAGAAGCCTCATCAATTAAAGATCTTTTGGCTATCGTTCCTGTCAGTTCTGTCTTCGATGTGGCCCTAGCTTGTTTAAAATCACCGCAACCGGAACAATATGACATTAAGATTGATCAAACTCAAACTGTACCAGACTCCAAGGACTTTTTACTTGGTTTTTTCCAGGGGTTTTTAGCTGGTACCAACTCTAATAGGAAGAGTAGAAAGAGCAGCGGCGCCAGCTACAACAGTAATATTATCATTAAAGAAGCTACCTGCTTTGATTTTACTAAGACCCCGCCTGCTAACAGAGATTTTCCTAAAGAATTAAAAACGTCGCTTGTAGGAAAATATGAAAAATATGAAATAGTTGGTTTGTCAACTTCTTCATCTATGTGTGCTGAATCTCCTGTTTTTACCCAGGACACTATCCACATTGAATCGCTCGTTCGTCGCCAAACTACCTCTGACACTGATAATGTTGTTGATTTATATCATGATACAGATTATAATAGATATATTAGTGACAAGTTTAGGACCTATAAAGATTCCTTTAAACGAAAAAATGCAATTATTAATAATGACCACAATGTTGGTTCGCTGACTTCTTCAGCTGTGAGTAGTGACAGATATATTGCAGATTTCAATGATAACTGCAACAGCAATAACAACAATGATGGCAGTAACAGCCACAACTACAACAGCAATAATGATAAAAATTACAACAACAACAACAACAACAACGATAATGATAACGGCAATGGAAACAATAATGACGACAACAATAACAACGATTACAGCGATAACCAAAACGAAGACGAAGATGTCTCGTCTTACCTTAGCTTTAAAGGCCATATTGATTGTCCACATGATTTTGCTAACAGTTCTTTTTACTCTAATAGGGCTATAAAGTCCGCCACAAATGGGCATGGTCATATTACTCATGGTTATTTAAAGGACATATTGGAAGGTCGTGTGCAAAGAAAGCAGTCTAAATATCCAAAGCATCCAAAAGCTAGTATGAATAAATCTCCCACTACAAGCTTTACTATAACTCAAAAGGCCACCTCCACAGAATCATCCGAAGGGATAAGGACTATAGAATCAAATCCTTTAAGTTATGCTGTTACGCCAACTAGTCTAGTTACTGCAATTCCAGCTACTACAATCAATGGTTCCAGTGATATTCCAGGAGCAAGTAACAATTCACCTGAGTCAAAACATACACTAGACGACACTTCAATGAGTTTCTATTCATGGCTGTCTGAACAAATTTCTAGACCTCCAGTTTATCCATTCTCAGTCGAGGTGGTTAAGGACAGCAAGTGTAAGGAATTCATTATCGAAGACGAAAGTCAATTGAAGCAAACTACTACTGCTCTTCAAAAGCAAATGAAAATCCCAGATTCATCTGAATTCATCTTATTTAGAAATAATAAAGAAAAAGTTAAAAACAAGTACAAAATTATGTTAAGAGGAGTGGGAACGGTGTTCTATCATATAATTCGTTTTCTGGGTAGTGAATACTATAAAAACTTAACTGAAAAATATGGCATTTTCTTTATGATGAAGAGATTAGATGAAAATCCAAATGAATGTATTTTTGTCATAAATTCTAAAAAAGCCCTTACTAAAGAATTGTTGAAGCAAATATCTGGACAACTTGCTCTAGTGAACTGTGATGTTCCATGGGAACGCTCCAAAAAAATGAAGTTCACAAACAAATTTCTGAATAGATCAAAAATGACTGTGAAAGAAGACTTTGAAGAATATAATAAAGTAAAATGGGGAGAAGAAGAAGGAGAATATCTTCTTGTTGCTATGGCAAAGCTGTTAAAAGCGGGTTGTAGTTGGCTAAAAGGGAAGCTTCATACCTTTTAAACATATTAGATTTTATCTTTTTATCAATATTTAAAAGGAGTTTGGACGATCATGTTTTTTGTTTTAAAATCTTTTTCCATAATTGATACTTTTGCTAATTTTTTTTCAGTTGATATGATGTGTCTGTATCTTTCTTTATACACTTTGGCCAATGTTTTAAAGTTCAATATTACATTTTGTATTACCTTTTTTAAAATCTTGATTAAGTTGAGTTATGGTCAAGGAGTTTTATGAGTTTTTATTAGTTTTGTTTTCCAGATAATATTGATGAGTTGAATAATTTGACTTTATTTTGTCCTTCCATTTTGATCGTGTTGTTTTGGATTCTGCTTTGCTGTTGTTTGTGTTTTTTCTTTGATCTTATTTATTATCATTTCTATTCATTTGCGGCTCTAAAATGACAAACTTCCGTCCTGTTATTTTTCATTTTTTACTTAATCAGTCATCGTATCGATTTCCACTTCTAACTTTTCAATCTTCCCAGATTATTATTATTGATTTGAATAATTCAGTGTTTTTTGCTTTGGCCTGTTCTTTAGTAGTTTAAGAAACTTTGGGAATGTTGTTGTGTCTTATGTCTTAGTGATATGATTTAAAAATGTTGTTTTACACTCGTTTTTAATTTTTTAGTTTTTCATTTTATACTTTTTATCATCTATTATCTATTTTCCCCCTTTTTTTTACTTTGATGTTTTATTATCCATGACCCTCCATTCTTTTACTTTTCTAATTAACTCTTTTAATGTGAAACTTTCGAGATAGGGCTGGTAAGGCACAAATGAATATGGCTCGGCGGCAGTTTCGGCAGTTTGAATCTGTTTGGGTGGGACCGGCTCCCATATCTGCCTCGAGCTAAGCTGAGCAGCTCCCAGTCCCAAGTATAGCTCCCGCCCAGTAGTACTAGTAGTCCCAGTCCCAGCTACCTGAAAATCTATATAAACAGACCCTTTTCTCCACTGCTGGTTCCTGACAAGAAATACTTCTCATAATGATGCTGCAACCCATCCAACTCGCAACATGAGATACTCATACCTACTACCAACTACATTGTCTCTGCTAGGTTCAGCCCTAGCTGACTGGGATCCAAACACTTCAGGCGCCGATTATTCCACTTTGACTGAAACCGGTTCTCCTGTTGGCTCCACAGATGCTACAGGCACTTATGGTTTGATTCTAGAAACTTTTGCTGCAAGTAAGCAAAAAAGAGGTTTAAAGGCAAAGGTTAACAAAGCAGTTCATAAGGAGGCTGTTGACAAGCGTCTAAGCAAATCTAGAAAGAACAAGGCTGCTCATAAGAGAGCAAAGAACAAAGCTGCTGCTCCGGCTAGAGCTAACAAATCTTCTAAGAAAAGCTCGAAGGCCAAAGATGCTGCTCTTGCTCGTCATAACAAGTTGGCCAACAAGGCTGCTTCTACGGTTACTGGATCTTATGCTGCTGAGAGTACATGTTCAAGCAATGTGATTACAAGTTCATCCTCTTCCTGTGTTGATGTTACCACTACAATTGCCATGAGTTATAATACTGAGTATTTAGTTTATGAAATTACTGACGGACAAATTCAATGGGCTACTACTCAATCGCTTCCCCAAAACCCAGTTTCCACTTCTACTTATCAATCATGTACCACCGTTCCATTTGAAGTCACTTCGGCTGCTTGCTCAGCAAGTGCCCCTTCAACAACAACAATTTCTCAAAATGATGAGGGCGATGATGGCCAAGTTTATGCATACGCTAATGGTGCTGTTAGTGATGATGATGGTGGACTACCACAAATTTGTTCTAGTACTGCCAACTTAGGTTTCACTTTAGCTGGTGGCATTCTTACAGATACCAAAGGTAGAATTGGCTCTATTGTTTCAAACTATCAATTCCAATTTGATGGCCCTCCACCACAAGCTGGTACTATTTATGCTGCGGGTTGGTCCATCACGGATGATTATTATTTGGCCTTAGGTGATCAAACGAGTTTCTACGGTTGTCCTCAAGATGATTCTTATAAGATTTATTCTAATTCCGCTTATGATAGTTGTGTTGAGGTTCAAATCAAAGTGTATCAATTTGATGATAGTTGTTAGATTTATTCTAATTACGCTTATGATAGTTGTGTTGAGTTCAAATCAAAGTGTATCAATTTGATGATAGTTGTTAGATTAACTTGATTCTAGATTAATATGTTATTCCATTATTTTATCTTCAACTGTTTGTAATTAAAATTTCTTAATTATTAGACTCGAAAATCGTTTTTTATTATTGCTTTCCTTTATATTTTTATTACTATCATGTTATGCTTATTCATTTTTTTAATTCAGGACTTGTATTTTTAAGTTACTGTAAAATGGATGTATAGAGTAAAAAAAAGACGACAAATTGAATATACCGAAAGATTTAGCAAAAAACAAAGCCCAACGCGGGGCTTGAACCCGCAACCTTGTGATTAAGAGTCACACGCTCTACCGATTGAGCTAGCCAGGCTGTTTATGTCCCAAAATTTGTGGCTGTGATATTACCCATGAGATATTAAAACAAAACTCAGGTGGTGTAATGATAAAAATAAGTGGCGCAGTAAATAAGTGGTCGAATGGTCTAGTTGGTTATGGCGTCTGCTTAACACGCAGAAAGTCCCCAGTTCAATCCTGGGTTTGATCATGTTATTAGGAGAGCTCTCTTGTTCTCTGTTTTTCTTTTTGAAATTCAATAGCACAATTAATTGGTTCAAATGATGAACAGTTAGAGTGATAGAAATAAAATTGTTTTGATTTTCCTAGTATTAGGGCTGTGGCTCAGGGCTGTTGTTGAGACAGTTGAAGAAGGATCAAGACGCGTGCTTTTTTTTGCTCTTTAATTGTTGCCCTTTTTCTTCCTGGATTTGACCTATTTCCACGCACAAGCTGGAATATAACAGATACATCCATGACTAACGAAGATACAGATGGATTAGTAGGAGCTGGGACCATAATTTCAGTCGATGACTTGCAGGATCATGGTATCAATGCTTCGGATATTGCTAAGCTGAAAGCTGTTGGCATTTACTCAGTTTCTGTATGAACAGACCCCAGACACCACTCTTATAACAGAAAGTAAATTCAACAATACAATGAATATACTAACTATCTCTTGCTAATGATATAGACCGTTTTGGCTACTACCAGAAGAAATATGTCCAAGATCAGAGGTTTAAGTGAGGCTAAAGTTGAGAAAATCAAAGAAGCTGCTAGTAAAGTACTGACTGTTGGTTTCATTCCTGCTTCGATTCAAGCAGACATTAGAAAGCGAGTTACAAAAATATCTACTGGCTGTAAAGCATTTGATGAAATGCTAGGCGGTGGGATTTCAACTATGTCGACCACTGAAGTGTTCGGTGAGTTTAGAACAGGTAAAACTCAATTGGCTCACACATTATGTGTTACTGCTCAATTACCTAAAGAAATGGGCGGTGCTGAAGGTAAAGTGGCATATATCGATACTGAAGGTACGTTTAGACCCGAAAGAATTAGAGAAATTTCTAACAGATTTAACATTGATGGGGATGCTTGCTTAAATAATATTTCATATGTTAGAGCTTTGAACAGTGAACATCAGAATGAATTAGTGGAACAGTTAGGGCAGTATTTAGCCGAAGGTGGTTACAGATTGATTATTGTTGATTCGATTATTGCGTTGTTTCGAGTTGATTATTCAGGTAGAGGTGAATTGGGGGAAAGACAGCAGAAGTTAAACCAACATTTATCCAAATTAGGCAGATTAAGTGAAGATTTCAATCTAGCTGTTTTGTTGACTAATCAAGTTCAATCTGATCCTGGTGCAAGTGCTTTGTTTGCTAGTGCTGATGGTAGAAAGCCTGTTGGTGGTCACATTTTGGCTCATGCTTCCCAAACTAGAATTTTGCTAAGAAAGGGCAGAGGAGACGAAAGAGTTGCTAAAATTCAAGATAGTCCAGATTGTAAAGAGAATGAATGTACTTACTGTTTAGGAGCTGGTGGTATTATCGACTCCAGTGGCCTATGATTACCCCTTGATCTGGCTTATACCTTTGCTTATTTTAATTTCTATTATTCATTGTTTCATTTTTTTTGTATAATACTCTAATATAATCCCTTATGAAAGTTTAAATAAAATCTTTCTTTATCAGGTTTCAGAAAACAAGTAATTATATATTAGTTTCACGCATAAGTTAACATATATTTAGCTCGCCTTATTTTTGTGGGGCTATGGCTCAGTATGGGACTCTACTCTATACTTCCGGGGGGACTGCCCATTTTTAATTTTTAGTCAAGTTTAATAGGTATTACTACTAGTATATCTCATTTGGAAAGTAATCATGGGGTCATTCAATAATTTCAAAGAGTGTATATGATACTCTCTATTATGGGATTGCGACGTTACTGGTAGAGTTCATGGGTGCGGAAAGGGCTTGGCTAAACGCCAAATTTCTTGGTGTTGCTTGCCCTGATCGAGGATTCAAGTAGCAACCGTGTGTGGTCTGTATTAACAAGAATTTTGAGAAATTTGAAGACTAGTGACTTCAGGAAAAACCAAGTCCCTTATATTAAGCCCTGAATATCTAATTCAATGCTCATCATCTAGATGTAGAGATGGGCCAATAAAATGCCTGCCCCGTACATTAATTTCAACTTATTTACATATAGTAGAAATAACATGGGATATGCTGCCCACAGGACACAGGTTCTAGCTTATATAAAAGTGACATAATATCCAAGCCAGAGTACTTTGAGCCCACAAGCAGATTGAATTAGGACCATCAAACGAACAACCATCTCTAATCCAATATAGCCCAGTTCCAGATTCAAAATGAAATACTCTGTTGTTTTCACAGGTTTCCTGTTAACAAGCTCAGTTATGAGTTTTTATATTCCTTCAGGTGATTCCGTTCGGTTAGCCAAAAGAGAGACCGACCCTGAACCAGCTATTCTTGATTTTGTTTCAGTTTCAAAGCGTTCAACCCACAAATCAAAAAAGACAAAGAAAGCTAAGAACGCCAAATCAAGAAAAGATGAAACAGATTACGTGACTTATACTGATAGTGATGGTAATACTTACGAAGGTTCTCTTTATCAAGGTGATGATGGTTCTGTTGCCTATGCTGAAGATGCCACAGATAGTGATGGTAATGAAGCATACGATTACGGAGCAGCTGATAGTGATGGTAACACTTACGAAGGTGCTGCTTATCAAGGAGATGATGGTTCTGCTGCCTACGCTGAAGATGCCACAGATAGTGATGGCAATGAAGCTTATGATTACGGAGCAGCTAATAACGATGGAGATGCTGTTGAAGGTACAGGATATTCTGGTAAATCTACGAAAACCAAATCAAGAAAAGATGAAACAGATTACGTGACTTACACTGATAGTGATGGTAATACTTACGAAGGTGCTGTCTATCAAGGTGATGATGGTTCTGTTGCCTATGCTGAAGATGCCACAGATAGTGATGGTAATGAAGCATACGATTATGGAGCAGCTGATAACGACGGTAATACTGTTTATGGTGAAGGTGAATCTGAATAGATTTGTTACTAATTTCCTTTTGTATGTTTATTTGTTATTATTTATTTGCATCTATAGTTGTGTAAGTTGAATTTCAGGCATAGTTTACCCTTGATTCATTGCACTGACTGTTATAATCTCTGAGCGTCTTCTTAGAAGCTTTGAAGTTACTTCTAGCTTTAAGCTAAAACTTCAAAGCGTCCAAAATTATAGACATATACGGAAAAGCAGCTCTGGAGTTAGTTGGATATAACTAATCTCCTTCGTAAGTTATTATGGGTAAACAAGATTGTGATTGATGAATCTATTATTAAATATTAGATGCTTTTAAACAAGAAAAAGAATCTTTTTCATGCAGGCACAAGCATAATCAAGAACCCTTTCAAATTAGCTGCGGTCAGCTAAGTTTCTGAGACAGTCAAATTTGCTACTATAAAAAGGAATACCTGATATAAAAGCCTGGGAGAGGTGGAGGCTTACAATTTTGATGTGAGTGCTCGTAATACGCTATAATAATATCTAGATAGAGAACTGATTTACATACACATTTAGCACCTATAAGGCACCTGAAAATTAATATTGATGCCTGGAGAAAAAGAATGTGTAGATCTGTTTAGTGTGCTATATGGTCTCTAGGGCATGATCTCAGTTTTAGCGCCGAGAATACACTTGTCTTTTTTACTAACCGAATCCTAGAATTGAATCAGTTACTCACTTATACTCATACGTAGTTTAGGTAATCTACAATCTAATTATACATTTGCAGGATTTTCTGAAATGACTTGTGTGCTTGTGGCAGGATGAGTGGTTCTGGTTCTGGCCTGAAATGGTCCATTGTTTGGGTCTGAAATGCTCTTCGGCTTAGATCCTTAGATCTCGGATGTTCTTCGAGGTGAGAGGGTACTAGGATATATATAAACAGACCCAGTTCCTTCATTTCAAAATAAGTATAGCTTACTTTCTTAAAATAATGCAGGAGAAGCTAGAAAAATCAAACTGAAGTAGAAAGAAAGCCTACAATCTGCAACAGTTACTTCCAGATATAACAGGAGAAATATAATCACTATGAAATATTCATTGCTTCTACCTTTTCTAACGCTATTCATAGGGTCAACAACTCTAGCTGAAACATGGGACCCAAATGCCCAAGATGCAGATTACACCACACTTACAGCTTCAGGTCAGCCATTAGGAAATACCAACCCGACTGGTACGTATGGTATAATTCTACAAACTGATGACACTGACAGCAAAAAGTTGAAGAGAGGTATCACTTCCAAAAACGTTGTGAAAGCTATAAAGAAATCTTCTGCTCTTAGAAAGGCTGAAGTTAGAAATAGAAAGCAACATAAAAAGAACACTGGAAATAGACGTTCCCCAGTCAAGATTATGACGAGAAATAAGAAAAACGCAGTCACTACATCAGACAGTAGTTCTACTATTGCTTCTATCACTGAAACTGCTTTAGCCACAGATACAAATTACTATGGCACCGCTGATGATTATTATGAAAGTGACGACTCTTTTTATACTTCAGCAGTTGACGATGATGATTATGATTATGAAGCCACAGCAACTGATGATTATGAAAGTGAAACAACAGAACCAGCAGACGCATATAATGATTCAGATGCTGGTGTAGTTGAAGCATATGTACAAGGTTCAATTAATGATGATGATAGCACACTAACAATGTTATGTTCCTCTGATTGCTTCACTGGTTTTAATATCACTAATGGTATTATGACTGATGAGTCAAACAGAATTGGATATATTGCTTCTGATGGACATTTTCAATTTGATTCTAATACCCCACAAGAAGGCGCTTTGTATGCTGCTGGATGGTCTATTTCTGATGACTATTATTTGGGCCTAGGAGATCAAGTGTGGTTCTATGGATGCCCTCAAGATGATTATTATAAAGTGTACGCTAGTCAGGCGTATGCCAATTGTATTGATGTGATGGTGAAGGTATATGGGATTGATGCCGCCTGTTAGATACTGTAAGTAGACTCAGAGTTCTTTAATTTATTTTATAGGAAGTAATTTGTATATGTTTTCAACAAATGACGTTCATTTTCGATGTTTTATAATTTTAATTTTAACTTGTTTAATCTATCTTCAAAAATATAAATCGACGCGACGACCAGAAAATCGACCGTTTGGCCTCTTGTAGATAAATTGATTAACAATGTCAACATTAGGCCTGATAGATCAACTTTGCACGTTTATCTTCCTAATCAGAAAACAGCCAGACACTCTGCTGTACTTTTATTTAACTCACCATGGCTGAACCCCAGAATCACCATAGAACGGGAAGATCCACCCCTGGATATCTACGATTTTCTGGGCATCATCGGAACAACAACTTTGATCAGAATACCTACTTAACTCGCTCAAATAACATCTTAGTGCCCCTTCAAACTCTGTTAACTCCCACTGCCCCTCCTTTATCTGCTAATTCCAATACTACCAGCTCAATTGACAGCTACTCAGTTAAAGATCGCACTGCTGAACAACTACACAATACCAGCGGTAATAGCAATAATAGAAATAGTAGTAGTCTACATTCAATGAACATGTCTGATAATCATGAGATCACTGGATGCCCATATGGATGTTGCAAGAACGAAGGTGTTGCTAATTCAGTTTTTAGAAGAGGTTTTTTAGATGGTGCTTATTCAGATGTTACAATCAAAGCTTTTGGTACATCTTATTACTTACATAGATTGATATTAGATCAAAGCAGCTACTTCAGATCTCTGTTTACTTGGGCTGAAAGAGACAATATGACCTATGAATTTAAAGATACTGTTAGTGACATCTGTGAAGAAGTTGATTCTTCTCAGAATGGTGAATACAATAGTGTCAAGGATGATGTTGACGATGATGATTATCCTAAACCCCCTAAGAAAAGAGTGTTCGATCTGGAATTTGATGATGAAAGAATTACAGAAACTAGTTTTGAACTAGCTATATCAAGACTATATGGTGCTGTTAATGTTAAAGAAGAAAACAGAATTCCTTATAGTATGATAGCCGTTGGTCAATATTTAGCAATTAGCGAAGCCGTTTGTACAGCAACTGATTATATAGTGAGAAAAATGGATATGTCTAATATTTCAATGAATATGCAGTTTGCAACTTCCAACAATTATGGTTCAGCTAGTGAAAGAATTATTGAAAATGGTAAAGGAATATTAAGTTCTGATGGCTGGGAAGTTGGTGTTGAAAAATGGGATGAAATACCTGTTTCTGTTATTGTTCAGGTTGTTGGTGAAGATTACTTTTTTGTTCCAAATGAATGGGATAGATGTATGTTTATAATAAAGTTGATTGAAATAAGACTGGAGTGTAATGAAGAAGAAGAGGATATACAATTATTGAAAAATGTTTTAAATGACAAAATCCATTATTGTCATATGCCTCCTGAGCAATTACAAGATTTAGAAAGCTACTACGATATGAATGGTAGCCCATATATTGATCCAACTATTTTATATCGCTCATTGTGGCAAGCTGTTTACTTACAAAAAATGGTTGTTACTGCCAGGGATAGTTCTAATCTAGGCAATTTGCTAAGCAGTCCAAATCCTCCAACTTCAGACCCTTCATGGTTCAGAGTGCCAGTGAAGGATGAAACATTATCTGGATTACCAACTGAATTAGATAGATTTTTGTCTCAAAGTTTGAGTAGCTCACCTCTGGTACAGAACACAACTCCTATTCCAGAAAGTGACACTGCTTCGGAAGAGAGCGGTAAAGCTACCCAAGGTAATTTGGGTCAACCGGAACAGTATTACACTTGGACTAAGATTCCTCCATTTAGATTTTCTATTGCCTTTGCTAATGTTTCTGATCTACAGTCTGATAAGAGAGTTTATAGTGAAACATTTTGGTACGCTGGATCGTATTGGAATTTATACTTACAAAAGAATCGTATTCCAATTAAAAATACCTATCAAGTTGGTGTTTACTTACATAGAGCTAATAGCTCTACCTCAAATATATCAGTTAAAAATGGTCTGTCTAATCCCGATATTTTTAAATATAATGTTAATTACGAATCTTTACCTAAAAGATATTCAGAGACCTCAAATTTTCCATCAAGCGATGAATTTTCATCAAATAAATTTGACAATCTAGAAACACAAGAAATTAAAGACAATATCGAAGATGACTTTGTATTAACATCTATCAATGATTTGTCACTTAACGATCAAAGACCCACTACAACTACAACTACATCAACCAGAAGAAGTAGTGATGAAAGATCATTTTTAACTTATGAAGACCATAGATCATCAATTAAGGTATATTTTGTTATTTTTACACCTTCAAGAAGAGCAAAGCCTACAGTTACTTCCTTTTTATCTGTTCCTAATGATTTTAGTCGCTCACAAAGTTGGGGTTGGAAAAGCAATAGTATGTGTGTTTTCAATGAAGATGGAAGTTTTCCTGAAGGCCATGATCCGCATTTGAAGTTTATGATTGTTTTAGGTAATGTTTGATTATACATATATATATATGGGTATTGGTTTCGTTTTCTTTTTTCTTTTTTCTTTTTTCGTTTGGGTTTTATTTAAGTACTTCGTTATAAAGTATCTGCATTATTTTTCTACTTTTTCTTTTTTCGCCATGTTAGATCTCTCTATATATAATAGATCCCCATTATGCAACTTTGTCTATTATTGCCAATAAATATTTTTTTTAAACACATATTTGAAAATTAAATTATAATAGAGAATAATAACAATAAATAAAGCGTAAGCACATCTATACAACATGAAATAGAACATCAAGCTGACTCTTTCCATTCAACAGTCCATTGTAATTTAGCACCAGGCTTGAAAGGAGCAATAGAAATACCATTAGTAGTTAGAACCTCTGGAATGATCTCTTCTTTCCTAACCAAGACAACGGTATCTTTGTTAACCAACTTAGATTCATCATCCATACCGTAGAATTTATTACCAAAAGTAGAAACAAAATCCTTTAATTTATCTAATTTACCTAATTTTTCAAAGGCTTCAGCCAAATAACCTATAGCATAGGGTTGTGTATACACACCAGCACAAACACCCACATGGACCGCTTTTTTAGAAAGTTCATGAGGAGCAGAATCGGAACCAAAGATGAAAAAAGGTTTACCTGAAGTAGCAGCTGTAATTAAAGCTCTTCTATCTGATGGTAGTTTAGCAACTGGTTTACAAAAGTTAATCGGATTACCAGCCCAGTCGTCAATAGTCAAGGATAAATGATGTGCTGTTATTGATGCAATCACAGTTGGTTCTTCGTCTGGTTTTAAGTTGGCATTGATTTGATACATCGCATCAACTGCTGCTTTCGTAGTACAATGTTCTAAAACAATTTTCAACTTTGGAAAGTCATTGTGAAGCTTGAACAAAGCTGGTAAGAATTTAGGTTCAGCATTTAAAACATGAATATCATTTTCTTCATTGTCATCATTTTCATTGTGAACAGAAGGTTTTTCACCATGTAAGTTTAAAACCAGGTTATATTTCTGCATGACTTCAAAGATTGGATAGAAAGCAGAAAAATCGTTTGGATCGACACCAGCATTTGAGTTTGTGGTGACGCCAGCTGGATAACATTTGATACCTTGAATGGCACCCGATTTTGCAGCTTTCTCAACAAGTTCAGGGGTTAATTCTCTAGATAAATAAAAAGTCATCAAGAATGTTGTCTTTGGAGCTAATTCTTGTAGTTGTTTTTTATATTGAATAACTTTTTCTAAAGTTGTAATTGGTGGAACCAAGTTTGGCATGATGTATGCAATTGAGATACCACCTTGACGAACACTTGGTGCAACAACTTTCATCATATCTCCTTGTCTTAAATGGACATGGTAGTCCGCCGTATGACCTAATTCTATTCTTGTGGCTGTCATTGTTGTTGATTTGAGGATCTTAGATAGCATTAAGTCCTTGCTGGAACAAGGCTCAATAGGTTGTTTTTCTATTTTCTTTTCTCCAGATTGATTTTTTGAAAACTTGAAAAGTAACTTGCGGCGAAACGGCTTGGACTATCACATGTGTGTTGCACGTGACTTTATTTAAAGATCAATCATTTTGAATCCCATACATAAGGATGTCTTAACTAGATGCTCTAGAAACTAGCATACTTTTGAAAAAGTTATTATCCTCCAATGATTGACTATAATGCGACGATTATCACAGATGGCGCGACGCCGACCTTAGAGGATGTTGAGCCGCATAAAGATTTTCATTTTGCTTGTAATTTTAATGTTCTATTTTGATTTGAAGAAAGATGGTATATAAAGAATACTCATATCCTGATTCATAAGTAAAACTATCAAAAACATGGTAGGAGTGGAAGTTGCACCAGCTCTCTCAACAACCCAAGAAGAAGAATATCAGTTTGCCCAAGCGACTGATGACACCACTTCCAAAATCAAAACTAGAAGACAATATTTTGGTCCTAAATTCTCTGAAAACTCCGATATATCAGATGCTGAATTGCGTGAACACATCACTAATTTCTACAGTCTAGCACATTTGATTGATTATCTAAGCTCAAGGGATGAAGATGACAAACTTAAATTTAGTAAGATTGCATTACAATTTCCCGATAGTTTAGTTACTGATTCGGCAATTATTGTTCAAATTATTCAGAAGGCCTTACGTGAAAGAAGTCATAAAAACCAACATGAGCATAATGATGACGATCATAAATACGATCAACCCGAGTCCCAAGAAGATAAGGAAATTGACTTTACTCAAACTTTAGCTAGAACTATTAAGACCTCATCCTGTTCATCTAAGAAAGAACCGGTCGATATTGAATCTCTGTCTAAATGTACCGGATCATGTGGTGACAAATGTAAAAACAAAGATAAACATAAAGAAGAAAAGCAACAGGTCTGGATATTGGCCGATACTTCTTACTCCCCATGCTGTATTGATGAGGTTGCATCCGAGCATGTTCATGCTGACATTGTTGTCCATTTTGGGGATGCTTGCTTGAATCCAATTGATAAATTAGAGTCCGCTTACGTCTTTGGTAAGCCTTATTTAAATTATGATAAAGTGATAGAACAGTTTAAATCCAATTATGAAGATAAAGATACCAAAATTGTTTTAATGGCTGATACTCCATATAGTTTACACTTATCTAAACTTTATGATATATTGAAAAGTGATTATCCTAATTTGGCTTATGCTGATATCGATTTTGCCAAAAGCGGGCCAAATTCCAAAATAATAGATAGTTATTCAACTGAATATAAAGGTAAAACCCTTAACAGTGCGTCTCGTATAATATATGGATTACCAGAAGATGATATTCAATATTTAGATGAAGAAGACTATGATTCATTAACTCAAGGATATAGTTTATTTCATGTTAACACACCTGAAGATCCAAGATTATTAATGCTTTCTACTAAGTTTGGTGAAATCACAACTATAGATACTCAATCTTACATACTTCAAAAAGGTTCATTTCCTTCATTAATGAGACGTTATAGATTTATGCATATGGCAAGAAATGCAAGTACTATCGGTATTTTGGTCAACACATTATCATTACATAATACCAAGAAACTGTTGAACAAAGTTGTCAAATGGGTTAGAAATGCAGGTAAGAAACATTACATGTTTGTTGTTGGTAAACCTAACGTTGCTAAATTAGCTAATTTTGAAGATGTCGATGTTTGGGTTGTTTTAGGATGTTCACAGGGAGGTATTGTTATGGATAATAATAATGATTTTTATAAACCTATCATCACCCCTTATGAATTACAAATGGCATTAAACTTTGAAATTACTTGGACTGGTAAATGGATTTTAGATTTCCAGGAGGTAATGAATCAAGAAGGATACGATTCAGTGGATGAAGATAAGCCTGAAGAAAACAAGGAAATGGAAGACAGTGATTATGATGAAAATGCACCTGAATTTAACCCTGTCACCGGTCAACTTACTGCTTCCAAGCCGTTAAGACAACTAAAGCACCTGGAGATTGAATTGGGTCAATCTGAATCCCCGGAAACAAAACACTCCGACGACAACGGCCAGCAACTAGTGCAGAAGCTTTCAACTGCCCTTTCAATCAAGAATACAATCTCCACATCCGCCTATCATCTCCAGAACAGGGCCTGGACGGGTCTAGGAAGTGACTTCCAGCAACAGGAGGACATGGACAGTGACACCGACTACAACGAGGGAGCTAAGGTGGAAATAGGCAGAAGTGGGATAGCCCGAGACTATCACGCGGACACGTAAAAAATTGAAAATCTTTTCTCTATATATTTATTTCTCTTAATAAACTAACTTATGTCTTTTCCAGTAAAATACATGCTCAGCAGAAACCTACTTTTCAGGAGTGTCTCTCTAGCAACTAGATTCACTACTTCAACCTACAAGCACAAACTCTTCCACACGAATAACGCAGCCATGGGCCCATTTTCACTCTTCAAAATGTTAACACCTTGGGCGGATACATCTGCTTCTACAAGCCAACCACAGGCCCCATCAAGAAAGAGAAAAATAACTGAAACAGATGTACCAAATAAGAAGAAAGTCTCCCCAACTGATTTGATTAAGGATGAAGTGTCCAAACTTTCAATGAAGAAATCCAAAAAGCAAAAGCAAAGGCAAGCACAACCGTTAGTGTATGATCCAGTCAAGAAATACGATAGATACAAGCCTATCATTTGGGTAGATTGCGAAATGACGGGTTTAGACCATAATAACGACCACATCATTGAAATTTGCTGTTTGGTAACCGATAAAAACTTGAATATCTTAGATGAAAAAGGCTACGAATCAGTTATCCATTGGCCTAAAGAAACAATGGATCAAATGAACGAATGGTGCATTCAACACCATGGCGATTCAGGCTTAACGGCCAAAGTTATCAATTCAACTAAAACATTGGAGCAAGTTGAAAACGAACTGTTAGAATATATTTCAAAGTACGTTACTAAAGGTGTTGGTATAATGGCAGGTAATTCGATTCATATGGATAGATTATTCATGTTACGTGAGATGCCAAAGGTGACAGATTTCTTAATGTATAGATTGATCGATGTTTCAACAGTTATGGAGATTTCCAAAAGACATAATAAAAAAGTTCATCATTTATTACCTCCAAAAATCGGCGCTCATACTGCTAAGATGGATATTATTGAAAGTATCAATCAATTAAAGTTTTATAATGAAGTTTATTTCAAAAGTGCAAATGAAATTAATGGCGATGCTGTTAAAGCTAAATGGGGTAATAAAGATGTTAATGGCAATGAGTTGACTGAAGACCATCAAGCTAAGAAAGACTATAAAAAAGAAACTACCCCAACTCCTGAGACCGCCTAATCCCAATGATAGAAAACTGCTACTCTTATTATTCTTGTACATTTACTTATGATATATATTTATGATATTTTCTTCTCATGTCCTCCTTTTTTGTTTATTACTTGTTCTAATTTGATTTAATTTCTGATGTTCTATTTGTTTTAATTAATAATCTCTTAAATACCCCTTACAAGACTTACCAATACAAGTCATATTAGGGTTTATGAAAAACGAGAACCACGAGTTGGATATATAACAAACATTCTTTCTTTAACAGGGATTATTCTTTCATTCATTCAACTTGAGTTCCTGAATTCAAAGAAAAATATAACTAAATTTATTTGTGAAATACAATAAAATATATCTTAATTAAAATTAAGGAAGCAAAACTAAAATGCTAAAACTATTTACTAAACAACATACAACACAAGGTCATCTTTTCTTTAAAACTCAACTGATCCCCATCATCAGGATTAAACTCAATATCCACAGCTCTTTCTGAAATGGCCTGATCCAATTTATCCATAACCAAAGCATTACAAATCTCATCAATGTTAGCATCTTGAAACGATTCATCAACCGTGGATAAGTCTATCGTTGGTCGTAGTTCCAACATCATTATTACGTTGACTAAAAAAATGAATTGATGGAATGATGATTTGAAGCCAATACGAGTTTTTGTTATTGTTGTTATTGGTAGTTCAGCTTTCTTTCTCTTTTTGCCATTTGTTTGCTCATTTATTAATAGTGTATGTTCTGTTGGTGTTGTGATTCTAATAGTTTCTTCATTAATGTACACTACAGCAGTCATCTTCTTCTTACTACCTGTAGTTGGTTTATTCGTAAATTTAACTTTATCGAACATAAAAAAGACTCTAACAAACATTTGTAAATCATTTTGAGTTATTTTCTGAGTTTCAAGACAATTAAAAACCGTGATTAATTTAGTTGAACACTTCCCATACTTGATATTAATAGCTTCAAGAGCGGAAGAATTCAAATACTTCTTGAATGATGTAACTTTCACACCATATGAATTCTTATATTTTGGTCTTGAGATCACTTCATCAAAAATCTCGGTGATTGATCTAGTCAATTCAAAACTATACCTTGGAAAAATAGCTAATTGGAAGTCCAACAAGAAATAAATCTTGAAATCCCAGTTGGCACCGTTTTCAAAATTATGACTTTCTTTATAAGTCTCAAATTCTGGTCCTTTCAACTTAGCCTTTCTCACTTCAATAAATTCCTGGGATTGTTTCTGTTTCATTAAACTATCATGTTCTTCAATATAACCCATTAGTGTTTCAGTTGGCGTGTTAACCCAAGATCCATAATCAAGCCTAGCAGGTTCCTCTTTAAAATGAATCTTAGCCGCAATGGCAACAGTAAAATAAATACCTTTAGTAACATACTCGGGATCAATATTAAGCTTCAATAAGGCTGTTAGAGCATTCACCGCTTCTCGTAAGTTAATAGTTAAATCTTTAACATAATTTAGACCACCTTTACTGTCGACCAAATTCATGATTTTATCGTAATTCTGAGTTAAACCACCTAAACAACAATTAGCCTTCCCGATAAATTGATAAATTTCCAAAGCCTGGAATGAAAAAATCGAAGAAGGTGCAAGATAAATGAACATAATCAAACTAGAAATAGGATCATCTAGCAAACTGATATGGGATTTATAATAGATACATAGTTCATTCATAATATCTCTATATGTCTTGGTTTTGACAATTCTGGACTTTGGATTAGGCGGATACCAAGGATTTGATCTTGTTTTATCTGAGCTGCTGAACTTCTTCAATTGTAAATCAAAAGGAGTGTCCCATTGTGATGATAGTGTGACTGGACAAGTTCTACGTTTATGTTTGCGACGACACACAAAGCAAACATCTTTGGGTTTGGCTACTTTCAAATAGGTTATCGTCTCAATTACAGCTTTCTTAAGCTCAGGGCCAAATGATTTGATTGAGTTATGTAGCGTTGTTTCTATCAAGGTTGTTAATTGTTGTAAAGCATCGACGGTCGGGGATTTTGGAGTTTGTTCTGATTCTGAATCCAACTCTGATGACTCTGGTTCTGATTCTGATTCAGAGTCTGAGGTATCTATACCAGAGGAAGAGACCTCTGGTTCTTCAACTTGCTTAACAGGTTCAATTGGCCCAACTTTTCCCATTGGCTTTCGTTCTGGAGTATCGTATTCGGATTGATCACTATTCAACGAACTGATATCCAATTCTTCTTCTTTCTTCACCATAATTGACTTTTATAAGGAAGGCGTGAGTGTTCTATGAGCTGAGCAGAAAGCGTTCTTCGGAACTTTGGTCAGGGGCAGAAATCGTTCAACTTCGTCCAGTTGTTGCGAAACACGTACGAGACACGTAAATACGCTACTAGCCAAAGACTGGAAATTAGTGTGGAACAAAGATAAATTGGACGTGTTTTAGGAATACCAGTATGTCTAGATACTTAATTGGGTGATTTATAAGTATTTACAGGAAGTTAAGTAAGAAGTGTAAAGGAAATCTGGGGTAGTTATCTCATCAGTCGACAGTATATTTCTTTCGACACAAGACTTGATCGACAATTTTAAACAATTGACATAATAGGTGCACGGAAGAACTGTTTCGATCTCAACCTTCTTGCCAGCTATCCGATCTTCTAGAAAACCTAAAGTAGTGCACTCAAAAGGATCAGACATATTCAATATGACAACCTTATAAGACCAACAGCCACAACAGGATAAGAGTTTTAGAACTATTGGACTGAGAAGTAGTTGGATAAATTTTGTGATTGATAATACTGAAGGACATCTATTATTGGAAAACGAAAGAGCGAGCTCTCGTTCATGGCCGTCCAGGCTGGAAGAAGTTATGGGCATATACTCAAAATAAGTGTATCATCAAAAATATTGTGACCACTGAAAAACTCCCGAAATGTGCTTAACAAATCATGAACTGTAGTATCTTAGTCGTGAAGAAGATACATATCATAAAATCAATCAAGGAAGTCTCCATTCCTAATATTTCATCAAAGTTGGTTTCTGTTAGAATTAAATTATACACAATTTCTCAGAAATCTCTTAAACCAAAAGCCGGATTATCCGACTCTGATCTTCCTGAAAAAAATGATCTTTGCTGGATTTATGGAAAGTTTTCAACTGATACGGGTTTCTTTGATAGATTAAAGGAGTTATGTATGGAGAAAAACCGGGATATTGTGTTAATATTTGTTTATTTGTCATCTCATAGAGATGGATAGTTTTTACTGTGGGAGCTTACGATTTGAGAATTATATTAGATGAGTATCACAGATCTGAGAAAAGTAAGATCATTACAAATCATGGATATGATAATGATCAAGCTATGACTTTTACAAATAAGAGAACTTGTAAGTATAATCCCCCTTTAAGATGCTACGCTTCTGTTAGCAACAGTAACATGACTAGTAGCTACTACTAGTTTTATTAATCCAACTTACCATATCATAAGCCATCTTCAGTTTCTATTTCCTCTTAGAGAAGTTCAAGAGTAGACTCTGGTATATTCCTAAAGAAGTAAGGTGTGCAGTCAGTATAAACCAATCATAGAAATGTAATACGATAGTTATTGTGATGGTAGCAATATTAAATATTTTTAAGTCACCGGGGTCACGTGCCAGATTTTTTTTTTGCGAAGCCGCACGACGTCACACGGTCCGCAGACGCCGCAGCTGACAAAGCTGGTCTGAAAAGCAACTGCAGTGACGAACCCATCTGGCTTTCTTCACCATTGTGCTTTCTTCTACTGTACACTCAATAGTTACAGAGGCAAACCCAGCAAAGGCCATAAGCCAAAATGGACCCATCCAACCAGCTACAGCTACAGCTCCCGATCAACGGCAGCTCCGACTACTTTAACCCCCAGCTTTCCGCTCCTCAGTCTCAATCCCAGTCCCAGCCAGAACTCGACGACGTCTTCCACCACCTTAACAGTACCATGTTCCCAGCCACTGCCCCTAACAGCAACTCAAACACGAATTCGTCGGGCTCAGTCAAGAAACATCCACAGCAACAGGCATCTTCCAGCCTTACTTTGGAAAACTTCCATATCGAACCCCAGGATTTCCAGAACTTCCTTTTGACAAATCCTCCCTTGCTGGAATATCCTCCTCAGATACTGTTCAACGGCTATCAGGACCAGAACCAGAACCAGAACCAGGGCCATCAGCAACAGCAACAGTTCCCGGGCCAGTTGCATCAATCAAACTCTTACCACTCCTCGTTGGATTTAGCCACATCCCAAAGTCAAAATCAACAGCATCAGTTCAGCGGCAATAGTTATGGTTCGTATGTCAATGCTAACCAGAATCACTACTTTTCAGCTTCTAATCAACAACCTCCTACACCAGCTCAAATTCCAGCTCAACAATCGCAACCTCACCAATTCACGCAACCAACTCCTCCTCAAGAGCCTCAGTTTTACGCTTCACAAAGTACCCAATCCCAGCAATCACATACAGTTCCTGGTCCGCATTCACAACAACAACAAAACTATAATGAACAATTACAATTCCAACAACAAGTGCCTCCAGGCTCTCCCCCTCATCAGACCCAATCTTATATGAATTTCCCTGTGCCTCCAAGACGTCGTTTCTCTATCTCAAATGGTCAAATTAATCAAATAAGTATGATGGTTCATAGAAGTAATTATGATCTTGAACAGCAGCAGCCTTCATCCATTGCTGAAAATCCAAAAGTTGATCATAAAACAACAACTATCATAAGTGACGAAGAGATCAAAGTTGATGATCAAGGTATTCCAAAGCATCAATTGATCTATAACAATGAAATCATCTTTAATCCAGATGGTGGCCCAATTCCAGGTACCTCAGCCTGGAAAAGACAAAAGGTTTTGGAGAGAAATAGAGTTGCAGCAAGTAAATGTAGACAAAAGAAGAAAGTCATCCAAGAACAATTACAGCATAATGTGAACAAATTGACTAGTGAAAACTTAGTTTTGGTTGAAAAAAATGCTTATCTAGAAAAGTTGTTATTAAGTTTAAAGAAAAATGTTATTGCATATTCTGCAAAGTCTGGGGTTTCTTTAAATCAAATTCTTAAACTTTCAAGTGATGATTCATTAACCTCTTCTGCTTCAATTCCATCTGTTACCTCTGCGAGAGACCCTCTTCCTACTTCTGCCACCACTACTAATACAAATCCTCCAAAACAAGACATTAGTCCAAAAGACACTACATATAACGAAGTTGACGAGTTTGAGGATGACGGTATTCAAGTGAAGTTGGATAAAGACGCTCTTCAAAAATTCCTGTTGCAAGATGATGCTCAATTATACGTTGACTTGAGGGATAAATTAAGAATCAACCGAAGTTAATATTAATTGCTATATTATTCTTTTTCCTTTTTGTTTTGTTTTGTTTTGTTTTGTTCTATTGTTCATGGTTTTTGAACTTTGGATAGGTAGTCGATGGGTGTCAGGTGAAGATGTTTTGGTTCGTGTCTCTGCTTTTTTGCTTTATTTATTTGTTGCTTTAAATTATATGAAAATACCCCAAAAAATGTCGTTGTTAATTAATTGGTAATTCTACTTTCTTGTTCATTGAATATTTAAAATTCATTCTTCTATATATATACAGTGTGTATTCGTTTCTTCTCTTTTGGTGTTAATATTATCACTATACGTTTTATTTGATTTCTTAGTTTATCCTTACTTTTCCTTGTTGCTCTAGCCTCTAGTATGTACATCTATCCTACCTTGAATTATATTTGTTTAGAGTTCGCTACATTTCTTTTTTTGATAGTTTACTACTTCAGAGTTACTAGTACCACCTGTTTTTAATTTCACGGTTTTGATTTTTTCGTATTGACTTCTTTTATATTTTCTAATTGTTTTAAAGTAAATGTTCTATACTATCCAATATACTTAAACTCTAATTAATTACAACTTGTCGGATATACCAATTTGAGGCAAACGAAATCATCGCATGAAAACCATACGATATTAGTTAATCCGTTTTACAGCAACTCGAAGACTCTCGCCGGAACAATCTTGCCCCATCGGATATAAACGCACCTTTGGTGAGGTAATAGGCAATAGGCGTAATCAAGGAAAACTGTTGATGAACAACAACATCAATTTAATACATATATGTATACAACTTTTTTCAAGCACAATTATAACTGAACAGCTAGCCAGACTGGCATAACAAAAAAATGGCGCCACATATGTGTGTATGAACTCTTCTAATTAAAACTTCAGAGTTGAACCAAATTTTGCAAAATCGGGTGGTACGTTGTCGTGACTGGTTAATCTTCATCAGCATCGGCAGGTTCAGCAAACAACTCATTAATCTTCGCATAAATCTCTAAATCCAATTCGGTCTCCTTGCTCAAATTAAAATCATCATCATTCGACTCTTGCATCCAGAACAAATGTTTAGCACCGGACGAAATAAAAGTCAACTGATAAACACGACCAGACCCACACGACTTGACTCTTCTCCACGTCACATCTCCTGCAAACACCAGTAATTCCTCAGGCTCCATAAGAGTGGCACTGACAGTAGTCTCGGTGCTTGTAGATCTCGGTTTCCATTGGAAGTTGTAGAATCCTTCTCCTTCTTCACTTTGCTTTATTGTGATTTCTCCCTTGATTGAAACAGGGGTGTATATGTTGGACTCTTCGTGATGTTGGACTCTGCCAGCTTTGAATTTAAGTGGGAGTTGGACCATGATTGGCTATTGTATTGAAGGGGAATTGGGTGTTTGTGCTCAATTAGAAGTGGAAAAAGAGGTAGTTGCCACTGAAGTTGTGTTTTGTTCAATCTATTTGAGTGAGCTGGTTACGCGCACTGGTTTTTTCAATTCGAGTTAATCGCATGTTCTCTGACCATAAACACCAACAGAATAACCGTTAAACCATACAGCAAGTACAAATCATGTCTATGAACTTTCCATCTGAAGAAATACGAGAGCTAGTCAAACAAATAGCTGATATCCTCTTGGAAAGAAACCAGACGGTGTCTGTGAGCGAAGGAGCTTGTGGTGGACTACTTAGTGCCTACCTAATCTCTATCCCCGGAGCATCCAATTTCTTTGATGGTGGGAGATTGATCTACAGTTTGAAGTCAAGATTACGGTTATCTGGTTGGGACAATGCTACCATCAAAGATTATACGGGGCCAAGTGAACCGTCTGTGTTACGGTTGGCTAGACATTTGAGAATAGAGTTTGGGTCTACTTATGTGCTTTCTGAATCTGGGTTTGCGGGCCCTTCTACAAGTGTTGGTGGGCTGAACAATACTGATAATGGAAGTTTGATTGCTGATGATTCTGCTGTTGGTACGGTCTATTTAGGTATTTCTGGTGGGCCAGGTGGTGATCGTTCTTGTGAGTTACATACCGACTGTGATGATAGAGCTGAAAATATGCAGTTGTTTGCAAAATATGGGTTGGAGTTTTTCTTGAAGGTTTTGAAGGAAGATGGAGAAAACTTAAAGAAATAGTGTATATGCCTGTGGTTTTCCTCTATTTCCTGTTTATACTATTATTATGATCGTTATATCACTTTTTTTATGTTATGGACTTTTTACTACGCTTACAGATACGATATTATTGGCCATTTTTTTCTTAACTGAGTCTATTTGAAAACTTTATGGCTCCTTCATTGCCACAACATGAGGTTTCATCGATGAGTCATGTTGGGCTAGACCTATTCTCCCTCTCCTCTCCTCTCCTCTCTAACCATTATGAAAAATGTAATAAAAAATGATGCGGATTCTGTTGTTCAAATTACTAAATAAACTTGATCAGCTTTATACGCTAAAATTGCTGAAGCATTACATTATCAATTATGATCAGTTGAATAATCAAATTAATTAACGCCCAAATGATTAGCACAAATTAACTATCTCCGAAATAGGAGCCCGTGGATATGTAGTTGGTCCTCCAAAAGCGCTGCATAAGGTGTACCTCATCGCATCTCATAGAAACGGCAGTCTAACGTTTACCCCACAGGACCCACACCTTCATGATGATTAATGACCAAGCTTCCAGGTCCAACTCAGCTATAGTGGTCCAAAATAAAGATCATGAAAAAATTCGGATTAAATTAAGCATTATTCCCCTCCCACAGAAACCGGCCAGTTAGAAATAGGCATCCTCACCTAGAAAACTAATTTTAACGATAAGCACTGGATGTCTAACCAATAGATTAACATTAATTACATAGCACATGTCAGCATATATGTTTTTCATAAACTATAGTCACTCCATGCAGTTTATATTGCTTTTGTAACTGATTGTATTTGTCACGAACAATCGAGATCTTAACTATATCTGGAAAAGCGTAAGTAGGATTATAATTGACTCTTAATTCCGATTAAATTTGATTAGATAAAGAAAATAAGTGGAAATTTACCACATGTGCAGTTATACCCGTGGTCTTCAAATATACTGTTTAATCAGTCACCATCAGGTATTAGATTAAACAGAGGTTTAATGATACCATAGTTAAGCAACTTATAGCTGTAGCACACAGATATGCCAATGCACTGTACATCCTGCAAGTAATTTACCAGTATTAATTTAAAAAAATAGATGAAGTTAAAAGTCACCACATATATAGAAGTGTACGATTGACTGGGCAAAATTAGGCATCTCTTTCTAAGGGTTAAGTTTGATCCCATCAAATTGGGTGGTGTGTATATATCAAGAATTGGATGCGAACTCTGTTTCTAGTGTTACTCCACGGAATTGACGATTGATTATGTCCTTATCACTAATTATTACAGCATCTTAGTGATTATGTATATAAATTCAACTGTACGTATATAAACATACGTACCGTGGGATTTATCATCTACCCTAATAGTGCATATTCAAGATGGTTGCGTAGCGCAGAGTGCATGATGTGTGGCGCACCGTTTTGATGTGGGCCAGATTTGGGATTTTTTGCTTCTATTATAAATTAGCATCCAGGCAACAATTCTCTCCATATAGCTCTCAGTTCCCTAAGTTTATGCTTCAAATGTTAAATAATTAATTAACTAACTTAACTCATAGGATCCGAGGGTCTGAAAGTTGGATCGGGTCGGTGTTATAAAGCTGATGGATTAATTAATATGTTAAAAAAATAGTCCCACCCACCTCGGTCCTTATCGTATAGCCAGTTAGCTGGCTACCAACGTACGTCTTATTGCATGATAAAACTTAGTACTTGCGTTGATAATACCGGTTCTCGGTTCCAATTGGCTAAATTAAGTAATAGAACAAGTAGATCTTGAATCAAGAACTGGGCCCATACTCTAATCTAGATACCCAAAACGGGTATTTAAATATCTTCTAAGTTTAATTAATAAATTAACTATCATGGTCACCCTTTTTTCAAAGCTTCATAGATTTCTATCAGTAACAAAATTAACCCAAACAGAGTCACAGGAGGTGATATTATTGACTCCCTAATTTATAGGAATAACAATTTGGGATCCTTTATCAACAGGATAAAATAGATCCGTTGATTTGCTTCATTTTACTTTCTATAACGAATTAACTTGTTTATTGTTCTTAAATTCGTCTTGATCCTTTAGATTGTTTCAACCTAATTTAACTGGAATATTCTTGTTTTTATTGTCGTGGGTAAATGCACAAACCGTGTAATAATATTTCGGAGTTTGTCGTATCTACAATAGATTAGGATTCTGAAGGGATTGGTGTAACGGATCTTTGTTGTAGGTGAAATTGGGTCAATTTTTCTCAACTGTAGATTTTCTGAGTCTCTCAACCATTACTGAAGACTTCTTTTCTTGTTCTCCAGTGGTTTACAATTTCTGAATAACTCTGTTGAAACTCGAGAGATACTTATTAATTCTGTTGAACGGATCCATTTCTATTGGAAGTTCAAACCAAGCCTCTCGCTGAAAGCGCGCAGCGCTTTTATTGGCTGGATCCCCTAACCTCCAGTTTGGGTTCAACAGTAGTATTGGTAAAATTAAGTCACTATTCTTATTATTATAATTATTATTAAATTTGTTATTAGATTAAGGTATAAAACTCCATATAATTAACACAAAAATTAGGAAATAAAACAGAAAATAAACATATGACCGGCATGCAGTAATAATCTAATACACAAAAACTACAAAGCGAATAAAAATTAGTTGCATAATATATATGAAGTGAGTCAACGCCATTAAAAGACAAAACTGCAGAACAACAAAACAAAACAAAACAAAAATGATTCTCAACACCAGAACTTGTAAATTCTATAGTATAAGGGTTGCGAAGCCATGTACTCCTTTTCTTCGGCAACTTCCTCTCTAATCAAATCTAAATCAAAATCTCCTCTTCCGGTATCAATATCAACCTCTCTACTATCAATCCACATTCTAAAGTCTTTTTTCCAGAACATATGAATAGCAAGTAATATTACCATGACAGGAATGTATAGCCAAGTTTGAAAAAATGAGTAAACATCAGCTCCATCGCTTCCAATTGGGAACAAAGCAACCCAAAATTCTGAGATAATGATCAATAGACTAAGAATTCCTCCAAAAAGAGATCCCCAAATACCTGCTTGAGCAGTAAAAGCTAGTTCATTAGGACCTCTACCTCTCATTTTCAAAATGTATCTGAATCTTAAGTGACAGATGCAGATACAACCCCAAGTAACAAAAGATGATAAACCAGACGAAGCTAACAACCAACTGAAGATTTCATTCTCGTATGGAGTAGCTGCTAAATAACATAAACCACCAACTACTAAACTGATCAAAACCCCAACCAAGGGTCTACCTTCCTGATCGATATATCCAAATATTTTTGGTCCAAAATCTTGTTGAGCTATGGATAAAATTGATCTTGACGTAGCAAAGACGGCAGAGTTACCAACTGATATTGTGGAAATCATGATCACCGCATTCATAACTAGAAAAGTATGAAAAAGTTAGTATTTGATGAAAGATAAATCATCAATATATGTCAATTGAAAATAAAATAAGAAGAAAACATACCTGAAGGGAGGCCTCTAACACCACCATTTTGAATTGCAATCACAAAAGGTGATGCGGTGGCATCAACTGAAGATGATGAAAATAGTCTTTCATCTGTGTAAGGAACCAATAAACCAATTAAAAGCAAACAAATGATGTAAAAAAGAGTAATTCTCCAGAACACTTGTTTTGTTGCACTTGGAAGTGTCTTTCTGGGGTTATGAGCCTCTGCGGCTGTAAGGCCGACTAATTCAGTACCTCCAAATGAAAAAGCAGCTGTTGGAAAACAAGTACACAAACCTTTGAATCCATGTCTGAAAGCACCAGGATCCCTCCAATACTTACCACCAATATAACCACCTTTGGGACCTCCACCACAATTCAAAACAATACCTAATATGATGAATCCAATAATTGCTGTAACTTTGATTAAAGATAATACAAATTCTGCCTCACCATAACCCCTGACACCGAAAAGGTTAATGAAAATAATTAAGAAATAGAAGATTGAAACCCAAGCTGCTGCATTAACCTCATCATTCCAATATTTAATGGTAATACTAGCTGAGACTAATTCTAATGGTAGAGTAATTGACCAACCAATTAAATAATTCCAAGCTTAAATGCGTTAGTATTAAGTTTCTAAAACAGTAAAAACAATAGAATAAGAGACTTACCAAGAGCAAACCCAACAGTTGGTGATATAAAACGGGAACCATATTGAACAAATGCACCGCTCACTGGATATGCCACAGCTAACTCTCCCAAAGCTTGAACTGTGAAATACATCATTGCTCCTGCAAGAAGCCATGCAATCAAAACCGAAGCAGGACCACCCTTTCTCAATGCCGAACCACTACCAACAAACAAACCTGCTCCAATGGAACCACCAATGGCAATCATTTGCAAATGTCTACTTTGTAATCTTCTTTTCAATGGGGCTCTAGCAGCCATGGTATATGATCTTTCAGCTTCTGTTAAATTGGGATCTAAGTCTGGTATCTCAAACTTTCTAAAACTTTGTTTAAATCTTTTCCAATTTGAGAGCATCTTTGGATCTTGCTGGTCTCTAAACTCATTTGAGTATGTTTCTCCAAAATAATCCTCATCTAAAGCATTAGAATGAATTCTTACGTGAGTTTTTTTCCCGTCATCTACATAATATGATGATAACTCATTTGATTCGTTTGACATGTCTTCATTGTTTAGTCGCTTCATAAACTGGTCATTCCTCATATTTCTAACCATTATTTAATTGGTTTAATTTTGAAGTATTCGAAAAGGAATAACTAATGTGTATTTGAATAAAATCGGAGAAATCCAAAATCTAAGTTTAGGTCGGATAAATTCATCCCCAGGAAACAGAAGAAAGGCCACTGTAGAATTAAGTAGAATGGAGAAAACACCATATTTATATCATCAGAGGAGGAGCTGGTTAATTAATTAGTTCGTTGTCACCGTTGATTGCTATGGATCAGCATCATAGAACAAAAATAACGGGCGTCCAACTAGAGAGCCGATCATTCGTAAGTACGTAAATAATTTTGCAACCTGCTTGTACAATTTTGCTTGTTGTATAATTTATTCGTTATTTATGTAAGTTATATGTTATCTATCTATAAATCGTACTTAGTTTATCGTAATCTATAATAGAAGTACATGGTAATTGCCTCCGTCAACAAATTGCAGGATCTAGCCATAACAACAAACAACATCTGTATGATGATCGTACCATATTCAACTGTCATATATTCCTCGACCAATCAAGGGTATTGAAGATCTACTATACTCCTGCTGGAAATATAAGTTTTAGAGTCATTTTTGACAGTTTATGGATTTCTTTATAATAAAGAACAGGGTTGGATCAGCTACGGAGAAAACTGGAACAATCACCGCATGGTTCAACCTAAGTATATTTGAATGGTATCCAGTTAAATCAAAACTGAACTGGATTCCTGTTCTTATGAGTGGTAGCTGCTGAACATTGAATGACATATATGTGTTGAAGTGAGTCGCCTTGCACTCAATATAGCATAGTGTCTTGCTTATTGTTAACCCCTTACTTTAGATGATAAGGAACAAACCTCAGCCTGACTAGGCAATAGGCACACTATGGTAACAGCCAAGGTATATGACTAGCAACAACTTGGGAGGAGGGGGAGGGGGGGGTGTAGAGACTCTGAAATTCAACAAATCTACTAAATTGCTACATACCAAATGGCTGAATTTGAAAGTGTGAGTTATTAAAGTCTGGGTCTGGAACTGTAGCTCTTGTGACAAAGTTAGCAACCCATCACCAGTGGTCAAAACAGTATAAGAAGAAACAGGCCGGCATGACCAAAGACTGAGATAACGAAGAAGAAGAAGAACATATGTATATGTGTTTTACGTGTTTATACAATACATCGAACGCCATATAGATGATTAGATAAGAAGTCAGATGATAACATTCTAAGGCGGACTATCATATGTGTGTGTTCTTGTTTTTGGGCTGAGAATTTCCGGCGGCATACTACACTAAGTTAAATAACCTGTTCCATACATACGTATACATTCGTCATATGGTCATTATAGTTACCTAATAGGAAAAAGTGAAGTTCCAATCCCGAGATATATAGAGATTCTGTCGCAGCATTTTTATGGTAGGCTTGAGCAAATTGGGGGGTGAGTTGCGAAGCTGGAGACTCGGCCACAGATTCGGCTACATCTAAAGTAGAGCTAGCCTACGATTGACTGGTTAACTATATAGAAACCTAAAAATTGAATTAAATTTAAGTACAGTTGTATAGGGGTTCAATTGGACGGTCCTAATTAAGAAAATGCATGCTTTAGGGATCGTGTCTCACAATTAGAGAGAACTATAAATACACTGCTTGGTACTCGGTGATTGGAAATCTATAGCTATAGGAGAGAAACATTCACTAATGAAATTGTACCGTTCTTCAGAGATGCTTATATTATATTGCCCTTATACCTAAATATTAAGTTCAGTGAAAGGTTTGGAGTTATGCTAGACGGTGAAATTGCCCGAGTTTCATACTGAAAGTTAATCTAGGCATATTGAGGTGGACGATTCTTGCAGTAAGCGGGTCTATTTTTTTGAAATCTGACAGAAAATATTCAATCTGAGAATTAAGAATTCACTTTATTTTTATATTTTCAGAATGACTTCCAGTATATAGTTTCAGAGACGCATATCGATAAGTTAACTTAAGACATTATTGTGCCTTTTAACTTTGAACCATTAATATCTAGGCGAGCTTTATTAATCATTATTCATTTTCACCCCTTAGAACTCAATTCGATTAGCGGGTTAAACCAAGCACAATCATTGAAAGATTAAACAGATTAAGAAGTTTAGAAGTTTGTCCTCCTATTTAAACTGTTAGTATCTGCATGGATTAACTTAAAATGAGCTAGTGCATACTAATATGATATCAAAAGTTCAAGAAGATAAGTGGAAGTTATTACCAGTCTTGAAGATCTGAAATGAAGAAACCAATATGAATATTCCAAAATTGAGAGCTGTTGTGGATCAGTAGCTTCAGAAACATTTGTTTTCAATTACTCTCTTTTTTGTTTGGAAGTAAAGCTACGGTGAGATTGGGGCATAATATAGTGCCGTAGTTCGTTATCACACACAAAATCCATTGTATTTACCAAAGAAAATATATATGCTAGTGAACTCTAGAGGATGAGTTATAGAAAAAAAAGGTGGTAGGTTGCGGAGTTTGTACCGAGGAAGGTCCACTTAAAATTATCTTGATCAATCACACTTAACACACCCGTACACCATAGACTTACGTCAGCAGTATACTCTCTATCAACTGCCGTTTTCTGTGCTTTTCCTTCTATCTCAGGCCTTCGGTTGCTCTAAACGATAGCGCACAAGAATCTTTACAGACCCAGCTTCACCAAAAGACCACGATTAGAGTGTGTCTTTCTGAAATAGGAATACGCGTATTTGAGCTATATAATACTATCATATTGTTGGTGTCTCAATATCGCTTCTAATTATTCTTAATACACACTTCACATGTCACTTCTGGCCACCCAAAAACAGGGCTCCACTACAGCTAACCTCCACAAACACCTTTCTCCAGCTCAAACCCTATGCGCAGGCCATTGCGATAGACTACCATCAGATCATTTTTTAATGGAATTCGACAAACTATATAAAGAGTGACGTCTTTCCCACCATCTCAGTGTTGGAAAGCTTTCCTAGTTCCTTTGCTGTTTTACTTTTTTCTATCAACAGAGAAATCTACGAAACAGCTAATAAATCATGTCAGGCCCAACTCCAGAATACAACTTATCATCCGAACAAACCAGAAACTACGAACACGAATATGCAGCACACAACTACCATCCATTGCCAGTTGTCTTTGCTAAAGCTAAAGGTGCTAAAGTTTGGGATCCAGAAGGAAAAGAATACTTAGATTTCTTATCTGCTTACTCTGCCGTTAACCAAGGTCACTGTCATCCAAGAATCGTCAATGCTTTAATTGAACAAGCTCAAAAAGTTACTTTATCTTCAAGAGCTTTCTCTTCTGACATTTTTGGTACTTATGCTAAATACGTTACTGAATATTTTGGCTATGACCAAGTTTTGCCAATGAACACTGGTGCTGAGGCTGTTGAAACCGCTTTAAAATTAGCTAGAAGATGGGGTTATGCTATAAAGGGTATTCCGGACAATGAAGCTATCATCTTGTCTGCTGCTGATAACTTCCATGGTAGATCAATTGCCATTGTTTCAATGTCTACTGACCCAGATGCTAAGACTAACTTTGGCCCATACTTAGACAAGGTTGGTCCAATTATTCCAGGTACCGATAACCAAGTTTTAAGATATGGTAACATTGAAGACGTTGAATTAGCTTTCAAGAACGCTGGTGATAAGATTGCAGCTATTTTATTAGAACCAATTCAAGGTGAAGCTGGTATCGTTGTTCCTCCAGCTGACTACTTCCAAAAAGTTAGGGAGTTATGTAACAAATACAATGTTTTGTTGATTGCTGATGAGATCCAAACCGGTATCGCTAGAACTGGTAAGTTATTATGTTGGGAACACTATTTATCTAGAGAAGATAAGCCAGATATGGTTTTGTTAGGTAAGGCTATTTCAGGTGGTATTTTACCAGTTTCTGCTGTGTTGTCTTCCAAAGAAGTTATGTCTACTTTAGAACCAGGTTCTCATGGTTCCACATATGGTGGTAACCCATTAGCCTCCAGAGTTGCAATTGAAGCTTTAGAAGTTGTCAAAGATGAAAAATTAGTTGAAAGAGCTCAAGAATTGGGTGAATTCTTCCAAGCTGAATTAAACAAATTGAAAGATGAATCAAATGGTATCATTAAGGAAGTTAGAGGTAAAGGTTTATTAACTGCTGTTGTTGTTGATGATACTAAGACTTATGGTAAATCCGCTTGGGACTTATGTTTGTTAATGAAGAATTATGGTGTTTTAGCTAAACCAACTCATGAACATATTATCAGATTAGCTCCACCTTTAGTTATTTCAAAGGAAGATTTATTAAAGGGTGTTGATTCTATCAGAAAGGCTCTGGTTGATTTACCAAATGTTGAAAAATCTGAACATTAAATACAGGAATAAAAAAAACAACCTTTTTCTCTATCTATATCTGGCATACTATAATACTTGGGTTTTATAAAAAATAACATATGTATAATTGTTTTTTACTACTTTGTAACTTTACTTAATGTTTTATGCATAGCCATAAACATTCCATTAAAATGATATATAATTGATAATAGTAATTGTAAACATAAAATAAGTTAAGAGTGGATAAATTATAATAATAGAGAGAATATAGAAAAGTGAACCAAAACTAATGCTATCAAAGCAATAATAAAAACAATAAATATATTAAGGGAGTAAGAGAGTAACAAAAAACATAACTTTAAAAGTTGAAAACAACCCCATACTTTTCATTGTCAGGATCACCAAACAACTCTTCATCCAGACGATTCAATCTACCATTTAAAGCCTCGGTAGTTCTTTTTAATTGTTGTAACTGTCTCTGGTCTTCAGATTGGTACAATTGTGGAGACTTAGCGGCCAAGTAATATCTGGCAATGATTAAAGGAGTTGCTATACCACCAGCTAAACCAAGAGTTGTTGGATACTTGTGTAATATGTTTGACATTAAGCTTGACATTTTAGAATTGTAGTTAAACTTAGGATGTTGGTTTGGAGTAGTGGAAGTAGTAGTCGTGTTTGTATGCTTGTTAGAATTATTTAGTTCTAGCGCAAATAAGCTGGTGTTCATTAAATTGGGATAGTTAGGGTATTTAAATCTTTAAATATTTATGGATTTGGAATTCATTTTAGAGCGGTAGTTTTAGGAAGCCATCAAGGGAAATTGCATTCCTTTTATATTGTTTTGGTGGTGATGGTCTCATGATGCTGAACTCCTCATATTGACGCGTGATCGTAATCTCGCCATTCGGGGGGAGGAGAAACTACTAACTTACGTAATGTGGGGCTGCGGGGGTGATACAACTATGGTGCAGGGATGTTCTCGGAGCTTGGGCCGGCTCGGACTCGGCCTCTTAAAGTTAGAAACATATCGTTCAATTATTTTTAGGTTTTGATGTCTTTGGCCAATTTCTTCTAAATTGTAGCAGTTCGTCTATTGCCTCTCTTGCAGTTGGCATATAAGGGATTAATGCACAAGAGAATTCAAAGGTGCAAAACTTTCGTAGGGTTCTCTTTGTCTTTTGCTCTTTAAACTCTTATTTTTGAACTAACAATACATTAAACTGTTTAATTTCCATATTGGTTATATTGAGAGCTCAATATACCCCCTGGAATAAATCTTGTATATAATTTTAGGTATAATTGGTGTATGGATAATATCTATCCCATCTGAAACCTTCTATATTCTGACCCCTAAATATTCTCTTCACCTCACCTAACTTAATACAGACGGTACACCCCCGACGTGGGCTGGTCGTCTGTTCACATCATGCCCTTAATTACGTAATTAATATTTTGTTTCTTTAATCAATAAATAATGAAACTTTAATTCAATCTATACGTACTAAATATAAACTTTCGTTCATGAAGTTTTTTATTCTAAAGCTAATATGTGATGCTCGTTATCTTTAAAACATTCTTTCTTATCTACAACCACAATCCTATTGGATAACCTGCACGTGTGTAACTGGGTTTACTTATTTTTTAACGCAGTATTCGGCATATGGTACCTATATGTTGAAGCTAGGGGACTGTTTACGTAGTCATTGTAGGAATATTGGCCATTGCATATTTAACCAGCTGTGATACATGCATAATACATACTTATGGCTTCGAAGTAAGCCGTGTCTAAACAAAGTATATACTAGATCAGGTACCAATTGAATCGTGAACATTATCAATTCTAAAAGAAATTAGTAGTCCACAATTATCAAATCAACACTATCATTCTATTGCTCCAGTACATTTACTTAATTCAGTATAGATAAAATCAGTATAGATAATAGATGATATAGCCCATATAAACAATATCTGTAGCAACATTTAACACTCATGGTTATACGACGTTAAAAAATAAAGCTGTGGATTGTACTAGAGATGAAGATCATCAATACGCCTTTCTTTTGGATATTATAAGATATATAATCCAGATTCATTTCTGTAATTTCTTTTTCCCCTTCCCTTATAAATTTATTTGGTTAGTTGGCTGCTTAATCTCTTTCAGATATACATAAAATAAAATTACTGGATCTCAAATTGCAAGGATTTAAAGTAAGGGGTACCATCATTTACAAATCCCTGTTTTAGATGCGTGAGCGATTCGATCAAGAAAAGGGCTCTTTACCATTCCCCAGTTATTATAAGCGGTGTGTTATAAAGGAAAAATTCAAGCATTTGGACTATTCTGAAGTCCAAATGCTTGTTTAAGGGGTTATATATTATCTCTATTGGTTTACAACTTCATCGAATACAGATTTATCCTCTACTAGGATGTTAAATAGAAGCTGCTTCTAGATCTCACGCATTACCCCCGAACTTGCGATAGTTAAACTAATTCTCATTTTCCACAAGGACTATTAAGCTTGTCACTTTATTCGTGTAGCGAGTTCTCAATTGAAAGATATGCGTGAGTAAATGACGATGAGAAGTTGTGGAACTTTGAATTTGCTGCCAGTGACAAGCTAGTTGGTTTGGGTGTTACTAGAATTATGAGATACTTCTCAGTGACGTGAAGTGTGAATCTATTGTAATGCTACATATATATGCAAAAGAAAAGTGCTTAGGAGGATCCTCTCAATAATAACTGGGCATTTTCGATTATCTTTCCACGTATCCGTTAAGACTATCCGGTGATAGCAACTGGGTGCACCTTGCAGAGATTTATAATAAATTAAATTTAATTATAATACTCGATTCGGTAAATTATGGATATATGTAAAATAATTAATTATCCCCAGCAACTCGATTCCTATATTAAGAAAGATCGACCACCGTTTTCAATCATCCTAATTGAAAAAATAAGGCCCAATTTCAGATGAAACAGATTAAGTAAGTACATCTAGTAGCTAAACTATAACTCAGTATTGTATATAATATCTCTCTCTAAAAAGTTCAACCTTAAGCGAGTAAGTTAAACCACAGGAAATGCTATTGGTTTTAGTGAACCTAATATAAAAGTTGGGGCACCAAACCGTTTTTTATTCCAGTTACATATATACATCAAGATTATTTGACTTATGTAGGACGGCTTCAGATCCCGTATTTCAAAGAAGTATGTGGGACAAAAGAATTAATGCTTTGAACTTGTAAAGAACTGCCAATATGATCGAATAGATGGCCTTGGAAAACTATGGGTTAAAATTGGCAACTGATGAGGGCAGTGGCTCCCATGGAACTAAGCCCTAATTAGAACGTTCCTTTATCTAATCGCAATGCAGCCGAACGGCATAGACGTTGTTCTACGTTCTTATCAGTACGAACCATGCATGTTGTTAAACTGTGGTCTTGAAAAGGTTACACCTACCCTGTTCTCATTTAACTTTTTCACCTACTAGTTCTGTAAAACCTATAAACATATACAGCCTTACGAAATAGCTTCTTTTTCTAAATTTAAGATGGAATTTGAACCCAAATTCTTAACTAGTATAGATACACCTAAAGCTGTTCTATAGATATGAATTTGGATTGAAAAAAAAAAGTCACTAGAAACTTAAAAACTTTTCAGCCGAAAATTGGGCAGTGAAAGAAGTACTGTGATCCTTTCCTTCACACCAAGCTTCTGGGATACGTATACGTACGTTTCTATCTCCTTTAAATAAATTAAAGAACAAATTTTGATTTCAGGCGCAGATAGTCAATTGACAACCTTGAATACTAATGGATCAAGAGACTTGACCTCCTCAAGTCACCATAGTTTTCTTTGTTCGCCTGATCGGTCCAGTCAGGTTAAATTCTCAACTCTTTCATTAAAAGTCGCTATGGATCGATCGAAGGTAGTACAGCATATTATACGGCAGTGAATCCATTAGAGATCATCTGCCAATCTTTAAGCTTAAGGGCATATTTATTTACCAAATCAGGAACATGTGCTATATGGTCATCGATTAAGATGTTATATATTATGTCTCGTGTTTCTCTTTTATTAGCTTAAGTTCTCTTTTCAGCTTCCATCATTCAATGCAAAACATTCCATAATTTGTCGTAACGACTGTCTTAGAAGCTGGAGATCAGCTGAAAAAAAGTATATTAAGTCACAATTCTCCTCCTGCTTTATTTCTCTTTTTAAATAGACAAATTATAAGAATGAAAGATCATCACTTCATTTTCTCTTACATTAGTTAACTTACGTTTAGCTCTCTTCTCTTTATAATGAATTATGGAATAAAGTTCAATCGAGGAAGCCAATCTCCCAGCGATGCTAATGAACTTTCCTCGTACTATGTATCTGATGGTAAGAAAGATACAAGACTAGAAGTTCATGTTAATGATAATTATAATGAAAATTATTATTTTGATCAAGGCACTGAACAGTTTTCAGACGAACCAAAGAGGAAAACTCGTGTGCGTTCATTTATTGAAGGTTTTCAAAAAGTTGAAATTCCAGATTTAGATCCCAATCTAACAGAAATGGAGAAATCTTACATTTACGCAGCAAGGGCTCCATTGAAAAAAAGACTCCATGCTAGACATTTACAAATGATTGCTATTGGTGGTTCAATTGGAGCAGGTTTGTTTGTTGGTAGTGGTTCAGCATTAAGAAAAGGGGGCCCTGCTTCTGTCTTGATTGCATGGCTTCTTGCTGGTTCAATGATGTACTTCACAGTTCAAGCTTTGGGAGAATTGGCTGTGGCCTATCCGGTCAGTGGTGCTTTTGTTCAATATGCTTCTAGATTTATATCGCCTGCTTATGTATGTAAATGTTCTACATGATTTTGACAGTTTACTAAATTGAATTAATTGGCTGATAACACACTTAATCCGTCCATCATCCATCACATACTAACCTTCTTATCTTTCTGTTTAGGGCTTTGGAACCTCATGTATGATGCTCTCTTATTTTATGTTCAATCGAAATATATTGATGATTTATTTTATATGAATTTAAAAGTTCACTAAATAAGATAAGCTATTCAATAGATCAAGATCTCCGAAAATTAAATCTTACACCACATACTAACATTCTTATCTCTCTGTTTAGGGCTTTATGCATCGGGTTGGATTATTTCTCTTCCTTTGGAACTTACTGCTGCTAGTATCACCATTAAATACTGGAATAATGACCTAAACCCTGCCATTTTTGTTACTGTCTTCTATTTTATAGTCGTTTTCATTAATATTTTTGGTGTTAGAGGATATGGTGAAGCAGAATTCATATTATCTTTGATGAAGGTTACAGCAATTATTGGATTCATCTTCTTAGGTATTATTTTGAATTGTGGTGGTGGGCCAGACGGTGACTACATTGGTGGCAAGTATTGGCATGATCCTGGTGCTTTTAATAATGGGTTCAAAGGTTTGTGTACTTGTTTTCCAACAGCTGCTTTTTCATTTGGAGGTACCGAATTAGTCGGCCTTACGGCTGCAGAGGCCCAAAACCCCAGAAAGACACTTCCAAGTGCAACAAAACAAGTGTTCTGGAGAATTGCTCTTTTCTACATCATCTCATTAACTTTAATTGGTTTATTAGTTCCATACAATGATAAAAGACTATTTTCATCATCTTCCGTTGATGCTGCTGCATCACCTTTTGTGATTGCAATTCAAAACGGCGGGATCAAAGGTTTGCCTAGTGGTATGTTTTCTTATCATAGATTCAATTGAAAAAACATATTCAATAATTGAATTACTTGAAATACTAACTTTTCGTTATCCTTTAATCTTCTAGTCATGAACGCAGTCATTATGATTTCGGTCATTTCAGTGGGTAATAGTGCGGTGTTTGCTACATCAAGATCCATTCTATCATTATCTCAACAAGGTTTTGGTCCAAAATGTTTTGGATATATCGATAAAAGAGGCAGACCGTTGGTGGGAGTCGGCATAACTTTGGCCGTGGGGGCTTTAGGTTACTTGGCAGCAAGCCCTTATGAGGGTGAAGTATTTTCGTGGTTATTAGCTTCTTCAGGTTTATCAGCATTTGTTACCTGGGGAGGTATTTGCTTTTGCCATTTGAGATTCAGATATGTTTTGAAATTAAGAGGTAGAGGTCCTGATGAATTGGCATTTACTGCTCAAGCAGGTATCTGGGGATCTTTATTTGGATTTGTCTTAGCTATTCTAATCATCATTTCTGAGTTTTGGGTTGCCTTATTTCCTATTGGAGAAGAAGGTCCTGATGCTGAATCATTTTTCCAAACCTGGTTATACGTTCCTGTTATGATCCTTGCTATTGTTGGTTATATGTTCTGGAAGAGAGACTTTAGAATCTGGGTTCATAGTAGAGATATTGATATTGATACTGGAAGAGGTGATTTCGATTTGGACTTGATTAGAGAGGAGATTGCTGAAGAAAGGGAGTATTTAGCTTCTCAGCCATGGTTTTACAGAGTTTATAAGTTTTGGTGTTGATCCATTCTTCTTTTCCTTATCTTGCTTTCCATCAGCCTCTGCGGCTGGACCATTAGAGTAAGAGTGGCGCAAGAGCTTAGGGCACGTGATTTGTTCAGTGTTTATTGACGATTTCTTTTTTTCTAAATTTTATATTGCCTTTTTTTTCTGTGTACCTTCAAATAGAAAATCTCTTCTAATGACTCGTTAGAGCTTTTTAAGGCTGTATTATCTGGATTAATCTATAGTTTCCTTGGAATTTGCAGTCTATATGAGATGGGTGTTCACGTAAGTCATACCGTAAGCCAAGAAAACAGGTAAGTGAACTAGCTTAATCCAAGATTCAGCAGCTAAAGATGTGTTTGTGACTCTAGTTTTCAGTATTAACCCCTCCTTTTCTTGAATCATTAAGCAGAATGCATATATGCACATCTACCAGCTCAATAACATGTGATTTGATAGTATGTCTTAATAATAGTGAAATCCTTACAGAGTTATGGTAAATTAAAGTTATGAGGATCGATCAACCTCACTTTATCTTTTTCTGCGCAGACAATTTGCTCTTCATAATAAGCCTTTCACCAGATATAGCTAATCTATAATACTGAAATAATACTGGCCATTTGATAGTCGTCATTATTGCATCAATTAATGCTTCTAGCTGTTAGAGAGAAGGGAAATCTCAGGATATAGGGAAGGTATAGCCAATCCTCCTTTCAAGGTATAAATAAGGTACTACCGCTCCCCCTCCCCTACAAATTACCGAGAATGATTTCCTTAATTTATAGTTTCAAATACTATTATTGATTGGTGTAAAATTGTGGTATCATGAGAAATTTTGGAGTCAAGTCAACGCCAATTGAAGACACCGTTGGTCGTATTCTGGCCCCAATAATAGCTCAAGACCCAGTTCCATGGTACAAAAAAAGGCACTTAGTTACTTTGAACCTATTATTATTTGTTCCAATATTGTCATGTGCTACTACAGGATATGATGGCTCATTAATGAATGGGTTACAATCTTTAGAAACTTGGAAAAAAGAGTTTGGTTATCCAAAAGGTGAAATGCTAGGCTTTGTAAATGCAGCTCAATGTTTTGGCGCTTTTATGGGTTCATTCATAACAGGTTCGATAGCTGATAAATTTGGCAGAAAGAAAGTTTTAGGAGTTGGTTTGTTTGGTGTTGTTGTGGCTACTGTTATCCAAGCTAGTTCAGCTTCCTTAGCACAGTTGATTGCTTCAAGATGGATCGTAGGTATATTTGGTCAGCTTGCTGCTCAGTCAGCACCTTTATTAATTCAAGAGTTAGCTTATCCATCTCTCAGAGGTAAGTTTACAGCTTTTTATAATACATTTTTCTATGCTGGTTCTATATTGGCCTCTTGGACGTGCTATGGTGTTAGTAAGAGAGTTGATTCATGGGGTTGGAGAATCCCAACTATTTTACAGATGGGCTACCCGATCATTCAATTAGCTTTCATTTGGTTATTACCTGAAAGTCCAAGATGGTTAGTTTCTAAAGAAAGGTATGCAGATGCTAAAGAGATTTTAGTTAAGTATCATGCAGGTGGAGACCAGAATTCCAAATTAGTTGAGATTGAGATGCATGAAATCATTGATGCTATTGAAATGGAAAAGAAATCAAAGTCTACGAGCTGGAAAGAATTGGTTAAGACTTCTGGAAACAGAAAAAGAACCTACATCGGTATCAGTATTGCTGCTGCTTCTCAATGGGCAGGTAATGCAGTTATTTCGTATTATTTTACCTTAGTGCTAGACACAATTGGATATCATGGTTCTACTACACAGACCCTAATTAATGGGTTATTACAAATTTTCAATTTTTCCATTTCTATTATTTCTGCTTTGCTAGTTGATAAATTGGGTAGAAGAACGTTACTTTTATGTTCATCAACAGGTATGTTTGTTTCTTACATTTACTGGACTGTTTTATCCGCTAGATTTAACTCAACTCAAACTAAGGCTTATGGAAAAGGAGTTTTGGCATTCATTTTCATCTACTTTTTCAATTATGATATAGGTTACACACCATTAGTTGTTTCATATCCTGCTGAAATATTCCCATTTTATCTTAGATCTAAAGGACTAGCAATCACAATGGCTACGGTTCAAGCATCGTTGATTATTGGGTCATTCTGTAACTCTATCGCCATGGATAGGTTAGGATGGCATTACTATATTGTTTTCTGCTGTATTGATTTGTTTATTATCTTGAACACGTATTTCTTCTTTCCAGAAACTAAAGGCTACTCGTTAGAAGAAATTGCAGAGATATTTGATGGTGACCGTGCGGATTGGGATGTTGAGCGTGACCCTGAATCTGATTCGTCAACAAAAAAAGAGACCATTTCTTATGAAGAAGATAAGTTAACAAGCCTTCAGAGTTTTCAAGTTTAAATCTATATTATTCGTTGTCGATTTATTAATAAAGTCGCCTGATACTTATGTTTGTGTTAATTGATGATGCCTGTTTGAGTGAATACTTCTTTCGATCCCATCTAGTAAATTTCGTACATACATTTTACAAAAGTCGGCAGTAACTCTAAATCTATCTGTCTGTATATCAGTAAACTTCCGATCAATAACATATTATGAGTCAGAAAGACGATTTTTTACTAAGCCAATAACCTCTAGCTTGGCTAAGCTAGCTACGCTTATAAAGCTTCATTTCATCGATTAATTAATGGTCGGGTTCGTCCCGAATCAAATCGGAGGAGAGAAATGACCTGACTCTTAGTGCATCTTTATTGCCATGGCTTTGTATTTTTGGATATTTTTCTTTGAGACCACCTGGATTTTAGCTTGAGTGCCCACTGTTTTCTCGAAATTTCAGCCAATCATGAGCGATAAACCCCGGACTGGGAACATTGAGGCTCTTGTTCCCCAGTCCGCAATTATATTGTTTCTCCACAAAAAAAGGTTTGGCTCCTTCTATAATGTCGGCATAATATCAGTCAATCTCACGGCCAAGCGGAGCAACACTAATTGCAACCAAAGTTTGTATTCGTAGGATGGAAATCCAATGAAGGTTTAGTTCTATGTGGGAACAAGCTCTGGACTGTTGGGCCAAGTTCTGTCTAAAAAGAAATTCCGGTGATAATCCGAATGAGATTGGAATGGCTCTACTAGGGCTGTAACAAGATTAGGCCCCATGATTGGTTGTTGAATAGCCGGCTGAGATCCTCGCGCGGGGCGCGTTGGACCCCTTAATTAATTATCCCCCTTGAATTTCATAACAGATTTACAAGATATTTTCCCCATATTAGTGTATTCCACATTCGTATTGTTCCCCGCCAAGTAAGACTCTGCTTTCTATTGTCTTTTGAAGGGAGCCACGAGTCACGTTATTCGTTCACGGAAAATTGCCCCGATATATTTCCTGCGCGGGAGGGACAGTGGAGCAACAGCTGCCAATCCTATAATTCTGTAAACAATTGGAAGCAGGTTTCAAGCAATATAAATAGTGGGTTGTTCCCCAGTTCTTTAAAAAGGGATTTCAACTGTAATTCATAAAATCAGATATTTAACTTACTTATTTTATTCTGTACACAAAAACAAAGAATAATCAATATGAAATTCATCAATTTTAAATCAACACCAATTGAAGATGTTGTGGGAAAAGCTCTTGCTCCTATAATGATGCAAGACCATGTTCCTTGGTACAAAAAAAGACACTTGGTAATTCTAAATTTCTTGTTATTAGCTCCATTATTATCCTCTGCTACTAATGGTTATGATGGTTCGTTAATGAATGGTTTACAATCCTTAGATACTTGGAAAGCTGAATACGGTAATCCAACAGGTACATTCTTAGGTTTTGTTAATGCTGCACAAAGTTTTGGTTCTGTGTTAGGTGCTCTTGCCGCTGCTTACCTCTCTGATAAATTAGGTAGAAAGAAATGTTTATTTATTGGTGCTTTAGGTGTTATTGCAGCAACTATCATTCAAGTTACTGCTAAGACTCTTGGCCAATTAATTGCCTCTAGATGGATTTTAGGTACATTTGCTGTGTTGCAAGTCCAACCATCACCTTTACTAATTTCAGAATTGGCTTACCCTTCCCATAGAGGTAAATTGACTGCGTTGTTTAACACTTTCTACTACTTAGGTGCGATCTTAGCTTCTTGGAGTTGTTACGGTGTCAGTAAAAGAGTCGATCAATGGGGTTACAGAATGCCTGTTCTTTTACAAATGGGTTATCCTCTCATTCAATTATGTATTGCCTTTTTCGTCCCTGAAAGTCCAAGATGGCTGGTCTCCAAAGATAGATATTCAGATGCTAAAGACATCTTAGTTAAATATCATGCTGGTGGTGATGAAAATTCTGAAATGGTTAACATTGAAGTCTCTGAAATCGTTGAAGCTATTGAAAGGGAAAAACAAACCAATTCTACAAGTTGGTCAGAGCTGTTCAAGACCCCAGGTAACAGAAAGAGAACTTACATTATTGTTACATTCTCAATAGCTTCTCAATGGTGTGGTAATGCTGTTATTTCTTATTATTTCACTTTGGTCTTGGATACAATTGGATACACTGGTTCAACAACTCAAACTTTAATTAATGGTCTGCTTCAAATTTTCAATATGTGTGCTGCTGTTGGTGCTGCTCTGTTAGTCGATAAACTAGGTAGACGTCCATTATTATTATGGTCAGCGACAGGTATGTTTATCTCTTATATCATTTGGACTGTTCTATCACAAAGATTTGAAGTCACCGGATCTTCAGCTTATGGTCAAGGTGTTTTGGCATTCATTTTCGTTTATTTCTTCCATTATGATATTGCTTTCACACCTTTAGTCATTTCTTATATTAGTGAAATCTGTCCATTCTACATCAGATCTAAAGGTATAGCTTTATGTCAATTTGTTATTTATGGTGCTTTGGTTGTTGCTTCATTCTGTAACTCTATTGCAATGGATAATTTAGGATGGAAATATTATATTGTTTTCTGTTGTCTTGACGCTCTTATCATTTTTAATATTGCTTTCTTCTACCCAGAAACTAAAGGTTACTCCTTGGAAGAAATTGCCGAAATTTTTGATGGTCCTGCTGCTAGCTTAGATATTGAACAAGGTGATGTCAATCTCAAACAAACTAATACACATGTTGAAGATACTAAAGAAGAAATGTCTGATTAGTTACTGCTTACTTGTCTTGAATAAACCTTATGCTTTTAGAAATATTCTTTTATAATTTCCCTTTTTCTTTTGCTTTTCTACTATATAATAGTTTCCTTGATTTTCAAGAATTATAATGAAATCCACGTGCTGTCCTTCTATATAATTAAAAACTACAAGTGTAGATAAAGAATTCAGGCAAGTGCACTGCACTGCCTTGATATTCTTTCCATGCTAGTCCTAGTTGCTCGCATTTCCTGAAAAGAACATGTACCAGTTGTGAAAACTTAGCACCTTTCAAATAACCAGTTGTATCAGATAAGATATCCGACAATCAAGCCATGGTATTTTCATTGTACACAGAAAAACTTGTGTCTTTGAAGTAAGTCTAGACCTTTGGTTGAGACTACCGAAAAAGCACTTGCAGAATATTGAAGACAGCAAGATGAAAGTCTGAAATTACCTGTATACTATAGTTTGCTCACAAAGCATTTGAAATACCCAAATATCCATTTCTACTATGTATTCATTCATAAGAAAAAGAAGCACTAGACAACGCCGATTTTGCAAATTCTGATGCTTCAAGATTACATAAAGCTGGTCAATGCCCAGCCTTACGAGGTGAAATCTATCATTTTAGCTTATAGCTTGCGTCGACTGTATCTTGATTCTACCACCAATACAAAACCAAGGATGAGCCCAGGTGATCCATTTTATTCATGTATCAGAAGAAGAAATTGTATCAACTGGGTGAAATTTGAAGATGTTATTGAATATGCTTGTTTTCTTCCAGAAGTGATTTTAAATTCTGATATTACCATTCTGATTAGGCCTGGAATATCTATCGTGTCCCAATTCATCTCCGGAGATTTTGAAAGAATTATTTTAGGGTGGTGTGGGTATTTATCTGTTAGAAAGGTGACTTTAGAGTATAATCATCAGCCAAATATTAATGAGATGCTTCGTAGGCTAGTTGATCGGTTTGATACTTTGGAGGTTATGCCTGAGTTGATAGTTCCGATTGATAATCGCCCTGAAGCTTGTATGTTTGAGAATTTCGTTCTGAAGATTCCCCACAAGATAAGCACGTTAAGTCAAGTTAGGGCAAATGACTTTGGCCTGCTTATTAGAAATATTGATAAATTTACAAATTTAAAGACTTTATTCATTGATTCGGATACCAGATTCATGGCATCACAGGACCTTTCAGTTTTTGAAGATTTGTTGGCCAAACTTGATAAATTGGTGTTTGTGATATATAAGGACTTGTTTTTATTTTATAACACTAAAGACAGGATAGAAGAATGGAAAGGTATAAAGGATAAGTTGGGAGATAAGATTTTCTTCACTACTAAAAATATAACAGAGAAAAATCGCAACAAATTTGGTGTTCATTCTGAAGGACTATACACATTTGATCAAGTTCAACTTAATAAGATTCCCGACTTATTTTTTAATGTTTCCCTAGACTTTGATATTGAAAAATTGGTAACCCAACTTGATTCGTTCAATTCTCTTTCAATGAAAATATCGTGCTCGTCTGAGTTGGTATTTAGAAGCAACACTTTAAAAATATTAAGGATTAATTGTGAAAGATCAGCAAAGCGCTTGGACTTGAGTAACCTACATAGACTAGAAGCGCTTGACCTAACCTCATCTTATTTGAATCTTCATATATTCGCATCGATTCCTTTAAATGTTACATCATTGAAAATTTCAGCTGTTCTCTCTGATAATCGTGGGACAAAATCCTATCTAGTACCAAAATATGTCCGTTATTTTTCATGTAAGGTTGCATCGTTTAATCAGTTTGACCTTAGTAATTGTGATCAGTTGGAAACTTTGGGCTTGAATGTTGACACAGGATCCTCCGTGATAGATGAATCAAACAGCATTTGGAAGAATATTCCTGATACCATGCTTCAATGTTTAGTTCTCACGATACCAGTCCCGCAGAATAAGAAACTGCTGTTGCCTGGTCTGAAATCATGTAAGAATGTCCAGGAAAGCATCAAGATCTTAGGGGTTCGTATCCCTGAGAAGTTTGAAACACTTAAGTTGAGAATTGAATTGGATTCATTGTCATTCATTGATTCTATTAAAGATTATGTTTCTGTTAACTTTTATGAACTTGGTTCTATTGATCGTTTTAATTCTACCAATTTTGCCCATGTGGATGTTTTTCTTAGTAAGGATACGAAGTTAAAATTTGAAAATAAAGAACAAACTCTAACAACTTTCAGATGCCACGAATCATTGAGCGTTAATGGAATTAAATCTTATTGGACCGAGACCTTACAAAGACAGATTGATAATATCTATTTACTTGACTAGGAATTATCTTTTGAATGATACTTTTTGGTAGGATAATACATTGATTTTTTTGGTTTTAATTTTCGAACACTCCTTATAATAATTTCAAATTTGAAAATTAAAATTTTTTAATATGTATGCAAAAATATATGTAAAATGCTATAAATTTAAAGTTTAGTAAAAAAGAATAAGTCAAAAGTAAATAAAAGGACTGGGCCCAGTCGTGACTCATGGAGTATGTAGAGGAGGTTTATAATAATAAAAACAATTAGGAAAACGAAATAATCCTGAGAGAAATTCTCAAGAGGATAAAGTAACATCAGATCTATAAGACGGCACCAGAGTTGCTTTGAACGTAAGATGCAACTTCGTCAGCATCTTTCAAAGTATAAGAGTAAGACATAGAAAGAGTAGTGGTGTCAATATCACTTGAAGCATCACCAAAGTCATTTCCAGAGGATTGTGCAGAACCAGTACCATCAACAGAGTATAATGGTTTATCAGCACCGGAGAAAACATTGTTTTCAACTAAAGCTTTGGCGTTTTTTCTAACGTTAATACAGTCGCTCATATCACTGTAATAGTTGTTGAAAATATGAGCAGTACCGAATCTTAAAGATGGACCTCTGGAGTTTAAGGTATCAAAGTAGTTGTAAGCATAAGTAACAGTTAAATGGCCGGAATCTTCACTTTCGTTGCTATCAGAATGACCAACTAAGGAAGCTTTATAGTGATCATGTAAATGACAGTTTGAAACTGTAACGTAGTCACATGCATGGGTGATATCAACTAAACCATCATAATAATCTTTACCATTATCCATATCACTTGAAAGGTCTAAATGGTCTAACCAAACATTAGTAGATTTCTGAACACCAACTGCATCTGCTCCTACAACCTTTGAAATAGCCAAGTTTTGGACAATAACGTTTTCAACACTTTTAATGACTAGACCTACACCACTTAGTGTAGCGCCGGACTTACCTATAATGGATTTGTCAGAAGCGACTTTCACGGTACCTGTACCGGTAATTGTACCACTAACATAAATGATATAAGAACCACCCTTTTTAGCATATGTGGTTAGGTCGCTAAGAGAGCTGACTGTAACTTCAGTACCACCAGTACCACCAGTGGTACCACCATTTAAGGAAGCATAACCAAAAACAGATGTTGATGATGATCTCTTGGAGATATCTAATGGAGCAGCAGAAACAAAGACATTGGAAACAGCCAAAGTAATACCTAAAGCTTTGATTAGGGAGTTAAATAACATTTTTAGAATGAAAGACTAGAGTAAGTTTGAATGAAGGAACGAATGAAGATGAAGAGTAGTAGCTGATCGATGGATGTGATGAATAATATAAAATCTTTTAGACTCAAACCTTGTTAAAGAGGGGAAATAAGATCATATTTATACTACAAACCTATAGTTTATAAAACCATTCTCTATACCCTCTTTATTAGTAACGAAATGTTTCAGGTGCTTGAATGAAGTGTCCTCTAAGATCGGAGAGTTCATTAAAATACAGGGATCCAAGGATCGGGACCTAAGCTTAGCCTATTTAGAAAAGCCTTAATTAAACCCTGAAACTCAGCTTATTGGCTAGCCAATTATTAATACCTTCCTTTGATTTTGCCTGAATTTTACACCCTAGTTAGCCCATAGTCAGGATTGTGGGTTTAAGGTTTAATTGACAGTAACCTAGATTTAATCAACTCAAACGTATAACCCTAGTACAATGATTCAATGACTTGGTAGGTTAAACTTGCATCAGATCTCAATCTAAATATAAAACTTGATAATGGGAGACAAATATAGTTCTGAGTTAAACTTCATTAGCTGGCTGCTTCGAGGCATCTAACTTTGAACACCTATGGCTTGGTTGTCCCTGGATTTTGAGGCTTGAGAATAACGTTGAACAATGCACATGATGTATTTCCATTCAGATGAATATGGACAGGATGCGGTGTTTGAACGAAGAATTCAGTTGATCAGGGACCCAGTGGTGAACAACAAGCCTAACCAGGAAACCCCTACATAGCTAAGATCTGCCTCGCAAAAGCTTCGGAATATTATTTACACTTTTTTTAAACGAGAACCCCTATCCTTTTTCCGATGATTCCTTGAATTGGTTAAAACATCAACAAGAAACTGAAAATAACTATAATAATTATATTAAAACATTTAAGATACGCAGTATCCATCAAGTCCATAATTTTCGGGTCATTCTCCTCTGAAGACAGGCTGCTTTATTAGTTAGATCACTATACGCCTTATAGCTCAATTGCTCATTATACAGAAATGATATTGACCCAAGACATTCAATATCCAATTGTACATTCACCTTAAACAACACCAATAATTCGGTCCGAATTCTAATGGACTCGCATTTACTCAAAAGTTATCAATTATTACGGTGATCAAAATTGCTTTATTTTGTCAGATTTGGAATTTAATAGGATCCATACATTTCTTTAATTACATTCCAAGTTAAACTTGCCGGCCAATACTGTAATGTTCACTAAACTGTAGGGTTGCGCACTACAAAGAAACATTCGTAGATATGCAGCTGGTTTTTATCAAAATGCCTGCATACTCATTGATGTAAGCATGATAGGTGGTTATGTTAAAAAAGTCATAAGGTCATAAATTAAATATCTCGTTACAAAGAAAAGATGCATATAAATTAAATGAGTAAAACGAAGGTAATATGAACAACAATCAACTATCAAGGCCCTTAATTTCCGTGAATCTTACCTTCTTCTAATAAACACTCCATACTTGATGTTCTACTATTATCACCAATCCCTTCACTATCAGAAATCAAAATTGAAATAGAAGAAGCAATATAAGACAAACCAGAAACACAAAATAGAAATCTCCAAGTTTCATTCGTACACATCAAAATCGCAAAATCGCAAAGACTGAATCTAATATAATCATTCTTTTCTTTTAATGAGATTTCATTCATGGATAATTCTAAACAAAATGCCAGCACAAGTTTAGTATGCTCCATAACGTGATCAAAATCAATCTTATCGAGTGTATCTTTGTTTGAATGAATGTATGGATTACTGTACTCAATTTCTGATTCCAGCACATATGAAGCAGGATAGCCATATAATAAACTTGAAATGTGATCTGAGGAAGCATGGTCTATGTGTGTTTCTGCGTAAGTGATACTACAATAAGTTTGGACTATTGCTTTGATGTAGTTGTTTAATGTTCGAGATGCGTAATCTGTAACCAATCCAAACTTGGGATCCAGGTTCTCTACTTTGTATAAGTTAGTGTAGCCCGTCATATCTTGTTGTAGCATCGCTAATATTTTAGTGTTTGACTTATGATACTGTTTGATTAATTCATGGGACCCCATTGTTCCATATTCTTCAGCTGAGTAAAAATGAAATTCAATAGGGGTAGCAAGTTGTCCTTGATACTCGGTATTTGAGTAGGAACTTAAAGCTGCTGTTATGATGTCTATGGTTTCTAGTAATGTGACAACCCCTGATAAATCGTCGTCCATTCCTGTTGGTTTGGATGGAAATGGTAGGATGTTGAAATTTGTTGTATCTATATGGCACCCAATCACTATGATCTCATCGGAATTATCGTCATGGCGTTTGGGGTTGATTCTGAAAACCAATGAAGGCTGTAGCCAATGATGCTTTATCACAGTGGTATTGAACAGGTCTGTGTTTCTTGCAGAATACTCAAACAAAATATCATGAATGAACAACGCACTCTCTAAGCCAGCTTGGGAATTGTAGTCTCTAGTTGAGGTTTGGGTTTGGTTAGCTAAGACTTGGAATCTATTTTCTATTCTTGCTTTGTCCAATTGACTAATGAAAACATCACTTATTAGTTGTTCGTGAAATTTGGAATTGTTAGGATAGTTATAAGTTGTGAGTTCAATTGACTGAATCAAGATCCGGAAGAAGTCGGAGTTTGTTAGAAGGAGCATGACAGAGATGAGGGAGATGAGCTGGAAAAATAGGACTTTCCTGACTTTACGAATCAGATGATACATGGTTTGCTGTTATACCTTCAAAGCAAAACAAAGAGGGAAGTTGTCACCAAAGCATTCAAATAACGGAAAGAGTGTTAGAAAAATGGCTCATGCCCTTTCGCAAGGCATGGCTTGAAGGGATCTAGCTCCTTTCCTTTCCTTTCCTTTGGCAAGTCGGGTGACGAGCCGCCAAAGAAGATGTTTGAGCCGCCAGGCCGTCACGCTTCATGTCGCACAGTGGTGCAGGGGCGTGTAATTTCTTAATCTATAATGGATAAATTAAAGAGAGAGAAGGAAAACTTATTGAAAATAACAAAGGGAGGAGAAAGAGGAAGGGTTAAATGAAAGGGAAAGGAGAAACGAGTGAAAAAGTAAAAAAATAATAGTAAAAAGTTTGAAAGAGTAAAATAGTAAAGGAACAATTTAACAAAGTACATTAAAAATACAAATTTGATTATTGATAAAAACAAAAGACATAAAGGAATAAAATAAAATAATACATTACCAAAACCACCATTTACTAATTAAATGTTGTAGGGCATAACGACCATAAATAGTGCCGGCAATAGTACCGCCTAAATGATTGGCGTAATATAAACCACCCCATTTCGTAAACATTCCAGCTAAATTAAAGATGGTATAACCAATCAATGCGGTTGAAGAGTCACATGGGATAGGGAATCCCAAAATTATCAGTTTTGCTTTGGGAAATAAAGTTGCATACATAGAAAAAATACCGGAGACTGTACCAGCAGATCCTATTGGCGAATGTGCGCCAATATACAAAGAAGCTAATGAGGAGCAAATACCAGAGATAAGATATAATGACATGAAGTGAGCTGCACCCAAAGCATTAATAACATCCGTGGCAAACGAGTAGAAAAAACCCATGGTGATCAATAATTGTGTGACTTTTGTATGGCTCCAGTTAACACAAATCATTTGCATGTAAGTTTTAGGCTGTATTGATCTAATGTTTAACCAGAAGTAACGGTTGAGAATTCTATAGACAGTGTCATTGGAATATTGCACCTGCCAGAGGCCAAAAACAGCAGCATTTATTCCCATTATAGCTAGGATCAAATTACTTGGATGGAATTTGAAATAATTTAATTTAGTATGAGAAAACAAATAGGGAGCTTCATAGAAAACAGCAGCTGAGAATCCAAATGCAAAAGCAGTTGGGACTAATAGTGGCATCAGCTTTTTCTTCATAGATGCAAAGTTAAATCTGAATCCGTTAGCAAACGGATTGTATTGATTAACCGTTGAATAAGTTTTGGAGATTGTGTCTTTTGCATTCTGATTCAGTTTAGCAGCAGTTGAGCTGTACTTTTCACGAAGACTGAAAGATTGAGTTTTAACTTTAGCTTGTCTTAATCTTTTATTCATATTTTGTTTGAATTTGTAGTAATAGTTGTATTTTTGTATTTGTATTTGAAGTTTTTGCAGTTTGTATGTTGCGGTTGTCACAGTTTGTATGTCGTGGTTTGAGTGCTTTGACTTCCAGCAAAAGAGCCTTGTAATTATAAGGAAAGAGGTCTCATTTTATAGTTCAATAACACAGTATTGCGCAAGTTTATGGAACCCTATAGAAGTTGAAAGAAAAATCATAATTTCAGAAATGATTCAAAGTGGAAAGTGTAAACATGGTACTAAGATTGTTAAATCAGAACTAAGCGCATGAAAGAATCTTTAGTAGTTTTAGTACTGGGTACTATGTTCTTTTAATTGCAGTCAAAGAGATAAAGAGAGCACTTTGCCAGTATTAAAAAATTATGAAGAAATTTCTAGATCTTTACACTATTTCATTATACAAGTCCATGGTGTTGATATCCTTGTGCACAGAAACTCTGGCATCTGGTGAAACAAGTAAACTGTTTTCGGATTGGTGATAAACTAGGATTTTAAGCAGAATTTGATTACAATGATAATCAGTTTCAACATTACTTAGACTCCTTAATATTATATGTTCCCAATTACTGCTCAATCCTTTTGGTATCTTAGAAAATTCAAATATCGATTAGAAATAGACTATACACGAAATAGATTTAATTGTATAAATGCGAGACGTTTTTTTATTAAAATGAAGAAAAGTCAAAGGTAAAGAACTGTAGATAAATATAACAGGGAGTTCCCAAAACTGTGCCACTTGGGAATAGAAATGTAAAGCCTAAAAGGAATGGTTGTGAAAATGGTGGAGCATGAAAAGAGAGAATATTGGGATACTACAATAAGAATAATCCACTTATGATATAATATGTATTGAGATAAGATATATTTAGAAAATAACATCTTCTTCAGTTTCGGCAGTTAAATTAGAATCCTCAGCCTTAGCTGCCAATTTTTCAACTTGTTTAACTTCGTCTGTGATTTCTCCATTAGCCTCTGCAGCCAATCTAGCTTCTTTCTTAGCCTTGTTTTCAGCATCTATTTTGGCATTCTCTATTTGTTTCTTCTCTTGGACTTTCTTTAATCTATAGAATTCTTCTCTATCCAATTCATCTAATTCAGAGTTAATATAAGCAATGGTGTTTTCTGTTCTTGGGATAATGACATGTTCAATGGCATTAACTCTTCTGTTCGTCACTTTAATAACTTCATCTAAGATAACGAAGGCAGTCTGTAAAGAAGCTAAATCAACTAAAGTTTGGACAGCTTTAGTATACACATCCCTAGCTCTCTGCACTTGTTGACCACCCCTACCCAAACCAGTCATTTTGAAATCATTAATGGACTCATCAATATCGGCTTCAAATTGAGGTAATATAACACCAGAAACATTTTCTTGTCTGGCCCTAACTTTAAATCTAGCATTATTTGCTGATTCTTGAACTTGATAAGAAATACTACCTCCAGTGGCATATGAAACTTCAGCTAGTGAAAAGGCGGCAGTTTGCATAACTCTACCCATTCTTCTTTTGGCTTCATCTATTCTTTTAGTGATTTCCCTGAATCTTTTAGTTAATGCTTCTGATTTTCTTTTCAATAACGAATGACCTTGTTGTGCACCCTTAAGTTTTGTTTTCATCAAGGTTAAAGTCATACGGGTTGGGAAAACCGCTTCTCTGTTTGCTGCTCCAGACATTGTCTATATAGTGTGCTCTTTGGTCAATTGATCGTAATATATCGGTAGGCAAAGGTGTAGGAAACATTAAACAGTTTAGCTGAATTAGTAGTCAATTGAAGCAGCCACTTTGTACGCGAGACAGGTTAGCAGAAAACAGGCCGGGTAAAGTTTGAAGATATGTACGTCGATCGATGTATATCGACGCGTTCTTGTGATTTTTAATTTCACTGATCAGATAATAGTTAGTTTATTAACTATCAATTAAAGCATCGAAACCTAAATACAAATTGGAAGAAAGTAAATATCACAATGTCTAAAAATATACTAGATTATATCCAAGTTGGTGATATTGAATACGAAAAAGCATTATTGAAAGACCCATATGATTTACAAGCTTGGTTAGATTACATAGATCACAAGCAATCAACATCATTGGAAGATGAGAAGAGCATACAGCCAACATTAGCCGTATTAAACAGGGCCATAAGAATACTTCCCAGATCATATAAGCTATGGATGAAGTATCTCAACCTCCGAATTGAAATACTGAATGGATTAAAGATAAGGACAAAGCAAGAAGTCAATGATATAACCCAATTGTTTGAAAAATGTTTGGTTTCCTTGGGTAAGTTCCCACAAGTCTGGATTAAGTTATATGAGTTTTTATTGGATAATTTGACATTTGTGGATTTAAGTTATGTTCGAAAACTGTTTGATTCTGGATTGTGTGAATTGACAATTGTTCAGCATGTCCAGGTTTGGAGTTTGTATTTGAAATATGCTGATTTTGTTGGTGGGCGCACTTTATTTTGGGTTTATTATCGATATTATGAATTTAAGATTGCATTAGATGATTATTCATTCAGAGTCGACGACATTAACCAAGGCACTGGAAACGAAATAGAGAAAATTGAATTTGAAACTATATTGGAGAAATTAACTGGTACGATAACTTCGTTTTCACAATTGAAGCAGCTAGATTCAGTGTATGAAAGATTGTTATCTGATCCCAAACTTCTATTGAAATTGTCACAGCCTGAACTTGATTTCTATGTACAATATTTCGATACGTTGGTTTTATTATCGACATCAAGTAATTTAGAAAAAAATGACATTAGTATCTTAGATTCTAAAGTAATAGGTTTTACAGAAAAGGCGACGTCCAAATTTCCTGATCAAATGGGTCGTTTCCAAGTCAAGTTAGCCAACTACTGGATCAAAAGAAAGGATTTTTTCAAAGTTATTAGTGTTTTCGAAACAGGTATTGAAAAATGTGTCACTTTAAAAGACTTCACTTTGATATTTAATGCTTACTCTGAGTTTGAGTTTGCTAGGGTTAGCAAATTAAGTGATAAATTAGATGAACTTGAAGAAGAAGCTGGTGCCAATACAGATGAGTTAAGTAATGAAGTTACGATCTTATTAGCTAGGTATGAAAAATTATTAAATAGAAGAAGTTTCTTAGTAAATGATGTTCTACTTCGCCAAAATCCAAATAATGTTCAAGAATGGCTTAACAGAGCAGAATTGTTTAACCCTGACTCCGAACTTGAGAAAATTTTAGAATGTTACGTTACAGCAATTAAGACCATAAATCCTCAGAAAGTTCCAACTGAAACTGGCTCATTATTATTATCAAAGTTATGGATTCAATACGCAACTATTTACGACCAACATAATGATATATCCACAGCAAGACAAATTTACAACACGGCTATTAAAGTACCATTTAGAGAAATTGATGACTTGATTAATATTTGGATAAATTGGACGGAAATGGAGCTAAATCATGATGATTTCGAGCATGCTCTAACGATAATCAAGCAATCAGTCGAGGTTCCAAAACAAGCAAAGCAAATACAAAGAATAGATTATAAAGATACAGAACTAGCACCCCAGATGCGTATTCATAAATCAATCAAGTTATGGAGCTTGTATTTAGATTTAGTTGAAAGTTCAGGAGATTTAGCTGAGACAAGTAAAGTTTACGATCAGGTTATAGATTTAAAAATCGCCACGCCATTAACTATTTTGAATTATTGTTCGTTATTAGAAGAAAATGAACATTACGAAGAATGCTTTAAAGTGTTTGAGCGTGGGATCCAAGCGTTCAAGTACCCTACCGTTTTCGAACTATGGAATGCATATTTGAATAAATTAACCAAGTATCAAACCAAATTGAAAATCAATGTGGAAAGAATAAGAGAGTTATTTGAAGAGTCGGTGATTGGGTGTCCTGATGAGCTGAAGAAAAGTATTTTTGTGGCGTATGCTAATTTTGAAGAGTTGAAAGGATCAAAATTAAGATCATTGAAAGTTTATAAAATGGCATTGGATTCAGTTTCTAATAATGTTGATAGGTTGGAGTTTTATAAGATGTTGATTTTGAAAAGTTATGAGTTCAAGAATTTGGAAAGTACCAGAGAAATATACCAGGATGCTATTGAACATTTGCCTGTTAAAACATATGGTTTTATTGAGTTCATCGTTATGGGGTTTGCTCGTACAGAGTTGAAGTTGGGTGAGTTGGTTCGAAGTAGAGAGATCTTGAGATATGGTGCTGAGTTGATTATGAAAGCTAGTAAATTGAGTAAAGATAGAGATTTAATGTGGGATTCGTGGAAACAGTTTGAATTGGAGAATGGGGACGAGGAAACGTATAAAGAAATGTTAAGATATAGGAGACATTTAGAAAACATTTATAAATTGGATCCTGACTTGCCTGCTGGGAAAAAGGAAGCGCCTCAAGGGTTTGTTGCTTCTTCTGAAGGACCTAAAGTTACAACTTATACAATTGGAGTCTCCACTGAAGATGATGGAAAAGATGCTGAAGGTGAAGGTGTTGCTAATGATAACCAGATTGATCTTGATTTAGAAGATTTGTAAAATTATATATATGCATATAAATAGAATAAATAAACAAGGAGAATAAATAATCGAAAAAGAAAAGAATGATAATGATATAAAATGTAAAGAATTAATTGGTCTACTCTAGTCTAGTGTTTCACTCCTTCGGGTTTACGGACGTTATCAACCCAATCTTGAGTGCTCATCTGGCTCAATCTACTCAATGCTCTGGCAAAAGCAAATCTTTCCTCATCTAGATTACCAAACATAGCAGCTTTCTTTGCAATCTTCTTGTCAAAGCCATGATGTTTCACTAATTCATCATTTTCAAAATGCTCGTCGATTTCATCTTCTGATTTTCTAACTAATGCAAAATTACCTCCTGCTATGTTTTCCGGCTCAACGAAAATATCGTTGAATGGAGCAGCTGCAGTGACTGCGATCCTACCATGATTATCATAGACTGCATCTAAGAAAGTAATGAACCTTCTAACTTTATCTCTAACATTAATTGATAAATAAGGAATATCAGTAACGATGATTGACTGAAACGAAGTTGCTAAGGTTAAATAATCACCAGCAGCTAAAGGCTGGCCACAAAGCTCATCGAATGTGAATTGAGCCACATAAGGAGGAGTACAGATTGGAACAACTAACTCTCTTCCCCAGATCTTCAAAGGAATGTTGGTTTCTTTTGCATGGCCTTGGGAAAAAAAAGTGTACCAATTCTCAATGTGCTTTTGTTGCTTGTCTCTTGATGCTTTCGAGGTGAATTTCACACCAGGCAAAGGAGTATAATAAACTGATGAAATAGGTCTTGGGACTTTACGGTAATCAGTTGGAGAATTCAAATAAATGACACTACATAAACGTTTAATCAGTTGAATACAAGGAATGAACGACTCTCTTTGAATGCCATTAATGTATAAATCATCAGGAGCTCTATTTGAAGTAGCAAATAAAATCAAACCATGATCGGGAAGCAAAACTAGATCAAGTAATCTACGTAAAAGCATAGCATCGGCAACATCAGTGACTTGAAATTCATCAAAGCATAAAACAGTTGCATTTTGGGCCAGCTCATAAGCTAATAATGGAATCACATCGATATCTTGTTTACCACCGTGTTGTATCTTCAATTGATGGGACCGTTTATGTAAGTTCTGCATGAACTGATGGAAATGCATTCTCCGTTTGGTTAGGTGTGGTGGCACAGTATCGTAGAATAAGTCCATTAACATTGTTTTACCACATCCAACGTCACCATAAAGATATATACCATCGGGTATTTTGTTGTCTGGGTCATCAGCTGGTTGGGTGTTGTTTCGTTTACCAAATATCGAACCAAATAATTTGGATATTCCTTTTTTAGGAGTTAGATCCTCGACATTAGGTTTTGGAACTTCGGGTGGTTTGTATTTACACAAATCAGAGTGTAGATTTTCTAAATTCGAGAGTATTCCTCGTTGATAAGTGTCGTCTGTGAGCTTCCCAATCTTCACTAGCTCATTGTATCTCTGAAGAGGTGATAGATTGCTTGCTGCAGTTGTAGTGGTGGCTAGTGTTCGCCTTGTTAGTTGTTTGTTGACTATGAGTTTTGACCTTAGAAAGTGTCTAGGTATCGATATCACTAAAACAGACATGCTTGCGATACGGCTCCGGGGTAGCTAGTGGGTGTTGTCAAATCTCTGAGCTGAGCTGAGCTGAGTTGTATATATGAGATTGAATATGAAATATATAAGAATACTAGTGAGTCTAGTGATTCTAATAAACCTAGTTATACCCGAGAAAACCAAGAATTGAGAATACTTTCGAAAGTTTTACAATTGTTTAGCCATAGTGTTTTCAGTTTTCTGTTAAGGTACCTGGCTACGAAAGGACTCCGGAGATCATCGTGTTTTAGCCGAAGCACATAATTTGCCAAATTTGATAGTGGAGTACCTACATACAGTGTAGAGCAGAGGGGTCTCCGCCCACCCTGTACCCCTTAAGTGACCACTTTCCCCAAACACCGTTTTGGAACAGACACATTAACTGAGTGAAAAATCACCACCAAAGATTCATGGGGTGTCGATATCAGTCACAGATCCCGAGATTTCTCCAGATTTATCAGCGTCGATTGCCGCGTCGATGAGGATCACGCGCTTGTGTGTTTTGGTTTGAAGGTGGGCTCAGAGGAAAATGTTATCCTTATGCTTTGGTCATCACTCTTTTCTTCCTGACTAAAACCTCCTCTCTATTCAAACATTTCTAATATATCAGGATTTTCAATTTTCATAGCTCTTGGCTTTTTTATACCTTTGTGAAGAGGAAGTTTAAGTCTGATTTCAACAGGCTGTCTCTTACCAATACTAAAATAACCAAAAACTTCTTGATTAGAATTGGAATAGCATGTCGGCTGTTTCCAATTCAATATTTTAATTCACTCAATGAAAATTAACTATCCAACTCGCTTTCAACTGAAGTATTACATACACTTGATGAAAGAGAGTTAGTAAGATTGACTATACGAACCTGTGTTTTCATGATTAGGCGTTCAATGGTACTAGTGTTCTTCTAGCTGAACTATAAATCATATTCAGTTTCAAGTTCTCTGGTCAAGCTAAGGGAAAAGCGAAGTTGCTTGCCAGCAGCTGGGATTTCATTTTGTGGTGCTGAATTAGTTGGTCACCCGTTCATGTTTATTGACTTGAATCACTTTATTCTCTGCTGCTATGTCTTTAATTGAAGGGCTATTCAAGCTATATTCTGATATTAATCACCTAAAAGAGGCTATTTTCATTCATTGATGTTGATCGGTGCTAACACCGCCCTACGACGATCATGCGTATCGAGTTAAATGAAATGAATCAAGTGATTTAGCAGCTAATCCCGGAAAAAGTTCAGCATCAGGTTAATCTCCATTAGCTTCACTTTTTGGAATGTGATGATTCGAAGTTTCGTGATTAATGATTGCTATAATGGCTTTAAACAGAAGCGTTATTTTGGTATCATTTGTGCTTTATGTATATATATGTATATATATAAATAAGTTATTTTTGTTCATAATGAATCCAAACCAACTCGAAGTTGTTTTAAACTTTTCGCTGACTTATTCAAGTCTTAGTTGTAGTGTATTTCTAGTGGTGGGCTTGGCCGTAGCACCCTGAAAAATGCTACAACGGAGCTTTTCGGGAATCAAGACTGTTTGAAATCGGTGAACAAGTATCTTCGTTCTTTTGCCTTCCAGTGACAAATTACTTGTTCTTTCAATTTCATCTTTACTTCGGCAGTTATATCTCCTCCACCTGCTCCTACCTTGAGCAACATTTTTCAATAGACTTAGATTTGGTAACATAGTCTACGAGAACTGAGGGGATTATCTCCTGAATCATATATAACAAAGTTGGATAGAGACATACAGAGCACAATTATGATGATCCTTGCCTGTTGGGTTCGATCCATATATCTATCTAGTTGTGAAGTGTCTTTCTGTCCGTCGAAACCAATGTACCCCTTAAATCTGAAAACGCGAACCTTTTGGTCGCTTTATCTTCGTTTCTAATAACGTTATATATTTATATTGAAACTCTAGAAGCAACTGTCAACAACTCTATACACAAGAATCAAATATACAGAAATAAGATTATAAAAGGGAGAAGACTAGTTGTTAACTAGAAAAAGAAACAAATAACTTTAAAGCTAGGAATTTTGTTGGGATGACTTTCCCAATAACCATATATATAATTATATGAAACAATGTATTAATTTAGAGCAGATCAGGTGATGGTATAACAAGAGTGAATACTTTGAATACCTGAACAATGGGATCTCGACGACGGATGATGTAAATAAAAGAAAGCTCAAAAATTTATTAATACTTGTCTCGTGTTTCTGAGGATCCCTCCTTAAAGAATCAACAAGATAGAATGTTGGCGCTTCTTGGTGGAGTTTTCGGAAAGTGTGGCATAATAAGTGAATCCAATAGCACCTAGACATGGTAGAAGCAACGATGCAAACTTTCTCTTATAGGTGACGCCGTCTTCACCAAAGTTTTTGAAGAACATTGGCTTTTGTGTTTTCTCCTTAGCCAGGTCTACTACGTTTCTTTGATATAGTTCAAACAAACGAAGATATGGGCAGTAGATATAGTAATGTGCTTCAACATCAACTGGCTTCTGCTTATCCTAAACCTTTTTGTAATATCAGTTGATCACTGGTTCCTGACTGGAATGGCTTCTTAAAAAGTTTAGCACAATTCTTGTTTGAAATATGAGCATTGTTATTTTCTCTAAATTTTTTATGGGAAACTTAATTCATTATTGACATTATTTCGTATGATCTTATCTCAAGGTGTCTAAGTACAAAGTTCGGAGAGTGTCCTCTTCTTTATTATATATAGGACTTATTAGTGTAATGTTCATAATTAATTAAGTTTCGAATCTGTTTTTCTGTTCTTTTGTAATGTACTTTACCAATGTACAGTATAATTTGAAATAGTAATTACTAAACTTAAACTTGATTATGTAGCGTCTATCGGCTCGCACGATTTCTGTCAATCGACGTTCGATGTAAAAAGAATATCTAAAATTTTTTTATTTTTCACTTGGGCTATAGTTAAAAGACTTTTTAAACATCTACTGTAAATTCCATACGACTTCATCCTGTACAACTATTTGTACTTAAGAAATCAGTTTTAAAGAATAGGATACAGCAAAAAATAGAAAATGGATATTCATCGTTGCAGGTTTGTGGATTACACACCACATACAATCACAGCTACAGCTTTTTCTCATAATTCAGATACTTCCAAGCCAACACCAAAACAATTAAGAATAGCCATTGGTAGAGCCGATGGATCAATAGAAATTTGGAATCCAAGAAACACGATAACTAAATGGTTGTTAGAATCAACTATCATGGGTTCAAAGGGCAGATCAGTTGAAGGCTTAGTTTGGTCTTCTGAACTAGACACTGATTTACCACCAAGATTATTTTCAATTGGTGGTTCAACTTTCATAACTGAATGGGATGCTAATAAGGGTATTCCTATCAAGAACCAAGATAGTAATGCTGGTGTCATTTGGTCAGTTGCAATTAATAAATTACAAGATAAAATAGCACTAGGTTGTGATGATGGTTCTGTCGTAGTTGTTAATATTCAAGGTGGACCAGGTATAATTGAACACGAAACGATTTTGCAAAGACAAAAATCAAGAGTTTTAAGTTTATGTTGGCTTAATGATGATTTGATTATTGGTGGTTGTGCTGACGGTAGAATACGATGCTGGTCTTATTCTGGTGATGATAAAGGTAGATTGATTCAAACTTTAAGAGTTGACAAATCTAAAACCGAAAGTACTTTAGTTTGGTCTTTATTAGCATTGGAAAATAGTAATCAATTAGTTTCCGGCGATTCTACTGGATCTATTAAATTTTGGGATTTGAAACATTTTGTTTTACAGCAATCATTTACTCCTCATGATGCTGATACTTTATGTATGACTCGTGATGAAACTGGTACTAAAATATTTACTTCTGGTGTCGATAGAAAAATATTCAACTTCAATTTAATTAAAACAGGAAAAAATTCACGTAAATGGGTCAACTCATCGAATAGATTATTGCATTCAAATGATGTGAGAACAATGGATACATATCAATCTAAGAATATGGATTTATTAGTTAGTGGAGGTGTTGAAAGAATTTTATCAATTAATTCAATTGAGAATTTCCAAACTAGTGTGTCTATAAAACTTCCAATCAATAGCTTTAATCAAAATGTGATAATTAATCAAGATAAAAGATTGTTATTGATGTGGCAAAACCAAGAAGTTAAAATTTGGAAATTAAATGAGGATCAAACAAAACGATTAGTTTGTAAATTGACACTATCAGATCCAGATAGCATTACTTCAGTTTCAATTTCTAAAAATGGTAGATATCTAGCTGTTGCTAGATTGGCCACTATTAAATTATTTGAATTGGTTGAAATTGAATATGGAAATAAATTAGAAGTTTGTAAAGTTTCTTCAGTGCTATTGGAAAGTTTGGGTGCACGTCTAGTAAAATTTGCAGATGATGAAGGATTAATTGTTTTAGTTAATTTAGATAATGAAATTACAAGTTTGAAATTTAATGTCAATGATGATGAGCTTGAAGATGATGATTTATCCTACTTTGATGATGATCAAGAACCATTAGAATATGAAACAACTGAATCAACAAGACATAATTACAATCATTTAGAAATCAATAATTCTAGTTCATTAGCAGCATTGTCATCATTTAATGGAACTATTGAATTAATAAATTTGAAATCTGGTGAAGTTAGAAAATTAATAAAATTAAATGATGTCCCAACAGCCATTAAATTCACTAATTCAGATGCATTATTAGTTACAACATTAGATCACAAGTTATTAGAATTGAACACGGATGGATCTTCATCGGATTTATTAACAGCTTGGGGTAAATCAATTTCAGAATCATTACCACAACAATTTATCACTCTGACAGGGCAACCATATGGTATCTTTGAAAACCTAGGTAGATTTTGGATTTGGGGTGTTAATTGGATTTCATTCTTTGATACTACAGTTGATCCAACTTCAAATAATCAGCCTGCTGCTCAAACTCAAGGTAGGAAAAGAACTAGAAATGGTACTTCTACTTCTGTTTCCACCACAACTACTGACGAATCTAATTCAACTAGCACTCACAAAAACTTCTGGTTTACTAGTAATTATAAGAGTATGTTGTTAGTTGATAAATTATCAGATACTGAATTAGTCATTGTTGAAAGACCCGTTGAAGAAATGCCATCTACTCCTGCTTTCAAAATCAATAAGATTAATGTTTAATGTTTTTTGATTTTTTTATGTATGCATATTTCTCTTTTTTTTCTTTTCTTTAGATCTTTGTAAAATATTAATATTCAGCTAATAGATTTTGTTTAAATCATTTTTAAATTTATTAATTAACTGTAGCCCTCAGAGTTCGAGAATGCGCCTCTTCTATTGAACGTTAGCTGGAGCGAAGAGATTCTCTGTACTATTCATCCCTTTTTTCTGTTCAAATTTCCCTTTTAATTCTGAACTTAAAAATACAGACTTTAGCAACACTTAATATTCTAATCATGTTTCTCTTCTTTGTAAATCAGAGAATAATGATCTAGTATAGCAATGCTGTGGTACCCTAATTTGCATGGTGATTCTCCAAGCTCTTTGTTAAGAAAGAAAGAATACAAAATTACATTCAAGACACCGCTTTCTCTAAAAGCTCATTACATAGCCAACAAACTTCCAAAAATGAAAAGTATTGAAGACTTCGATAATTATTGGAAGATATTCAAATCATGGTTATTGAAAAATGGTTATGAACAATCAGCTGGTTTTGTTGACATGGAGGTTAATTTTCCTTTATTCAGAAGAGAAGAAGAGAATCTTCTAGCTAGAGTTTTAAAAGAAACTTTGGATGAAGAGTACCTGCACTTATTTGAGACATATTCCAGATATGCATCATCATCATTGGGTGTTTTGATACACTTAAAAAGACAAAGTTTAACTAATAAGGAACAAATTGTTCATCAAATAAGAATGGCAATGTCTCAACAAAGGATCCCAGAAATTAAGGACTCAAAAATATTAGAGGAGTGTATCAACTGTTACATTGAGGTGTTTTATAAAGTTGAAGAAATGATAGAGAAATATAATTTACAGGCATTTCTGAGGGAAGACGAAGTGATGTTTACCGCTTTCAATAATCTTGAGAAAGGTCAATTTTGTTTCTGGTATAGAGAATTTATCCATAGCTCCAATTTTTATCAAACTAAGAAGTTTCCTGAAAACAGTGCACACAAAGAATTCAGTGGGTTGGGTCATCTTAAGCTTACATTGAAAAGAATGGGGCCTTCCACAAGAGCAAGTTTATTTAAAATCGTTAGATAAACTAAGAGGGTTTGAGAAAACTTATCTCATATATTTTTTGAATTTACATGTTCTTTTGGGGCTTTTATATTTCATTAAAGTTTTTCTTATATTATCGGAGTATCGGGTAACAAATCTAGTGGATATGTTGATGTTTACCAATTGTAGATATCCCCTTCGTTGTTTAAATACAACAGAGGGTTTTATTGTAGATAAAGGTACAACTACTGGATATCTATCCTTTGTATCTCGTAAGGTAAGATAACTTACGTAATTGGTAGCTGTATAAGTATAAGTTGCTTTATATACTAAGAACTTTAACCAGGATTAATTTATGATAAGACTTGGCTTCTTTTTTTTTCTCACTATATAAGTATCTAAATCAATCCTAGAATTAAGGATTATTCCTCATATTTATATGAAATCAATACATTCCCATTTGTGACTTAACTAATGGAAATGGTTAACCAATGAGAGTTTTCCTTATGCGTGTATTGACATAATTTGTGCAAAGATTTTAAGTATGATAAAAAATGAAACTCTTTCTTGATTCTACATATTTCAGACTAAAGATGGAAGACCATAGAATCTTGAAAACAAGAGTTCTCGACTTAGCTCAGCTGGAAGAGCATAAGACTGTAATTTATTTTGGAAATCTTAGGGTCCCCGGTTCGAACCCGGGAGTTGAGATGTCGTTATAACTATTTTTTTAAATTATTTATAGACCTCTTCAGGCTACATTCGGAAATAAAGAACCCTTAAATACTCTAGATTATACGGGATTAAATTTTGGAAGCGTAAACATAGACTGGTAAATTCAATATAAAAATTTAGTGATAAAAATAACACAAAAAACAATGGGAAAGAATGATAAATGATCAGAACTATAATATAGAAAAAATAAAAAGAATAACGGATAAGTGGCGTAAAAAAAACTAGTAATAATAACAATGGACAAAAAAACACAAAATCAAAAGAAATGGGACTTATCAAATAACATTCAACGAAAAAACAAAACAAAGAGGGGAACTAAAGATACCAGAAAAAAATAAGAACGAAGGTAAAACAGTCGATTATTCAAAGATAAGAAAACACAAAAAAGAAAGAGAGATACAACTAGGTCTAAATATGACAAGAACCAACAAGAGAAGGAAAGCAATGCAGTAAAAAAGAGAAATTAACACAGCAGATTAATTAAAGATCAATTAAACTATTACCATTTGCTCTACTTCCACCAGCAGCAGCACCAGTAGGCTGTTGATTACCGAAACCATAACCGGTATAAGCAGGAGTAATACCAGTTGCAGGAATACCAGTGTATTGAGTACCTAAGAAAGGGTTAGCATTGTTATTGCCGGTTTCCTGTCTGAAACCAGTACCTTGAGAGTTTATGAAAGTACCCGTCTTGGTATGCTGAGCTGGAATTCTAGTCTCACCAGTGTTACCAAAGGTATCTATACCTGTACCTGTAGCCAATAGTTGGTTTAATTCGGAGTACTTGTCGTTCATTCTTTGTTGACCGGTCAATGTTTGTGCCATTGGCTGTTGTTGAGGCTCAACTTGTTGTTGTTGTTGTTGCATATTCATTAGTGATGGTTTTCCGTTAGTGTCAGGTTGAGCAATTTGTGGTTGTTGAATGCCTAATGCAAATGGATTATTTGAACCCGTCTTTAATGGTAATTGTTGCTGTTGTTGTAAAGCAGCTTGCTGTTGTAGGGCAGCTTGTTGCTGTTGGAACAATTGTTGTTGTTGTAAGTAATATTGTTGTTGCATAGCAGCTTGTTGAGCAGCTAATTGCTGAGCTTGAAGTTGTTGTTGTTCGTATAACTGTTGTTGTTGTTGTTGGGATGCTAGATCTTGATAAGCGTTTTGTAAATAACCAGTAGCCATAGCTTGATTGCCATACACCGGATTACCATAGACATCATAACCGATAATTTGACCTTGTTGTTGTTGTTGTTGTTGTTGATCATAAAATCCAAATACTTGAGGAGGTTGAGAAGGAGGGATTTCATCCAGGTCTAATAAGTTTTTATTTTTATTTCTCAATTCCTCTTCTTCTAAACTTAATTTAATAGCTCTATCCAACGAGTCTTCGCTTTTGTTCATTCTTCTTCTTTCTTCATCTTCAGCAGTCAATCTACTCTCTTCTAAAGCCTTTTGTAAGTCGTCATCATACTCAGCAGGTTCTGGTCTGCCATTTCTCTTGTTTCTTCTTCTATCAGCAAGTCTTTGTCTTGCAACTTCTCTTTCTTGACGCAATCTTTCATCATCCTTTAATAAAGAAGTCAATTCTTTAGCTTTAACTCTAATAATTTGACCTTGATCACGACCTGTTGCATCTTCGGCTTGAAATTCTCTTAAGGTTTTAATAATGTATAAGTTTTGTCTAGCCCATAAAACAACATCATCTGAACCGTATCTCACTAAATAATCTAATAGAGTTAATGATTTAGCAACATGTCTCCAATTCTTACCTTTGTCGTTTAATCTTCTGTCGATCATATCCATAACTTCTAAGAATTCACCATTATCATATGTATGGTTAGCAACATCAGCCATTTGTGCAGTTGTCGGACCACTTGGATCGTTACAGGTTGCATCTCTCACCATGATTTGAACTGTAGAATAGCCGTTTGCGACATTCTTGATACTTCTCATAACTTTACCTGCCATGATGAATTAATACCTTTATATAAAGTGTGATTTTTTTGGGTAGGTTGTTATCGTATAGGTGTCTGAAAGCCTAAAAAAAACAATGAATCAAAGTGCTGTATTCGAGTAAAGTACTAGATTTGACGGAACTATTTTAGTGCCACTTGTCGGAAGTCGTGATCTCTGAGAAAAGAAGCGTAGTAGTCGTGAAACAGGAAGATCCAGAAAAACCGGTGTTTTGGCCTGTTGACTGACTTATCGTTAATTTGCAACTCGAATTTTTGACCAGCGAACGGTGCGCAGCTCGTTTTTTCTTTTATTTTTCATTTCATTACTAACAAGAACTTCTCTATACAACTACGATCGGTACTGGTTGGACTCACAACCGGGACAGTTGTGGAGCACATCGTGGATGAACACATCACAGTCCACACAGAAGTCTCTACGACAATCATGACATCGATACCGGGAGCTGGTGTGGAACTCCTTTTTTCTCTTGTTCTCCACAAGGTCCTTGTCTTTGAGTTTCACACCCTTGGGAAACTTTACCTGGCATCCAAAACATTCAGTGCTTTCATATCTCTCGCTGACTGGAACTTCAGTATATAGCTTCAACGGAAATAAGTGGTGGTACGATCTGGCTAAGTGAGTGGATAAGATAAGCATCAAATCACAACACGGACATAGGGTCGGAAGGATACACACTTTGGCCTTGCAGTTTGGACAGATGTAACCTCCGTAAACCAATCTCGAATGACAAGAACACAAAGTCGGCGTAGTATCGGTCACTCTTCTTGGAAACCCCATCTTTACTAACGTAAACCCATCTTTCTTCTCTGACTCTGCTTTAGTGAACGCTAAAGGAGTCACAGCATCCATGAACAAATCTTTGAAATAATGTTCATTTAAAATAACGTTGTATGAATTCTTAACATCTCCAAAATTGGTCAATTTACACAACTCTTCACAAATAGCGACTCTTGCTGTTAGCCCTATCACTCTAACCGTGATTTTCTCTTTCACCAATTCTTGAATGGTCTTGTGAATATTACCTGGATCGGATGTAAAAAGAGCACCAAAGACAATTAAAACCTCTCTAGTGCAGTGTGAAGCAACATGTAACAGTAAACCTCTAGACATTTCTAGTGCATTCTGTAATGAAGGATCCCCTTGTGGTTCTAATTTCTTAATAGCTTTTAATGCTTCAATATGATCTTGTGGATTACCACTAACTTCTGAAACTAATTGAGCAACTCCTTCTCTCATAATAACAATAGACAGTTGAGAGATTGGATTTTGATCAAAAAATTCGTTGACAAATTCAACAGCGTAAGAGATCATCATTGATGCCCTATTTGGTCTTAAATCTTTTTCAGCCATTACTTTTGACATATCTAAAATCAATACCATCGTTCTAATAATACCTCTTTGAAAAGGTTTGATGTTTTTCAAATATCTTTTCTTTTGTAATTCAGCTAATCCTGACACTATGTTGGAAATACTACCATCTGCATCTTCTTGAACGATATCCCACGATCTACGATATTCATCTTCCCATAAATAACCACCACTTTGACCTTTTAAACTTGAAGGCGCTGCCTGTTTGGATGAAGATGATTTGCCTTTCTGTTGCTTGCCTTTTGTAGTGGTTTTAAGCTCATCATCAGAATCAGAATCCATTGTTGTATTTGATACTTTAAGGAGAGATTAACTTGCTTTAATGATTTGAAGTTTGCCGTGATCTGTGTTTTATCCATCAAACACATGAAAATAAGTACCAAAATCGGTGCACGGGTGTAACTTTGAGCCGCATATTGTTACACAGCCATGAAAAGTTTGATTTTTTTTTTTTTTTTTAGCTCCTTTGTAATGTTTCTAGTAGGTTAAAATGTTTTTATTATCTGTCTGATTAAATTATAAATATAAAACACTTCCATACTTACAAAAAATGGCCAAGGCAAGAGGTAGAAGAGCAGAAAAAGCATCAAAAGCAGAAAAGGCTCAAGAACCAGAAGAACAACAATATGATGAACAACCAACCTCATCAAATATTAATTCATTCTTTGGTTTAGTTGATTCGACAGAATTAGAATATTTTAAGCAAGCAGAATCTACACTAAATATCAATGCGTTTGAAACACCAGAGGAACGAATGAATTTTGTTGCTAGCGTTTTTGAAGAATCTAAAGGTAAGGAACTAAAACTAGTTACAAACCAAATTTGTTCAAAATTAGTTGAAAGATTAATTCAAAGTGGAAATGAACAACAAATTAAACAATTATTTAGAGCCTTCAATGGGAATTTTATTCAACTGTGCAATCAGAAATATTCTTCTCATGTTATGGAAACTTTCTTGGTTAGATCAGCTTCTTTGATAGAGAAAGAGTTGTTGAGAACAGCAGAAGATCAACCTGAACAACATGCGAACGATGACGATGCTGATGATGAAGCCTACGTTTCAATGGAAAATGCGTTTTTGTTTATGTTAAGTGAATTAAAACCACATTTGAAGACTATGGTTATTCATCAATATGCAACACATGTTTTGAGAATATTACTATTAGTTGTTGCTGGTAGAGAATTACCTTCATCAATTCAATCCAATTCAATTTTAAGATCTAAAAAATCCAAGATTGCTAGAAAGATGATTGATATTAAGGATAATGAAGATTATCAAAAGCAATATCAAATTCCATCGTCATTCAAAGAAGAGTTATCAGATATTTTAAAAACCATCTATAACGGGCAGGATACTGTTTCATTGAGAGAATGGGCAATTGAACAAAGAGCTTCTCCAGCTTTACAAATGTTAATTCAGTTAGAAGGTTTGGTTGATAAAGAAAGATCATTTTGGTGCTTGACTTTCAATAAATCAGATCAGGAAAAAGATCCAAAAGAAGAATCATTTGTTGAATATCTTTTATCCGATGCAATCGGTTCACATTTTTTTGAGACTGCTATCTCATCACAAAAATTAAAAAATATTAACAGATTATATAGACTATATATGAAGGATAGAATTTTAAAATTGGCCAAGAGAGAAACTACAGGTGTATTTGTGGTCATGATGATGATGAAGAAATTAAAGCCCGTTCAACAACTTTTTATTTTAGATCAATTAGTTCCTGCTATGAATGAATTAATTGTCAACAATTTAGAAATTGGCTCAGCTATAGTTGAATGTTCAATTAATAATAACAACTATAAAAGAGAAGAGATCATTCAAAAGTTCTTCGAATTCTTTAACAAATCATTATCTGGTGAACCAACTGACGATAAATCACAAATATTGGAAAATGTTTTAAGATTATCTGATTCAACATTAGGTAATACTAAAGATGATTGGCCAACTGCAGAAGAGAGAAGAAGATCATTATTTTTAGAAAAGCTAATTGAATATGATTCACAATTTGCTGTTGCTTGTCTTGATGGATTAATGAACTTGCCTGAAGAAAGACTAATTCAAATGTGTAAACATGGTGTTTTTTCGCATGTTGTCGAATCATGTTTAGATGCTGAAAAAGTTGACATCATTAGTAGAAAAAGATTTCTGAATGTTATATTACCACAAATTCCAGATTTATCATGCAATGCCCAAGCTTCACATATAGTTGATAGGTTATGGCCATTCACAATTAAGTTGAATAACTATAAAGATAGAATTGCGAGATTATTGTTTGAAAATAAAGATCAAGTCAAAAATAGTGTCTATGGTAAAATGGTTTGGAAAAACTGGGGTATGGAAATGTTTTCAAGAAAGCTATATGATTGGAAAAGATTAATTAAACAAGAGGAATATGCAAAATATCCACCAGGTCAGCCAAAATTAGTTGAAAATGATAAGAGTAAAGATGCTAGAGATACTAAAGAAGATGCTAAGGCTGCTGGCAATCGTCTCAATGATAATCATAGCTTTCTTCACAGTGATAGAAAGAGAATGCTCGATGCTACTGCTTCTGGAGATAACTCACATAAGAAAATTAAGAGAGGCCGTAATAGAAATTAATTAATTACTTCAAATGGTTAATTCCATGCTCTAACATACCCTCCCCCTCTTTTCCACAGTGTACAATATATATATATCTATTCTTAGAATTGCATAAAGTTTATGAAATTAATTTATTATAATAATTTTAGTCTGATATTGGTAATTAGTAAACTATAAGTGTCGATAATGCTGAACAAACATTGGAGTATTTGCATATTGGATTCTTCAGATTGATAGCCCGATATGTGGCATTGTCCAAAAACCAATTGAGCTGCTGCAATTAGATGAAATAAACTTAATTAATTTAAATTTCAGTTGTTCTAGTACATCAGATTTCCAATAATAGCCTAAACAGTCAAACCCACTGCCATACCTCCAATCCTCAACTTGTCACAGTTGTTGAAGAGGTGTTATGGGTGGTTAGTCAGTGCAGACCGTTTCGTGTTCAATTTCAACTCATCTAACCGAAGCAGTTCCTTAGTGCATCCTGTTTCCAACGCGGCTTTTATTACCTAACCTTTGTTTTGTCACTGAAATCAACTACATTGACATCGATATGTGAGCTCCTACAGTGGAACCCAGATAGACAGGTATTTTCATTTACTCTACGGAATGTGAGTTACTGCAGCTGGGATAATTCTTTTTGGGAACGGAGCCGAGATATATATAATATGCACGTAAAAAATGGCAGTGTACACCTAAACGCACACTTAAACAAGGTAAGGTACACTCAAGTTGACCATGGCTAACAATTTAAATAATGTTACAATCAACTATACATTACAAGTCATCTAATGACTTAATTGAATATATATAAATCATGTATATAAGATACTACTCCAATTGGTACATACTTCCAAAGAAATCAAGTTGGCTCATGTTGTACGTGTTGAAGAATATTGACATGCCGAGTTTCCGATCCTCGGTGATCTTTCCAGCTCTTATATCAAGGGTTAGATCCAATTCTTGTGAAGAAAGCTTCTATATACCTCAATATATTCAATTCCCGTTTTGGATATTTTCAAAATTAAAATAGTTGGGGTTGTTAAATGCCCAAAATTCCACAGTTTCTCATTTTCTGGTCAAATTCTAAGGCCATGCTTGCACAATTGCAATAGTTACAGATAATGTGTGGTAGACCCACCACAGTATGTCACCTGGTACTACGTAGATACTATAGTACATTCCTGAAACTGTCTGTATCATAGGTAATATATGTGTTGGAAGTACTATTTTTAAGTTTAGTAAGCTATGTAGATCCCGAGAAGTCATCGAATAAACTAAGAAGTAATTGGGTTCGTAACCATATAGCTGCATCGACATGGGCTATCATGCGACCCTTATATTAGTAATTAAATTGGATCCCTTATAACCGTTTGAAAAATTAATCAGGACAAAAAAAAATTGAATCAGTTGTTTCCTGTGATTTAAAGAATATAAATGAGGACAAGTAAACAGAAAGTATACAAGAGAATGGAGGATACTTTACTGAACTGAGGTTATAATACACCTCCTGATTGAACCTAATCGCCGACCACATCAGTGAGTTGATTTTCTGGGGTATATATATCCGAACAGTCATGAAGATGCAACGGCGGTAACCGGTCGCTTCCAGATGGATATGCAGGTTGATTGCCCAATGAGTTGATAATTAGCAAGAAACCGTGCAAATCATTATTCCCGAAAAGCCGCAATCTTTCAAAAACTTGAGGAGCGGTAATAACAATTTAGTGTGTTTTTTTTCTTTTCCTAATTCTTACCTTATATTTAGTTCGAGATTTGATATATGCAGCACCATTTATAGATCCAATCATGTGTAAAAGAAGATACTGTAAGTGATAATGTTATAAATTTAGAGATTTGACTAACTTTGGTCCAATTGTCGATGCTCAAAACAAAAAATTTGAATATTTGAAAAGGCGTTCTGATGCACGTAGGTGTGTATAATGTGCATTGAGAACATACAATAAGATATGTCATACCATAAAAGTCCATATAGATCTGGCATTCAATTAAAACAATTTAACGATCGATATATTTACCTACGGATGAATTCATATATGTACATATACAGCGCATACGTGGACAGGATAATTATTATATGTCTGTACGCATATCTAATTACTATAGATGTATATGAGTTAAGTTATATAGTTAACTAAGTGGCAATCGAAGTATATTTAGGGGGGTTAACTCCTTTTGTTCTGACTGCTTCTTTTCCTATACCTAACTAGTCCCCAAGAAAATGATAGAAATATTGAAACATCCCCAGAGGTAACCTAACTAAAGAGGAGGGAACCCCCTAACAAATATGATAAAAGAAAAGAGAATGTGACTAACCTCAGAGTCATGTATAAATTGAAGGTAGTCTAGTGTTCAGATGAGTGTTATCATTTCTCTGGAATGTATCTATACAGCTAGCTACCTAGGTCAGAATTTTTCATTTGAAAAGCAGTTTATATTATGGCCACGAAAAACTACAGAATCTCGAATGCATATTTTATTCCATATGTTGCAACTCCGAGGAATCTACAGTTAAATAGTCTTAAACCAAGGAGTCGATTGGGACGACCCAGGTCGAAGTGCGTGCACCGGCTAAAGTTCTGAGAAATTTCTGAAACAACTTGAAAACGAAGTCTGATGTTTCAAAGTTGAGACACGTTTCAGAATCCTCTTCTTCGTATTCCTACCTCTACAACAACGCAACCCCCCCAATTTCAACGTCCCAATTACCTATAAGCCATCAAACGGGTGTAACATAACCTTTACTTAGCTCTATCTTCCTCAAAAAGACAGTTTGTCGCAATAAGAAAGCAACTTGAACCACTGCGGCGAGACGACCCACTGATCAGCTTTCCTGCAGCACCTTATATTTATTACAGAATTTTATTATAGGTGCAACCAACTTGCCACCGTCCATATATAATTCCAGATCTTTTCATACGCTATAGCAATTTCTTGGATTTTAACAGCTTCCCTTTGATTGATATATAACCAGCAACTTATAATATTAATTAATTGATCTTCACATTTCTAATTTCTAGGGCGGAAGAAGAAATTGCCACACATACACCACATACACCTAGTACAATAGATTCTAGACGCAGACATACACTGTTTACGTACCGCGCCAGCTCAAGTTGCATCTGTGAAAAGTTTCCGGTCCTTTAAGTTAAAATCACACTTCTTTTGAATAAATAGACACAAGTTTGCTTCATTTTCATTCAAATCCGCTGTTTCAAACTCAGGCATAACGTTTGAGACATACCCTATAAGTTTCAACCTCATACAGTCCTTTACTTCTACTGTTTTACACTCGCTCACCTATATTCTACAAAAAACACACTTTTGCAACATTACCTTTACTCCTTTCTTACAGATATGAATACAATAGTCAGACAAAATCAACTTGTGGGAGACGCCTCTAGTGAACATATAGAAAAACAAGAAGTTATACAAGCCTTAAAAAGAATAGATGATTTGAAGTTCTTTTTACAAACTGCACCAACACGTTGGAACGAATCCCAAGTCATTAGAAGATTTAGATTAAATGAAGAAGAAGGTTTTGTCTCTTGTGTCTACTGGGATCATTTATATTATATCACTGGTACTGATATTGTCCGCTGCATTGCTTTCAAGATGCGCAAATTTGGAAGAAAGATCATTGATCGAAAGAAATTCGAAGAAGGTATATTTAGTGACTTAAGGGCCCTAAAAGATGGTACTCATGCTGTTTTAGAAGAACCTCGTTCTCCCTTTTTAGCCTTTTTACATAGAAATCAATGCCTTAAAACCCAGAAAAAACAGAAGGTTTTCTTTTGGTTTAATGTTCCTCATGATAAATTATTTGCCGATGCGCTAGAAAGAGATTTAAAAAGAGAGATGGCGAATCAGAGGGCGACCACCGTTTCAATTGCAGATCCCGCACTATCTTTACAATATGACCAATCTGTTCCACTAGTTAAGCAAATAACTGATTTAATTGAATCTAAAGGCTTTAGAGACGAAGCATTGTATGACTCTGATGGTGTTGCATTAGAAGATAAAATTGTTCCAGTTAGTCAAGGTGCTTCTCAACAACAACAGGAAGGAGAAGGTAAATTAGATCCACATCTATCTCGATGGACTTCAACTTCCGAAACTATTGCTGATAGTAATGATGAAATGGGTGGTACTCCTTATGGTGCTGATGACGATTTCCCATTAGATTATATTAACCAAGATTCTCAGGATGCTTCCGCTACTACTGAAAACTTCAGTTTTACTGGCCCTGAGTTTGTTACTTATACTCATCAACCAATGATGTATGTCGACCCAGCTATGTACATGGCTTCACCTGCTGGCATGTACTTCCAAGATGATTTATTGTTGGATCAAGCTACCCCCGTTGTTCCAGTTATGTTTTCGCAACAACAACAACAAAATGAACAAAGAGTTCAAGCTCAGCAACAGGCTCAAACTCAAGTAGCTCAACAACAACAACAACAACAGCAACAGCAACAGCAACAGCAGCAGCAGCAGCAGCAACAACAGCAGCAGCAATCATCTTCTTCCTCATCATCCGCTTCCGCTTCCTCCTCTCCATCTCAACAAAGACAGCAACAACCCCAACAAAGCTCATCTTCATCGCAGCCGGCACCCCAAAATGGTGCCTCCTCTCAATCTCAGCTCCAACAGACAGTAAGACCTGTTCCACCACAACTCAATCAAAATTTTGCTCATCCAGCCGGCCCCAGTATATCTCCTTCCAATTTATGGCTGTCAGCTGGTAGAACTCCAACTTCTGCTCTGATGAGAATGGCTACTCCAACTTCGACTATGTTTCAACCTCTGTACAGTGTTCCTACTCCAGTTGGTGGCCATATGTTTTCTGCCCCTAAATCTGCCAATGTTCCAAATAGTAAAGGTGGTAATATGAAACAACAAAGTTCAACCACTTCTAATGTCCCAGATGGATCAATTGAACCACAGCAAGTTAGATATGTTATGAACTCAACTCCAGTTATGTTCCAAGGTATGACACCAGTCGTTGAAGGGCTAGATTACGATTCTGGTGCCCCACAGATGATTCCATCATATCCTACTGGTCTGACACCCACAGTGACTGGATCGCAATATGTGTACTATCAACCATCACCTTATTATGCTGATATGCCGATTATGCCGATGTCTGCTGGCAGACCAATTCCAACACCGTTTAGATCACCAGTTGCTATGAATCATGGAGGAGGTGTTAGTATGAGAGGATTTCCACTACCACAAGCCATGAACCCGACACCATCAAGAGAAAGTTTCTTGAACGCCGTTGCTGCTGAAAAGAGTGCTAAAGTGAATAAGTCTAAGAAAATCTTGCAAGGTCGTTTTGGTGGTAAAGATGCTATTATTGGAGGTGGTAGAGTTAGTAAACCTAGCAATGGTAATGCACCAAGGTTGCTGAATCCTACATTACAAAATTTGAATTTAGATTCTATATTTGATGAAGATGGTGGTCAAGCTGAGGGAGAAGGTGAAGGTGAAGATGTCGTTAAAGCTTCTGATGAAGATGATTTACAAGTTACTGGTTCGAATGATAATACCAATGAGAACCAAGTTACTAGTTCCTCTACTTCCGAAGCTGGTAAAAAGAACGATGATACTGTTGAATTAAAAGTTGAAGAAGTAGTTCCTGTCTCTTCCGGACAGTCATCTGCTTCTACCCTGGTTTCCGGGGCCAATTTGAATAGCTTTGTGCACGCCGATCTGAGCTAAAAAGTCGTATTTTATCTTGCTTATTTTAATTTCTTTAATTGTTACTTCATTTATTATACTATAGTTTAATTGTGTATTTTTCTTTTCATGTCTGTATATTGCAACAAACTGAGCTAGCTGGTCTAAAGACTGCAAATTTAAAGGTTGAACAAAAATTAAAAAACAAGCCACGCGAACCCGTGCACCAGAAGATTATTCTCGAATTCGATCGATCGAAATTAAAAAAGGGCAACAAACTAGCTCAACAAACAACGAATGAGTGACTGATTGCCTATTAACACTAGAACAGCTCCAATTAATCACACCATCAAGTCAACACTCCCTCCGTTCTTTCTTTCATCGCATTCTTCCATCAAGCAACAGTCCAAGGTAAAGCATAGGTTCCTCCTCAGCAGTCTCTCAGCACCTCTCCTGAAACAACACCCAACACTTAAACGACAGCTCAGCTTTCGCCTTAAACTACCTACCAAAGGCTGACTTCTGATCCGGCAAGGGATACATCTTCAATTATAGCATAGCTTTTGGTCCTCTTCCTCCTCAAACCTAACAATACTCAATATCTGACACAGAAGGTACCGCTTTGTGCAATTGTTGGTCTTACCCGGAGCAGTTTTCTTATCTTAACATAACACAATTCACTTTTGAACAAGTTTTAAATTACTCTAAATACTCGTTCATCAATAACATTTACTACTTCCCTCATCTCATCTTATTACATCATTTTTCATCCTCAGTCCCATCCACATCTCACTATCCTTAATTTAAACTCATCCATTCCATCCATTCCACCTTCTATCAATTATTACTTATTCATTATTCATTTTTTTTCTAAAAAGACTATCTCCTTGTTAATAACAAAAAAAACATAAAAAAAGCTTCACTTTTACTTCTATACATAAATCTCCCCATCATAAATATATATATTTTTCTACATAGGTTCAAATCTAATTTTTGGGATTAAATTATTACAATTACAATCACTACTGCTATTACTTTTAAAGGTTTCAATTCTCTTTTCCATCATTCATATATTATAAACATTTATTAAGCGGCTTCCCTATACTTATAACCTGCATATTACATTTTATTAATTTTTTTTAAACGTCATACCCTAACTGCTTAGAAACATTCATTATTAACACTTTATTTAAATTATTTTACTTGAACAACTATCACAATGAGTTTAAATTATCGTGATTATGTTAATGGTGGTTTGTTGAACCACCGCTATTTAAGAGTTAACGATATCAATGAAGGTTCTTTTGGTATTGTTTCCTTAGCCAAAGATACAACTAGAGATAATAGATTAGTTGCATTAAAATATAACACTACTTCTGCAAATGATTTTAAACAGCAAGACAACAGCGATAAAGAAAATATTGATGATGACAGCAATGCTCCTAAGAAAAAGACTTCTCACGAAATTAGCAAATCAGTTATCCTTAGAGAAACCAATCATGAAGTTGCCATCTTGAAGAAAGTTGGAAAACACGCAAATATTACTGAACTATTAGATAATTTTGACACTTATATCATTCTTGAATACGCTCCAAGAGGTGACTTACATGATGCAATTCAAATGGGTATCGCCCCTGTTTCAACTAGAGATGTCATTGATGTTTACATGCAATTGATTAGTGCTGTTGAATATTGTCACAACATGGGTATATATCATCGTGATATCAAGCCTGAAAATATTTTAATTTCTTCAGATTGGTCTATTAAATTAACCGATTTTGGTTTAGCTACAAACCATAATTATTGTACTGATTTTGATGTTGGCAGTGAGCGCTATATGGCTCCTGAATTATTAGATCACAAAGACATTGATGGTTACTATGCTGATAAAGTTGATTTATGGTCAATAGGTATCTGTCTTTTAAACATTGTTTTTGGCAAATCTCCTTTCCGTTCTGCTAGTTCAAAAGACAAATTATTTCTGCATTTCGCTGCTAATAGAGAAACTTTATTTGATATTTTCCCTGCTATGAGTTATGATTTATTTGCCATTTTGAGATACAGTTTAACTATTGATCCTGAAAATAGGGATTTAGAGTTAATTAAAGAAAATGTCATGAAGGCTGAATATTTGACAATTGATGATGAATTTGCTCATGATGACGATTCTACAATTCATGATTCCACTATTCATGAACAACCTAAGGAAGAAGAAACTATTGAACCAATTACTCCACCTACTACTGCTCCACCTGCTATGGAAATCCAACCATTAAAGGGTACTTCGAATGGTTCTATGACTCCAATTAAAGAGGCTTCTCTCGTCCCTGAAATTCATGTTAATGATGACAATGAAGATGTTGATATTTCAATGTCTTCATTACCAAGAGTTAGACCAAGGGCTATTCCCGAACGTAAGCCAATCCAGATTCCTCATAATGTCAATAATAGAAATAGATCTAATAATGGTAGATGTAACAAACGTGACAGTTGGTACACTAATGATAATGATTGGTCTTCTGATTATTATAATAATAATGGATATAAAAGATCTGATTTCTTCACTCCAAAATCTGTTTACAATCATTATATGGATAAAGTTCATAGGAATAGACAAACCAATGACAAGTATTCGAATAACGGTGCTGGTCAATTCCAATCTCCTTATAATTCTTATAATTCAACTGAGAAAAGACGTGCTTGGAGAAGAAGAAATCAAAGATATTCTAATGCTAACACCAACAGAGATAGAAATAGTCATAGAAATTCTAGAAATAGTTATCGTAAGAATAGCTTTAGATCCAAGAGTGTTAACCGTCGCTCCAATATTAGTATCAATAATAACAATAACAAAAACAAAGTCAAGCCATCATCTGTTTCAAGTAATAATTATATGATTGCTTCATCTCATGAATCTTTAAAGAAACCATTTATGTCAACTACTCCTACTACTTCAACCACTTTGACCAAGGTTCCCGGTTCAATTGGTACTTCTGGTAAGTACATTCCTCCAAACTTAAGAAAGTCTCCTAATAAGTATGTTGAAGAAGAGCATGCATTGTTTTCGGATAATGACGATGATTTGTTTATGTTTGAAGACTCTACTGCTGTTTCACCCCCTATTACTAATAATACAACGTCTCCATATAATCACAATTCAATAAGAAAATCTAAAAGAGATTCAGGTTATGGAGGTTTTGGTGTTTTGAATTTTGCTGAATCTTCAAAGAAAGAATTCACTTCAATTTTAGGCAATCATTCAACCTCTGGAAATAATATGAGTTCATTAACTAAGCAATTTGCAGAGTCTTCTCTATATGGAAGTAAGCTCAGTACTAGTAATAACAACAACAACAATATCATGGCTGCTAACGATTCCGATTCATCTAATAAATCAAGAGATACTTCATTAGCTACAACTCTCTCAACTAAGATGTCATCAATGGGATCTAACTTAACTACAACCACATCAGCAACAAGCACAACTAATTATGACAAATATATTCCTCCACACCATAGACGTAATTCTCATTCTGCTGTTCAAGGTGGTCCAACTCCAATGGTTGGTATTTTGAAAAAATCACATGTTCATAATATTAATGCCCCACCATTAACCAGTAAGCAAGTTAGAATTGTTCCTCCTAGTGCTTCATCGTCTGTTCCAACCACTAAGATCAATTGGTTTTCTAATAATAATCATTCTCATTTGAACAATCATAACAGTAGCCCAAACAATACTAAGTTCCATAGTGCATTTGGTAGTTTATTAAATACACATAATAATAGTAAACACCATAATCATAACCATAATAACAATTTTGGTAATTCGAAGAGATCAAGTTGGGCTGAGTATAGTACTAATGATGATGATGATTTCGATTTCTTATTTGATCCTGATGATGCTGATGTTTTGCCAATTGCTGAAAGTAAAGCCGCTCTTGGTCGTAAATTAGGTTTCGTTAATAGTTGAGTTGCTATTTTTATTTTATTTATTCACATTTTTGAGATCTAATACATTATTATTTTATCATATGTTTTTTCGTTGTCACTATTGAGATATTTTCTTCTTTTGCTCTGTTACTGTTTGTACGTGTGTGTTCTACCCCCATTATATTTTTGCAGCTCTGGAGGTGCTTTATGGTTTTATCTTTTTTTGTTGTTTTAAGGTTATTGATTATTGTCATTTGAGACATTTGATTAACGTTTTATTTATATATCAATGGGTTTTTTTTACTATTTTGTTTTGCTTGTTTTTTTTTGTTTTTGCCGTATTTTATCGTCTTTTATTGTCGTTTCAGTTTGTCTTTATTTTTACATTGTTGGATACTTGTTTTTATTAACTTTTTTATTATTTGCGTATGAAGTTTTTTAAAAACGATTTATTCGACTCATGGTTTATTGTTTTGGTTTTAAAGGCCTTTCTATTTTATGAAATCAATATTAAGGCTTATTCTTTATGAATCCTCATTAACGTTGTTTTGTGTGTTTTCTCTCATCTTTTATTTCCAGTTTTCTTTTGTATTTTGTCTATAGAGTGGTTTTTCTTTATTCATTTGATTTTTTTATTATCATCTATCATTTTTCAACTTTTTGTGTTTTTTGATTTTTTTGATTTACTTTTTTGGGTTTCTATTATTATCAATTTATCATTATATTTTATATCCAATCATATATTTTTTACTCTGAGTATGCTCTCTTACTTTTTTACTTATTATCTACAATATCAACATTATATTTTAGTCATTTTTTTAACTATACTCCCCTCATATAAGTTGTCTTCAACTATTATTTTATCTTGCACTTTTGAATGTATTTAGTTTTATTATATTGTTAAGAATAACAGGTCTATTAATAAGTAAGTATGTAAACAGCAACTCATTTAGCTTTTTTAATTAGAGATTTGACACCCATTGCAACAGCAGGACAATAATGATTTTCCAGCAAGACATTTTCCCACAAGACAGACACTTCGGCATTCGATCTTTCTAAATCATCAACGGAAGAATTATAAACTCCATTAGCAATTCTGTCTTCAGTGGTATATAAACATCTCAAATCTGAATCAAATCTTGAGTTCATTTTCTCTAAGAATTTTAATATAGCAATGTCCGTCTTTTCCGGGAATTGTAATAGATTCAAATATAATCTTTTGGTGAATGCCAATACTCTCTTTTTGGAATGTGAGTTTGAATTAAAGAAAATTGAATCTAATGATCTCAATAACAATTCAGATTTAGTCGATATGTTAACGTTAGGTCTGTTATATGTTGAACTTAATGGATCCATCAATCTTAATGTTTTATGAGAAAATTCAACGTCTATATCTTGGGATAAAATTGGTAAGATTGAATACAGATAATCAACAAACTTATTTAAATCCAATTTGACTTTTTTAGCAGGTAAGTTAGCAATCAATGAAAATGAAGTAACGACACATAACATAATCTGTCTTAATTGATTGCTTGAAATATTAGTTTCTTGTTGTGAATCTTCAATTAAATCTTCACTGATTTCTCTCAAAACTTGTAAGAAGTCACCCATTAAATCAACATTAACCTGATGGCCATATTTAGCTAAACCTTCTAAAACTGAAGCCATTAATTTTTCTGGTCTTGATTTCAAAATTTCTAAGTATAAAGTTAGTAAAAGTTTCAAGATTTCACCCTGATTTTTTTCTCTTTGTTCAGCAGAAATTGCTTGTTCTGCTTCTCTCATCTCTTGATCAATCTTCTTACGTTCTTTTAATTGTTTTCTTTCTTTCTTACTTAAATGAATTCTATCCTTTTTCTTCATTTTGATTTTTTCCTTTGCTTCTGCAGCTGCATCTGGATCATAATCAGATAAGATATTTAATGATAATAGAATATTAATGACTGTTTCATCAACGTTAAACTTTCTATTTTTCAAAGATTTATTTAATGATCTTAAAATATCTAATGACAATTCGCCATCGTTGTCTTCATTCAATTCATCTTCTAATACCTTAACACACTTACTAAACATTTCAAATTCCTTCTCACTTGTGGGCTTTCTCATTACTCTTCTGATTAATGATTTGAACAAATCATTTCTATAATTAAAAAATCTCAAGGAAGAAGCTAATTCACAAATTGCACTAGTTGCTAATAATCCCAATTCTTTATCAAGATCAGAACCACTTTTTGAATTTATAAAGTACCTGCTCTTAGAACATAAGAAATCAAGATAGTGTTTATAATTTAGAACTAGATTTTCTTCAAAGAATCTTAATTTTGCAACATCTCTTGAAACCTTTTCTCTTTTCTCGGTTTCACTTAACGGTCTAATTCTATATGATGGACAAATTGATTTGAAAACTGGGACTAAAGATAATAAAGCTAGTTTAGAAGTAATTGGATTCTTTGAATTGGCCATTCTTCGAAGTCTTGATAATAGCATGATGTTTTCTTCTGGATCTTCAATTAATTTCTCGGCTAGATTGGCTATGTCTTCTTTAGTTCTAACTAAACGCTCTTCTGGTGTCAAGTGTTTATATTCATCCTCTTCTTTCCCTTGATCTTCTTCTTTTTCGTCTTCGGGTTTTTCTTCTTCCTCAGATTCAGATTCTTCAGGTTCAGGTTCTAGCTCTTCCTGCTTTTTTTCTTTCTTTCTAACAACTCTTTGAATTTTACCATCTAAAGATCTAATAGGTAAACCTTCAACCATTTCGTCATTATTTGCTTTGAAACTTCTTGGTTTCATTTCATAGTCTTCTTCTTGATCGTCATCCTCGAATTGGTCATCTTCTTCTAATTCAGCATCACTATCACCACCAGTACTGTACTTATTGAAAAGACCTTGATCCAACTTGTCATCTTCCTGTTTTTGAAACTTTTTCTGTCTTAATTCGACAGATCTCTTAACCTTTCTCTTAGCCATGATCAGTTTAGGTAATGGGTATGGAGAACGCTTCTTAGATAAATGGGAAACTTATCCCTAGGTTTAGTGAAAATAATTAACAAAAAAAAATTAAAAATATCCAATTTCCAGGCTGTGTATAATATATATCGACGCGCCCATCGATGTGCGCCCATCGACCCATGATCTCCATCGACGCGCCCGCATCGGCTCGCACACCTCCTTCTTAACTATGTGATTCTCCGCTGGTCAACTGATTTCCTAAGTACTGAATTTACACTTGACTGTTTTGTGTATTCAGAGGCTGTTTTGCTTCCAATTGTCCCTATTTCCCGTCCCACCACAATCATGTTAAGATTAGTCTCCAGATCATTCAAGCCAGCTGCTTGCCAGTTCTCAAAAAGTTCAGCAAGAGGTATGTCTCACCAACTATCTAGCAAGCTTACTAGTTTTCACCCCCAGACCACAAATCAAAAGATCTCTTCGTACTAACAAATCTTCCTTTTACTCGTTCAGCTTTCCATACCACATTATTGAGAAAAAATGCTTCCTATTTCGGAATGCCTGCTATGTCTCCAACAATGGATGAAGGTGGTGTTGTGGCATGGCATGTTAAAGAAGGTGATGCTTTCGCATCTGGTGATTTACTGTTAGAAGTTGAAACTGATAAAGCTACAATCGCCGTCGAAGCTCAAGATGATGGTATCATGGCTAAAATATTAAAGAATGATGGTTCTAAGGAAGTTAAAGTGGGTGCTCCAATTGCAATTTTGGCTGAACCAGGTGATAACTTAGCTGATTTGGATTTAGCTAAATTGGAAGCTGAAGCTTCTTCTGCTGGTGAAGCTCCGAAGACTGAAGAATCTGCCCCAGCTAAGGAAGAAACCCCAGCTGCTCCAAGTACTACGGCCTCTGGATTCACTGGTGGTAAGCCAGATCCAAACCAAGTTTTTTTCCCTTCAGTTGAGCTGCTTCTAGAATCTAACGGTGTCTCAAGAGAAGATGCATTATCCAAAATCACAGCAACTGGTCCAAAAGGTAGAATATTAAAAGGTGATGTCTTAGCATACTTGGGTCAAATCTCTAGTGACTTGAATACTTCAATTGCATCTTTCATTGATAACAATTCTCACTTGGATCTTTCGAATATTGAATTAAGACAAGCTGCTCCTGAATCTGCTGCTGCTGCTGTTGTTACCCCTGAAGAAGGTAAGCCAGCTGAAGCTGCTGTCGCTCCAGTTAAGCCACCAAAGAAACAACCTTTGACCTTACGTCATCAATTTGTTATCTCCTCTGTTATTCCAAAGAAAGCGTTATCTAAATTGGTTGCCACAGCCTCTACTAAGGCTGAACAATATGCTTATGGTTCCAACACATATGCTCCTTCTGATTTAACTGATCCAATATTTGAATTATTAATTGCTCCACCAAGAAATACCGAAAGATTTAAGGCCTCATATGAAATTGCTGAGTCTTCGACCACGACTAAAGACGTTGATGATATTTTTGATTTCGAACCATATGAAGTTGAAGAAGCCAAGTCTGGAGATTTATTAACTACTGTTGATTTATCAGTTGTAGTTAATGAAAAAGTTTTAGATGGTAAAGTTAGAGCTGAAAAATATGTTAAGAAGTTTGGCTATTATTTAGATAAAATTGATGCTAAATATGCGGCAACTAAGAGTACTTAAGTGGAAAAAACAAATATAATAAATTTTATTATTCCCTATATCCGTCCATATATAGCTTTTTGCTCTTCATTTTTTGTTATGATTTAATTTATTCTTTTAGCTTGCTTAGTGTCTGTTCTATCTTTTTTTTGTTCTTGCTCATCCCTTCTCATATAAAAAGTTTACCGTTTTTGTAAAACATCTAATACATTTATGATCGAATTCAAAAAAATTAATTAAAATTATATAATTCAAAAAGTGCGTATACCGTATTGAAGATGAATAAAGACGTAGTCGGATGGACCTGCTTTGTTGCAGACACGACTATTTTCTCCCGCTTCCACTTCAACACAACACATCAAACAAACAACTTTGTCATTTACCTCCAACTAAACACACGCCCACAACACCGATAAATTGAGCATACCACTCAAATTCCCATTACTAAAATCATGAAATAATTAGAGCAACAAGACTTCCTTACGCAAAGAACGTCTCAATTAATCTATTTTGCACCGGAACCACCTTGTTGTTGTCTGAACTATTCTTCCAGAATCTGGGGAGGCAATTCCCACTGAAATCTTTGGTTTCTTCCTCCTTCACCCTTTTAGATAGAGCCCACAAATTGTTTTAGTTATTTCTTCAAATTTTTACGATTTCTCCCCAGCTCTCACAGAGCTCTCTCTAGTTCAATCTTCAATCACTTAGTAGTCTCCCTCCTCAAAAGCTTTCTTCAAGACCTCTTGATATTATTCATCTGGCACCTCTATTGATAAGTCCATTAAAACTACTGCCAATTATATTAAGACTTCGACTTTCTGCATTGACAATAGGTCTTCTTTTGGAACTTTAGCTAAGTGAGCTGTTGAGACTGGTATTTTTGGTACTCGTTACGTTCTTGAAAAATGCTTGATTTTGTTTTCCATCCTGCTTCTGCTTTTTTTCTGTTTTTGAATTTTGAATTCGTAATTACTAATAAATTTGCAACTGTAGAGTAAGAAAAATTCCATATTTTCATGTGTTGTGTTAGCAAATATACTAATCCCAGGGATACATGCATTCACCAGAATCATACGCCAAAAAATAAAAAGCGTTCCCCAAAAGTGTGTTTTGAAAATTTTTGTATCTACAACTATGTTGTGCATTATGAACCAACCAGAAAGCTCACAATCATGTAACGTTTACTTTATTATTTATGTAATAATCAATTTCGAGCAATATCTGTACTGCTAAATTTGGATCTTATAGAACTAACGTAGGATAACGTAGGAGCACATATAATAGTTTGTGCAACGATTAGCACATTATCGGAATTTATAACCTGTCGTAAGCATAATATTAGAATTCACTTCCTTTCTTAGAGTTCGTATAAGAGAAATCCCATTATGCAAAATTAACTGGAAATTGGCTTCTATCTATATAGGTAAAAATTATTAAAATATAAAAATCAATTCAAAAAAAAAAAATGTTTATGGTTCAATTTTTATTTTTGCCAATCAGTTAGTGGTTACTATTTTTATATTTTTAATGAATTATCTTCCCCTGATAAAGCAATCGTAGGACATGATGTAGGCTTATATAGAAAATGAACAATAATATGGACATGAGGTGCACATTGCACCGCCAACAGTTAGAAGTTAAAAATTGAAAAGCGTTCACGAAAAGTGCATTTTGAAAAATGCCATATCTGTATATTTGTTGTGAGATATTGACCAATAATAATTTTAGAAATCATGTGAGGCTTACATAAGTGATTACATAATAATCAATTTCGATCAATTTCTGTATTGTTAAATTCGGATTTTATTGGTATTACGTAATGTCTTACTTAGTGAGGTCACATGCTAAACTTTGAAATAATTGGCTCAGATTTACAACATATAATATGTCACACTTCTTAAAACCGTGATTTTTTAACCTATCCTAATTTTCGTGTCTGTTTCCGTGGGTGTTTTGCCTCTCCTATCAACAATCTGTTTCGGTTGATAGACTTCGTGACAGTTTACACTTCCAACAAGTGTCTCTATATTATTAATCTCTAGCTATAATGAATTTTAGCAATTTACGGGATGAACTAGGATGTACGTTTAATGGAATAATTCATGGTTTTCCAAGAATAAGAATAGATAATTTCAAATTTGATGAAACAAACTTTCCTTCTACAAATGAAAAGATTAAATATTTCTTCCTATCACATCCACATACTGATCATTTAGATGGATTTAGAAACTTGTATGATGCCGAATCTATGGATTTCGAATATGAAGTAATCTGTACAAACCCAACTAAAGTTATGTTATCAACTATGAGAATTGCCCATGATAAATATGGTAACATCAAAACTTACAAAGATTGTGAAAAGTTTAATAGATTAAAACCAAGACCTATGAACACAACTTTTACCTTGAGTGATGTCGGATTAAATGTAACTCTGATTCCAAATTATCATTGCGTTGGGTCAACCATGATTTTACTTGAGACTTTACCGAATCCCTCACACGATACAATCAAAAGAATATTATACACTGGAGATGCAAGATTTGATGAATTGAATTTATCTTCCCTGAAATTTAATGCGAAGTTGTTACCTTTTATCAGAGGAGTTAAAGAATTAGATGTTGTTTATTTGGATACTACTTTCAACTACAGAGATTACAATATAAACATCCTGGATAATTTCAAAAGCATGGAAAGATTATTTGAAATGATTGAACAATATCCTAAAGGAACTAAATTTCAATTTCTTGATTCAGTTTCCGGTTTTGAAGACGTTTGGTGTCGTGTATTTTACAGATTTCCTAAATCAAAGTTTGTGTTAGATAAGACTGTTGAGAAAAGATTCAGTCTATTAATTAGTGGTGTTGACCCATTGGAATTAAATTGCAATCCGAATGATTCTTTAATTGAATTTTTTGAAAAAGTTCTTGCTGCTGAAGATACAGCTCCATCGTTTGACAGTGATTCAAATAGTTCAATAAGTTACAGAAACTGGGATTACAAGTTTTATTTGCATTCAGGCCCAGGCAGCGATGGCAGTGATGTTGTTAAAATCAAGCATTATATCGATGTGTCAGAAGATGAATTTGAGTTCCTTTGCTTGCCTAAACTAAAGATCAATAAGAGTATAGCACAAGCAATTAATTTAGACAAAAGCATATATGAGTTGTCCTTAACTCACAATGATTTCAGATTTTTGGTTAAACTACCCAAATACAAATATATGTTAGTTAACAATGACACATATCTTCCAATGGATTTGAAATTTATTTATTCAAGACATAGTGCCTTAAATGAAACCCAAAAGTTCATTAGAATGTTCGATAACCATGTTAAGCAGGTGTATCCAATGACCCAAAGTCAGAAAACATGGCTTAAGGGATTCACTATTGAAAGATATTATGGTCGTTTTTGTAATGGCCACAAATTCTACTATGATGAAGAAATGACAGAGAAATTCAGTGCCTGCCCAATTCCAGCTAATAAAGAAATCGAATATCATCAGATTTGGGCCATGTCGATAAAAGAAATTCAAGATTTGGAATTACTTGGAGTTAAGTGTGATAAAACTAATATTTCAAGAGATGGATTAGAGAAATCTAAAGGAGTCTTAATAACTGGGACTTTAAAAAGACCTTTGACTCGTCTTTTGCCCAAAAGCATCAAAGAGAATGAAGAATCAGCACCAAGCGACACTGATAGTGATTGTGAACGTATTGATCCTTCTTACCAAGCTTTTATACGAAGAGAGGAAAGAAAACAGAGACAACAAAAATTACTCTTCAAGCAACAAAAACGGTCAACAAAAAGAAAACTAGTAGCACCTCGCTATTCGAAGAAGTTGAAAGTGTTGAAGACGGAAACTCAATCAACCTATCCTTCTCAAATCAGCCAACAACAGTCATCGCAGTTAATAACATCACTACAACCATTAACAGCATTGAAAGTGAATTTAATGAATCAAAATTCACAAGAAAGGAGGCCTAACAATTCTAATAAGAAGCTTGAAGTCTGTGATTCTCAATCTGACTGAAACTCCGATGATGCATTTGTGAAATTTAGCAAGGTAAACGTGGGTTTGCCCTTGTAAATATATATTTGAATTTACAGATGTTTCAACGTGTAATTTAATGACTAACGAAATATTCGTAATATTACCTGCGGCAGAGTGAGCAACAACAAACTGTACTTCCGTTGATAACCCAATGATTTCCCGACCCTCTCAAGATGGCATCCTAAGATGAAAACACACAGCTGGACTATTCTGCTGTGTTTAAGGTTCCATTTAACCCTGAATATATGGATCTATATTATAAAAACATTTGCTCTACAACGGAACCAAGATATTGACAATGGGTTATTCTGCATTTCCTAACTTTGATAGAATTCAAACTATAGATTAACAAAAGTGAATGTTTAAATGATATTCGTTTGAACGTTACTTTGATTATAGATTGTCAAGTTCTTGACTCAGTGCTGTGTTTTATTGAAACTATACTAAACAAAAAGGAAGAAGTTAGAAGAATATTATGCTCTGGAGGTAGAGACGCACAGGTTGATAAATTAACTTTAGTTTCTTCTCAAATTGGGACAAAACCAATTACAGAAACTTAAATTCTTGAACTTCTTGGCTTAATTTTTAGTGTAGACGAACATCAAAAACAACAAGAAAGTGATGAAAGTAAACTAAGCTCCATTGGAAGAACTATTATTAATAAGAAAGGATCTAATAATACACTGAAGATGCGTACTAGAAGGTTCAACAGATGCAAACATGTTTTCTTTACTTCTAATGTTAAAAAATCATTGAAAAGATTCATAGCCAAGCGAAGCAGCAGACATCAAAGAAAGAAAATGCATAACGATTAGTTGTATTTTAATAAATGTGATAGATTTGATGATGATGAGGACAGCGATTTACCTTCTTCATCTTTTAGATATGAAGCTCGTAAAGAAGAAATAAAAAAAGGAAAGGACCAAAAATTGAAAGAAAGTCAGCCAAGTATTAACAGTAGTCATTAACAATAGTCAATGTTTCGATACTCAATTCCAATCTCCTATTCCAGTTTCAGCACTCCTTTGAAACCTATCTGTGCTTCTCGGTAGGACTCATTGGCACCAATCATCCTCATATTCCTTGAAGTCTCAATCTCAATCTCAATCCCAAACCCAACCAAAGCCAAAACCAAAGGAATGATCTCTCAGTTTCCCAAAAGGCTCTCTGAACATGTTCGACTTCCGTAAACTGGACTTTTATTTCGGGATTCACAGAGAGCGAATTTACCGAGAGTGAAAAGCTAGAAAAGAAGCCAAAAAAATCAAAGACCACTCCACTGCGTAAATTCTTTTATTTATGTAATTATGTAATTCATAGCTTCTTTTGTTAACAATTCTAATGTCCATATCAGTACCGGAGTATAATCAGCTCTACGATGCCCATTGCCATCTATCTTCAACTCTTCGAACCACCGTTGAAATCAATCAACTTTGTGAGTTGATTCAACAATTAAAACAAAGCAACGATGAGGTCCCCATTTTCAATCTAATGTCCACCAATCAATTTGATCATGAACTAATACAACACATACGCAACAAGAACCCAACTAAAGTGATTGCTAATTACGGAATTCATCCATGGTTCAGTCATCTATTCACATTTGATAAACCTTCAACAACACTCAAGTCCAAGATAGACCACTATACAACCATATTAGAAAAACCTAAAAAGCAATCAGATTCAGAGTTCCATGCATTTATAAATAATAAATTACCTAATCCGATATATTTACCTGACTACATGAGTGAAATCCTAATCGAAAATTTACAAAATGATCCACAGGCTGGAATAGGTGAGATTGGACTAGATAAATCATTTCGAATTCCAAGATCCGGGTACTTTGGTAAACAACCAGAAGTAGATAATTTGTTCAGTTATCAAACTTTTAAATTGAATCATCGGGGTACAAAGATACCTAACTTATCTAAACTGAAAATCGGCGATTCATCATCCACAGAAACAGACGTCGGGGAAGAAGTTGGATTGACTCCATATAAAGTCAAAATAGCACATCAACTTCGAATATTCAATGCTTTCATAGCTATAGCAAAGGAATTTAACAGGCCAATAAGCATACATTGTGTTAAAGCACATGGATTACTATATGATACGTTACTGACCCATTTCAAATGCTATAATCCTATGACCACCCCAATGGCAACGACACCAGAAAGGCAACTAAGACTTCAATTACATTCATATTCAGGTTCCTTAGACCAACTATTACTTTACTTCACCAATTTTCCAAAAGGGTTAGTCTATGTTAGTTTAAGTTCTATCTTGAACTTAAACTTCTATAAAGATACATTAATCAACCTTTTAGCTCATAAATCTATGCATACGAAGGGTTTGATAGAGTATATTTTGATAGAGACGGATTTAAGTTTAGATAAGTTGATCTGTGATGATGGTGACAAACATTTAGAGTTGGTTAATGAGACTGTTTCTGAGTTGTGTGGGTTGGCCAGGGAGGATGGATTGTATGGAGTTGATTGTGGGTTGTTCTTGGATAATTTCAAGAAGTTTTTAAATATTTAGATTATTATTTTAGTGAAACAATAGTTATATATTTCTGTAAGAAAACGAAAAGAATGCGTAAAGAAAAATCAAATAAATGAATAAAAGAAATAATGAAAAAAGTAAAATTAAACAAACAAGAGTAGAAGGAAAAATTAATGCAATAAGTGAGTAAGACAAACAAATAAATAAGAACAATAGGCACAAGTGCAAGAAAAACAAATAAAAAGTACTAATACATCTAAAAGAAAAAATCACAGAAAACCCCACCTAAGCTTATACAAAGAAAAAGCCAACCCTACCGACAAACCTGAATTCGATAATGATACTAGCACTAGAACTTGAAATCACCGATCCTAGTTTTGCAAACATTCATACACCTCAAAGTATATATCAACTCTTTATAATCCAAAATATCTTGTCTAGTCAAATGATCACCATGATAAGGTTCATCATTCTTCAACAAAGAATGATTTGAATATGTAGTATCTGCTCGTTGCAATCTTCCTGAAAACAAGGAATTATCATAGCCTTCAGAAGTTGAGATTGTTGTGTCTGTAGTAGTACGATTTGTATCTGTTGACATAGATGGACGTTGTGATGGTTGTTGTTCTGGTTGAAGTTCTTCTGCTTCTTCTTCTTCATCTGGAAACATTTCTTCCATTTCGTGTTCTAGTTGTGTATCGATATAATCATCTTCTTCGTGAGTGTTTGGTGTTGTTGTAGTAGTAGGCCTGGTTGATCTTCTTGAAGATACGGTATTTGACCTATCTCTGTTCGTTCGTCTGTGGAGTCTCATTGGAACACAATAGTCTTTAGGATCAACCAATCTACTTTCTAAATCCAATGATATTTCTTTCGAAACATTTAATTTGTGAAACAACTGAATAAATTGCTTAGAAGTATAACTAGTAATTAAAAATTGATCACATGGGAAGACCAATCTTAGAGTGAATGGCTTAACCAAGCAATCAGCAGCATTACCGAACTGAATTAGTTCCTGCATTGAGAAACTTTTCAGTAATTCATGTTTCATAAGATCCAAATTTAATAAACGATCTTCAGGTATTGGTTGAACCAACGTATGTAAATCAGGTTTGAAATTTAGTAATTCGTGCACCAATCTGCACTTTGGAGCTCTTTGTTGCTCGATAGTCAACTCCGTGGGAGTACTAATACTACTATTTTGAATCTTTAGCTTGTTTATTAATCTCTTACCAAATTTATAAGACTTCTTAGTAGGTGAGGTAATTAAACTGTTCACATGACTCGTTTCTTCTCCTCTTTCTTCCTGCTGTAATTTGATGTTTAAGTTAGGATCGATGTACTCCGGTAACAACTTCGAGCCGTAAAACAAAGCATATTTCAAGTATTTGTGCTGAATGGAGAATATATTGAGCTGGGTAGAGTTTATTTCCAACACCACTGGATTGAAAACACCACCACTTGAAGTGAGTTCGTCACATAAGAAGCACAGACACAGGTGACTAACACCAGGAGAGTACCGTGGCGGGAGCGTATTTGTGTTTATGACTGTTCCTGGATGTATATCTGTGTACTCTGGGGGTTCCGGCATTGGTGGTGGTTATAAGGGCAAAAAAGAGAGAAAAGGGCACAACCTCCTTCTCACAAGGCCCTGTTTGAAGTTTGAGATCACTTCCCCGTGGAGAAAACAATAGCGCTATTGTTGATCCTTCACGAGAATCTCAACGAGTGTTCTTAGAAGACAATTGGATGTATTTAAAGCTTAAGGATAATGTACAGAATGTTATAAAGTTACACAGTTATTAATAGGCCTAAGGCTAGCCCAATATTTCACTAATCAACAGCTGCTCGCTGAAATAGCCGTCTTCAACATCTTTAACACACATTTTAATAGAACCATGAGTCAACAACGGATTGCAATCGGAACTAGATGAAAAACAACAACTAGATGGGTCTTCTAATAACGGATTCGATATCATCTCTTTTGAATCTTTGTCGATACTAAAATATTCATATGAATTAACAACAGGTGGCGCTTTCTGACCAATTGGATCTGTTTTCTTTCGATCACCAGAAATAAACAACTCTTTGAATATATCAACAACCATTCTCTCATTACAGTTCAAAAATGGATTAACTTCTTGAAATTCAACTAATGATTTGATATATGATTGATAGAGTTGTGGAGGTATTATGGGTGATGGTGTATGTAAGTGTAATTGTTTATTGTTGCATATTTGTGAATCATTGATACTCAAATTAATACTATCATCAATACGTAAAACAACAGGATGGCTGTCTCTAACTCTGCTTGATATAGAATCAACTGACAATTTCCTTAATTTATCAAACACGTTGAAAGTCCGATCAATTCGATTAGTACTAATATCACTAGTACCAGATTGAGCTAATGTAGAAGGATAACTAACAGCAACAGGATTAGAAACAGCTCGTTGTTTTTTAAATGATGACCTAAACCAACTTTTTCTTTCGTTGGTATTAATAGTACCAGTATTTGTTGACCTAACAGTTTCCAAATCAGACCCAATTTCAATAGTTAATAAATTGTCTTCAAAGTCAGAATTACTCATACCATTAGTTTGGGTATTGAGAACTGCACCCGAAGTTATATGCTGCTTCCTAGGATGCTTTTGATGATAATGGCTTAGTGATAAGGATCTTTTAAAGTTGGTAAAGTGATGATGTTTATGTTTGGCATCTTTTGATATTGGCTCGTTCCTTATCATTTGGGATTCAACTATGTAATAAATAGCACCAAATTAAGCACAGAGTAAGGTAGGGTTATTTCAGTGGTGAGAACTAGTATATCGGTAATAGGATAGGAAGGATGCGGAAAACAACATAAGGGAAATACATCATATTGCATAAAATCCTTAATAATCAGGGAATAGTCCGACCTCCTTTTCACCCTCACTGGCATGCCGCAAACAAGAGCACAAAACACTCTTTCCAAAAATTCCGATTCCCATACAAACCTGCTCTTATATCTGTCAATAGAATACATAGTAAACTCCCAAGTTTCCATTCCAATAATTTGTGGTAAAATCATCACTATGTTTCTCCGCAACTAACTTTAACTTAGGTCTATCAACATCACTCATGTCACCTCCAAAAGAAACTTCTATTTTTATTTTTGTTTCACCATTATTGTGATAAGCTCCTTCAATGAGCATGTACTTCAAGTTGGGGTGCGATTGGAATGGTAGCTCAATTATACACTTATTTACTTCATTATGCTCATTGCATTCATACCGTTGCTCTAATGCTAACCTAAAATACAATACTGAATTAGGTATTATCTTTCTCAACTCCATATATTTTTTGGCATATGTCCTGATAGTTAGACAAGATAATCTCTTAAAGTAATTCTCATTGTATTGGGTAAAATATTCACAGAGAGATTCATTGTATAAGCTTATGCTTAACCCCTGTAATGTGTCTGGCAATAAATTAGGAACAACAAGTCTAACAGGCTGGTCAACTTCAATTCCTAATGATTTTATATATTTAGGAAATTCACATACTTCCAAACCTTGACCTTTTCGTTTCCGAAAACGTCCTTTTACTTTTAGGTTTTCTAAATTCTCAAGGTGACCAAAATGTAGTTTGACAGATCTTTCACAATGAAAAAAGAGTGCAGTTACCGATGTAGGTAAAATATCTATTAGCATTTGTGTCAATTCGGGACTACTATCTTCCTTAATGATCACATCAACTTTCCTCAATTGTTTCAACTGATATCTATTAGCAATCTCAAACCCTGACTTAGATGCAACCTCTCCAAAGATACTGATAGTCATAGTTTTCAAGTTTGGAGGCAACACTAAATATGTGATTGTGTCTGAATGACAAGTAAAACGAACATTTAAATAGTTCAACTGTTTTAATTTTGAAAGATCACAACTGTTAGTATCAAATTTTAATGATTTCAATTGCTCCAAATTTTTAATCTTCCCAATAGGTATAGTGACATAACAATATAAACTTAACTCATTGATATTTCTGTTATCCAATTTTTCTGTAATAATATCGTATCCAGCAATTTTGTTTAAGGAATTGTATGAATTCAGAATATACAGATCCCTAATACAAGATCCTGCTCTTTTATTGATAACAATCGAACTGATATGATCTTTGATGGGTCTTACAGATTCCATAAATGGGTGATGGAAGAAAATTAATTATCTTTATATCAATTAACTTGTAATTGGTAGCAGTTTCAATTATAAACTGAATCAAAGAGTTTGATATTTTAAATTGGCGGTCTCTGTACTCAAAATTCATAATAACCGTTCTTTTAATGTTCATTCCAGATACCAGGTAAATCGACTCTTTTAGTGGTTCAATAAAATCATCATTGTCAACCCTTTTTTCAAGAATTATTCTTAATAATTTCACATTCAACAACTTGGGTAAATCATTGAAGATACTTTGGGAATGTGGCTCAATTGTAAATGCTTTGATAATATTAGAATATGAAGAAAGCAAAGTAGAACTACAATCAGAATATGAGATGTTCGGATTAAAGTGTAACTCTTTACAACAAGATTCCACAAAATTGTTGTTAATAAAGATTAGTAAAGACCTCTTTAGGTGGTAAGATATTTCAGTGAAAATGTATGGTTTTCCCACATCGAGCTTTTGAAATTTCATATGAAATCTCTTCAAAACTTCAACTAAATCTGTAAATATTGGGGATTCAAAAAACTCTGAAGAAGTCTCAGCTAATTGTATTCGTCCTTGAATTTTTAATGTCGTTTTGACTGCTGTCCTGCATTTTGTATCCTTCAAAAACATCTCTGAATTACCAATAACTGATGAACAAACATTAGTGAATGGATCAAATTCAAAGCAATTGGTGGAAATGAAATTGCAAAAGTTTATCAACGTGACATATTTTGTAGCAATTACAAACTGGAAAATTGGAAGAAGAAGTTCATTTGGAAGACCTTCAACAAGAATTGGAATTGGAATATCTGTATTCATTTTGTCGTTTATAGATGCTGTTAGGTGAAAGGATAAAGTGAGCATGATCGGACGAAATCACAGAGCCAGCGTTAACCCCCCTTTACCTCGCCTTTATCAAAATGGAGTAACGTTATATAACAGTAGGTTGATTCTGAATTACCATTTAACACTTTTGCATAGTAATTCTTCACAAAAATCTTCAATTTGGTATTTAGATAATGGTTTACATATTGCAAGTAAAATGAAAAAGGGATTACGTAACAGAGATTTTTATTTAAAGATAGCTTAGGTAAATAAAGAAAAAATTGCAAAAGAAAACAGTAGATTTAATTTCCAAATATTAGACTTATTTGATATATCGTTTACACTGGCAAAAAAAATAGAATTCACTCTATAGCCTCATTCTTTAGTAATTAATTTTAACTTAGATTTATCAGATTCACCCATATCCCCTTGAAAAGAGACTTTTATTTTTGCTTCATGATCCTCGTTATGAACTTTTTCAATGAGCAAGTACTTTAGGTTCGGGTGTGACCGAAGTGGCAACTCAATTGTACACTGTTTTGGCTCATAATTCCCTCTCTCTTCCCTCTCAATCCTTCAAGTCTCATACTTTAATGATAACTTAACATACAATACTGACCTAGGTATTATTTTCCTCTAATCTAGATACTTCATAACGCATGTGTAGATAGTTAAAGAAGATAACTCTTTGAAGCTATCCACATTGCAATTGGTAAAAAAATCAAGGAGAGATTCCTGGTATAAGGTTATGCTCAATTGTTGAAGTGTGTTTGGCAATAGACCAGGAAGAACAAATTTAGTGAGGGGGTGCCATCAATTATTTATGATTTTAAATATTTAGGAAATTCACATATTTCCAATTCGAATTCCAATTTATTGAAACTCCACATGCGACATGACACACTTATCCGTTCTAGACTTACCAAGTGCCCAAAATGTAGCTTGATAGATCTTTCTAAAGAAGAAGAGAGTGTAGTTACAGATGTAGGTAAATTATCCATTAGCTTTTGCGCTAATTTAGAGTCAGTCATTTCAGTAAGTCGAAGATCCACTATTCTCAATTTCTTTAACTGACCCCTATTAGCAATTTCAACAACCGAGTTAGGAGTGATTTTTCCGATTACACAGATTGACACAGACTCCAAGTTTAAAGGTATATAGTAAAGACGAGTTATCTGATTGACACCTAAAACAGACCTCTAAATATCTCAAGTGTTTCAATTTTGAAAGATCACAATTATTAGTATCAAACTCCAATGATTTTAATTTATCTAAATTTTTGATCTTCTCAATAGAGATTTTAGGAGAAATCAAATCAGCATACCACCTTAACGTTAACTCATTGATGTTTCTATTATCTAAATTTTCTATAATAAACTGACCTTCACCAACGTGAATAATTGTATTTAAGGAAGCACATGAATTCAAAAGTTTAATTATAGAGAGAGTCCTTGTATAATTTTGTCCAATAAATGTTAAGGTAATACAGCCGATATGGTCCTTGAAAGGAGATAATGTCTCCAAAATTTCAGACGATATAAAGGACAAATTTATCTTTATATCAATTAACTTGTGATTGGTGGCAGTTTCAATTATAAGTTGGATTACATCGTTGGATATCTTAGATACGTTTTCAAGCCCAATGACAATTATTCTTTTGAGGTTCGTTCCAGATACCAGGTTAAACCACTTCTTTAGTGGTTTAATTATACCATCATAATCGGCTTTTTCCCTAAATTTAATTCTTAATAATTTCACATTCGCCAATTTATACAAGTAGACTTACTTGGAATTAACATGATTGAATAGTAGCTCTCAATGAAAAGATAAGATTTTGTATGTGGATAAAGACTCACATAGTGCAAAAAAAAAATGAAAAAATAAATATATAATAGAGATTCGTATCAACAGTCAACAAATGGGTATGATTAAAGGCCGAATACAAAAAAACCCAAAATAAACCGTATTTATATAAGTAAATTATTATCACTGAAAATAGAAAATCACTCTTTAAAATTAGTTCAAATTGCAGAACCTTTATAGGACTTAAAATGTGTATTTTGTTTCTGCTGTTGATCCTTAGATTTCTTTTTAAACCACCATTTTTTATTTTGAACCACAATTTTCTTTGTATTTCCGAAGACAAATCCAGGATAAGTAATACTCAAGCATAAAATAGAAAGGACAACCATCAAAGCTTCAAAAATCATGAAATAAACTTCCTCAGATAACTTACTATCAATGCCATCAATCAATTCAACCAACCTGTAAAGCGTTCTCACGTAAACAAAAATGACAGAGACACAAATACTTCCCAACAAATGCACATAATACTTGTGCTTTCTAATATGTTCATATTCCGGATTAAACCCCAACCCTGAATTATATTTATATTCTCTATAACACCTGAATAAAAAATCATACCAAAAATACTGGAAAAGAGTCATAGATGCAACCTGAAACGATATACCACCCACCATGATATGACTTCCTCGTTCTGAACTCTTGTACAATGCTAATGCTTTGGAAGCAACACCACCACCAATGGCTTGAAGACCAATGGAAAACACATCACAAAGTATAAACACTAAAGAATACTGCATTGGTTTCAATTTAGAAAATTGAAGCCCCATAATAACTGTCAATTGGGCCAACAAGTAATAAATACCAGCTAAAATAAAGCATGGAGCTATTGTAATACAGACCAATTGAATAGCAAATGGATCGAGAGTCAACGAGTAATGAGCAGCCACTCTTCCAGAATAACCAATAACTTCAAGAATCAATCCAATTACCCAACAAACCATAAACCACCACTGCATAGTCTTCAAACCTGTAAACAGGTGAAATAATAGGAAAAGCACAAAAACCACTAATAAGGCAACATTGCCTCCTAATGAAGGATAATTCCCATGGAAGTAGGAACTATCATCGTATAACTTTTTCATTGAATTATAAGCTGAAATGGCTGCTGGTGTGCCTAAGCTAACGTAAGTATGATTATTAACATTTATTTCAAGACTTTCGATGATGGAATAATAGCTCATCGTTGCCATTTTTTGTTCAAGCTCATTCTGTAAACTCTTAACAGTAACTGTTGCTGTTACTGTAGAAAGTACAGACTTGATACTGTTTATACCGTTGGATAAATTGACATATTCTGAAGTAATGGTAGCAAGCGGCGGGATCGATAAACCAGCTATTGATAATGTCGTTGTTGGTGATGAGATTGTTTGAGACATGGTTGGTATTGAGGATAACTCTTTGGTACTGAGGATGTATCATGGTATCTGACTTAGGTAAATTAATACAAATTGGTTTGTTTATATAGGAATGCGTAGATATTGATATCGATGGCTCTCAAATCAAATTCATTCTCTTCGGACGGAGATAGTATCTCCGCATTTCCGTGAGAAGTATCCCCGTCCAAACAGTTAGTTATTTGTATGTGCATTTGTAACATGACGCTGCAATAGTAGTGTATGATCTTGATCTCCATATATTTCAACTGCATTAAATAGGCAAAAGTGACATAAGGATATGTGAGTCATGATTGTATTGTATATATATTTATATGACACGGAGAAATTTTAGGTAATTAGAAAAAACGCCGAGGAACTAAAGGGCCAACTAAAAACATTAAACAAAATTCAACATTAAACAAAATTCAATATAAAACATTAGTATTCTTGAGTAACATTTACTCATATAGCCTTAAAAACATGGATATGAAATATTTCTGCGAACAAGTACTTCTTCAAGTTAGTGTGCGATTCGAACAGTAACTCAATTATACATTGAAAAGAGAGTGTAGTTACAGATTTAGGTAAGTTTGTCTTTGCGATGGGAAGAATAAAAACAATTACGATACAACTCCAACATTAACGCACTGACTGATCTGTTATCTAAAAGTTCTCCAAAAACATTGTCTACTCTACAATAAATGTCAATTATTTTTGAAGGACATGAATTCAAAAATCTAATTAAATGCAGCTTCCACGTGTGATACCGTGCCCTATTATCAATAGTAATAGAGCTGATATGGTCCTTGATATGCCATGAAGTCCCCACTAATGCAGGTGATAGAGAGAACTCAACTTTCTTTATATCAATTAGCTCATTGTCTGCAGAAGTTTTAATTATAAATTGTATTAAGACGTTAGACATGCTAGCTACTTGTTTAAAATTCATAATGATGGTTCTTTGAATGTTCCTTCCAGATACCAGGCTAATCTACTCTTTTAGTGGTGTAATAACACCGTAGTCATCTGCCTATTTTTCAAAAACAATCCTTAGTAGTTCTACATTCGAAAACTCAGGCAAATTATATAAGTTTTTTAGGTAAAGCATACCTAACGTTAATGACTTGAAAATTTCAGAATCTATAAGAAGATAATCCAATGGTCGTGGCTCTGATTTTGAAAACAACTAACAAACAACAAATACTACAAGTAAATACGAACCTCTTGTAGCAAAGTGGTACAAGACAACCCAATTACACCTTACACGTACACGTGATGCCACACACATAAGCATTTACGTAAGCCCAATAAACCTCACCCGAAACCACTACATAAGCATCTACGTAAAACTCATATGACTATACACTCTGTGATTGGCTAAAAGCATACAACTTAGACGCCGGTATGGAGATTTTTGAAACGAACTTTTCGTGAACCTTTTTCAATTTTTTGTCTGTGTAGCTAGCTAGCCTCAGTCTGGGTGTGTGAATCTCCGAGTGTTTAGTGAGCGAGCTGGGAGCAGTGGTTATCGAACCAACCTATGCCCATACTATATAACACTAGTAACAGTAAACAATGACAGGAAAGAATATAATTAACAATAAGAATATAGTATTAAGAATATAAAAGTATAAGAGGGGAGGAAGGGGAGTAAGTAGTAAATATACAAACAAAAAACAAGAAACACAAGGAAAAGAAAAGAAAACACAAAATTAAACATAAATAAACATAGAACTGATAAAAAATTATACTTATCATTAGCAAGAAAATATAATAATTCAAGAAACAGGAACAGGAACAAGAACAGGAAACAAAAAAACAAAAAGGAAGATAAAAAAAAAATGAAAATGGTAGCTAGCCCAGAGGTACGGTAACCAATCACACATTTTTTAAAATAACATTGAGCAAAACAAGTATCATAAATCAACATGCAATTGAAAAAGCCATCCATACCAAAAAAAGCAAAAAATCATTAAATAAATAATCTAACAACAACATTTTTTTCAATTTCTAAGGACAAACAATTAAACAAGCTTTTTTTTATAATTTTAAAGAACCGAAAACAATTTAGTAATACTTATAATCCACACAACATCCAATATTGAAAGAACCAAAAACAAAACAAATGAAAAAAAGGAAATCTATTAATCGAACAAACACAAACAATATTCTTATCTTATCATCACCAATCAGAATGAACAACAATTAACCAAAACCAACAAGGGCTGTGCTGCGAAGCAACATAGTTGCCAGATATATTCAAAAAGCACACAAGAATTCATAGATAGATGGAAAACACGCAGACAAATCAACATAACACAAAGAAATCATTTTAATTCAAAATTATACATTATCATTGACTTGATTTTGTAGCATCATTGGCAAGTAGTAACACAAACAGCATCCACAATACTATCAACAAACAATTCATCAACGACAGTATGACATTTCTGCACTAACCTAGCCTAACATATACAAATACTAATTATCAACTTTCAATCTCTTAACGTTATTATCCACGTTACCATTACTAGGCACAGCACTGTTCTCATCTGATGATTGTCTCTTTGAACCAATTTGAAACTGCATTTGCTCGTTGCTATTCTCTTGCTTGATTACTGGGATTGGTGGTGGGGTTATTTGACGTGTTTGTGGTTGTGCTTGATGCTGGAATTGTGTTTGTTGTTGGGATTGTTGCTGGAGTTGTTGCATCGATGGAGGAGGTGGTGATCTTAACTGCTGTTGCAGCTGTTGCATCTGTTCTAACTGCTTTGAAGCTACAATCTGACCACTATTAGGAGGACTTCTAACCTGTTGCTGTTGTTGCTGTTGAGACTGTTGCTGTAATCTATTCAACTCATATGACAACTCATCAATACGCTTCTTCAGTAGCAACTCACGTTGTTTCGAAGCACCATCCATTGCTTCGAGTTCGGTAATTCTGGTCTTGTATAAGTCATTGACTAGTTCTAGTTCACTGATTCTAGTTCTTAGGCCATGAATGTCGATTTCATTGTGCTGCTGTTGTTGGGATTGTTGAAGTTGTTGTGGATGGAGGAGTTGCTGTGCCGCTTGAAGTTGTAGCTGTTGCTGTTGTTGCTGCTGTTGTTGCTGCTGTTGTTGGAGTTGAAGTTGGGATGTTGGTGTCAAGTATCCACTGTTGTTATTTGATGTTGGATTGAGGAGAGGTGATTGGGATATGGATGGGAGTTCATTTGAAGTGTTATTTATTGAGGCTGATATTGATGGGAGTTGGTTTGGTGTGTTTGAAGCATCCAAATGTTTTAATGGTGGTAATTTCTCAATATTGTTTGAGTTTGCTTGTTGTTGTTGCTCTTGCTGTGAAAGCACATATTGTGGACCAAACGTCGGTGACAATATTGAATGAATATGAGATGGTTTATTAGTTTGTTGTTGTTGTTGTTGTTGTTGTTGCGGTTGAGAAACGTTATTTAATTCTGTCGCTGGGGAATAAGGTTTTGTTATGTTTGAAATAGAAGGCAATTTCGAACCACCTTGTTGCTGTTGACTTATTGAATCAGTTGAACTGTCATTTGAATTATCTAATTTAATACCTGGGATCTTTCTGATATCATCTTGCGACGTAACCTGTTGGCTCAAAGTTTCTAAAGCACCAACAGCATTTAATAAAGCATCGCGACCTCTAGTTGATGATCTTTCACTTGATTGAGAAGGATTAAATTTAGGAGTGAGAGTAGATGTAGATAATAACAAAGGAGAAGTGACTCTTGTTAAATTTGGAGCAAATTGAGTTGGAGTTGAATTTGGATAATGTAAAGGTTGAATGTTTTGACCACCTTGAGATTTATTTAGCCAATTTGTAGTAGCAGCAAACGTATAAGGAGTACCAGGCCCCACAGCAGACGTAGTTTGGCCATTTGCAGATTGATGATTTCTAGGTAATAAAGGTAGTAAAGAAGGAGAAGAAGAGTTTTTCTTATCAATTGAATCAACAACACCAGGACCATTTGATGGAGTCATAACTGGAGTTTGACTATTTGAATTGGAGTTGTTATTGTTGTTGGCTTGAGAAGATTTTCTTGATTTCGAAGGCTTGTACTGTTTAGGCATGAATTTTGATACCTTTCCAGCGCCATTTGAAGATTCACCCTTTGCTTTTAATTCTGGGGTGTTTGGAGAAGGTTTGGAATTGTTATTATGCTTAACTCTATTTCTCGACTTGATAACATCTGATTTCAAAGAGATCGGTCTTGGTCTACCATGGAGTTTTAAGAATAAACCACACGCATTACATAACACCTGACCAGTTTCATCTCTTCTCCAAAGAGGAGTTGTTTGAGTTTTACAATTCTTACAAGTTGGAGTCGAAATGTTTTGCTTTGTCGTGGTTGCGCCATTCGATTGTGTTGTAGTAGTGGTTTTAGCATTTGGATGAATTGGCTCGGAAGAAGAGTTGTTTAAATCTTGACTTGAAGCATTGTTCAGTTGTTGGGGTTGAGCTTGAGCTTGAGCTTGAACTTGACCCTGCTGAGGATTACCTTGAGCTTGGGGTTTGATAACATGACTTGGGACAGGTGTGGTAGTTGGGGTTGGAGTTGGGGTTGGAGTTGAATGGGAAGTTGAATTAGGAGTAGGGGTGTTTGTGGTTGTATTTGGCGTAGACACAGGGATAGGAGAGTTGGATAGGGTGTTGAACTCCTTAACTATGGTAGTGGCACCGTTCTGCATTTTTATTTTAATTAAAGAGAGTGAGTGAGGAATGAAAAGTTGAGGAAGCCGGAAGTTGAAAGACAAAAAACGAGAACAAGGCAGGAGTTAATGGAATTTGAAGAGAAGAAGTTGTAGATAAGGACGGGCCCTGGAATAGCAGAGTATTGTTCGTGCAGTGTGGAGTAGGGATAGGTAGAGAGAAGTAGGTGATCAGATAAGTTGTAGTGTTATCAGTTGAGTTATCGTCGATTTTTTTTGATTCTGCACTGTTTTTTTATCGGGAGCGGTGGGCGCACGACCTAAAATTTTTTTTTTTGTCCTCGTTCTGAGGAAGTGCCTTATCTGATTGGCGGCGTGCTACGTAATAAGACGTCTGGCTGGGTCTGACTAATCTGAGTGGAGGAAGTAACTAAGACTAAGTGAGCACTGTAGATGGTGGTTCAGTTGTCAGTTATTGCGTACAGAGCTGCCTTCAACCCATTCATCACCCATGACCCTACAAAGCTTTCAAAGTTGAAGCATCCCCAAGAAGAAGCCAATCTGGCCAGGGATAAGGGAGTCCGCACTACGTAACCACCATCAACAGGACACATTATATTCCGAATTCCGGGCCATTTTCTCTTTGCTCTTCTTTTTCCACCTTCCATAAGTGCAAGTGTAGGTATAACTAATATAACGTTTTCCAGGATACTGAGATCTGAACTGCCACCAAACCTACTCGAAGATTAAAACCGGTCAGCGTACGCTCGTTTATTTGCTCCAGAATTATTTCATTTTATTTTTACCACTCGGCTTCCCCACAAATTCCAGTTTTGCCCCATTAACACCATTGTAATTGGCTGATCAGATATCAGTACTACAAGTTATTTCAGACCATCAAACTCGATTTACCTCAGCTTGGAAAGGCCTTTTGATTGTCGGAAGATGGATTTGCGCTTTTCCAGCGTCTAGTTTCGTGTCTCTGCGTCGTGATCTGGTCGTCTTGACCTTCTTAAAACTGGGATTTCTTGTGTGTCATAGGCTGGATTCACCAAGGCATTATGTATTCCTTAACTCCAAAGGTCTGAAGACTAAGGGTGTAGCTTATCCGCCTGCCCTAGGTCTTCCGGCACTCTCCAAGCGACCCAAGCGAGATTTACCGACGGTGGAAGAAAGAACAAAAGTATAGGTGCACGGGTGTTTCTAATGGGTACAACAAGCGCGCTGTCGCAAATTGGTCTCTTTTGTGTGGTTGGTAGTGTCTTTGTGGTGATTGTGCTCCCATCTTTCTCTGATATTTACACTTAGCAATTATACAGACAGTGTCGGGTCGATCTGGGTGTTTGTCTTTCTTGTTACCACTGCTTCTTCTTAAGCTTTGCTTTTGGTTGGTCTTCTCTCTTCTGGTTCACTACAACTGTTTAGTTATCCATTCACTCCTTCACTCACATACTATACCTACTACGCAATTAACCAAAGATGGTTTCAATTAAGAAAACTTTACTGCCTGTTGTGTTATCACTACTCCAAACAACACCAGCCTTTGCTGGTAAAGCACCAGAAAATGATGATAATCCAAAGAAAGCTGTTGGTAGAGCCAATTTAGATAAAGGTAAAACCAAAGGTATGATTGAATTCTCAACTGCTAAAAATGGTACTGTTAAAGTTTCAATTGATGTTACAGGTATTCCAGAAACTGGTGGTCCATTCTACTATCATATTCACAAGAACAAAGTTGGTCCAAACGGTAATTGTGAAGATGTGGGAACCCATTTAAATCCTTATAATGCTCCTTTGGATGACTGTGATTCATTAGAAGATAATTCTTACTGTCAGGTTGGTGATTTATCCGGTAAGCACGGTTGGTTTGACACTACTTGTTATCAAGCTTCATATTATGATCCTTACTTATCTTTAAACCCAGACAACAAGGCTTATGTTATTGGTCGTTCGGTTACTTTACATTTTGCTAATATGACTAAGATTGCATGTGGTAATATTGATTCAAAGAAGAAGAAGAAGATGAAGTTTATCTACAAAAGAGATGAAAACGATGAAGAAGATGATGATTACGAAAATCAAGGTTTGCTATCTTTAAACAATAGTACATCGGAGTACAAGAAAAATCTTGCTGAAAAGAACTCTACAATTATCTCCAATCCTCCTCCTGTCTTCAACAACAAGACTAACTTAAACTCTACCAAAAACAACGTTGCTAAGGACTCTGATTCTGAAGGTGAATACGCTGACTCTGGATCTTTGACTGCCTTGAATTGGTTCACTGGTTTGTGTGGTTTGATGGTGTCTGCCTTGATTTAAGCACAGCCTGGATTCGATAAATTTGTGATTCAGCCCATCGCTTTTGAGCTCGAGTGTTTTTATTTATAATTGTAGTTTGTAGTTTTTCCCATCTTTTTTATTTGCACCTGTTCTTTCCCCCCTTCCCTCTTTTTTTATATCTTTTAATTGATTTCTACATTATTGAAGCAACTTGAATACTCACAAAAATGGCTCTTTTAGTAGCTGCTGTGTATGTACTCTAAAGACACCTCACCGGGCCGACTGCCTTCCGGAGATTAACTGTGCTCAAGTTTCCAACTTTGCAATGGGATCTAGAGAGCAAGCTCAATACTAACCCTGACCCTGACCTTATAATATAGATTTTTGCCGTATACGGTGCATTTCGAAGTTGACAGTGACTGTGTAACACAACAATTAGACCCAACAATAGGAGAGATTGCCAAACCGATCAAGAACACACCCAAGCTATCGATTGATAATGCGACTGCTAACCCAATTGCTGTTGCTAAGGCTAGTTCGACTAGCAATTTGAAAGGGTTAGGCGGTGGTATGTTGGTTAATGTTGGCGGTGGTGTGAATGCTGGTGGGTTGAACCAGTTTGTTATTAAAGAAGAACCGGAGGAGGAAGATGGGGATAATGATGATGATGAAGATGATGATGATGGGGTATTCCATGCTGATGATAACAACCATGGACATGTACAGGGACATACGAATTATGATGACATGCTAATATCTAGTTTGAGTAGTCCTGTGTCTAGTGATGGTGTTGGTAGTGGGTTTAGTGATGGTAGTGGTGATGGTGACGGGCAGAAAGAGTTTAGTATTATTGATAATTTGACTAGTAATGCTAATAGATCTAGTTTTTCATTAGGGCATAGAAGAATGTCTAGTGACGGGTCCGGAACTGGTGGTGTTAATATTGATGAGTTGACTAGCCAGTTGCAAAACATAGGTAGTGGATCTGGTGGTAGTGGATCTGGTGGTGGTGGTGGTGGTGGTGCTTTGAGGAAAGTTGGGTTTTCGTTGGCTGCAGATGATGATAGGGAGTCTATTTCTACTGTTGATTCCATTAATGGGATTGAGATTCCCAATTCTAGTGCTCCTCCTTTACCTCTTGGTTTTGTTCCCCTGTCGAAACATGGCTCTTCAACGTCAGCTAATAATAGAAAGTTTAGCAACAGTTGTGGCACGCCTAGTTCTGTTCAGGAGTTCTTCTTCAATCATCCATCCTCATCTAGAGGTATGTCTAGTACTCCATCTTTAAATAAGATGTTATGTAATGATAGCACTGATAATTTTGGTGTTTCCAGTGGAAATGGTGCCAGTGGTGGTTCTGCTTTTATACAGCCTAAACCAATTATGAATTTAAGAAACGGTGGTGGAATTAACACTTCTTCAGTTAACGATTTGAATAAATTAGGTTTGAAAAATAAACATGATTCACCCTCGTCCCCAAGTTTAAGAATCAGTAGATCTGGTATATTCAACAATAAAAGTAAGAGAAGTTATTCTGGATCAACTACTCCTTTAATATCTTCTGGTTTGAGAAAAACTCAAAATGACACTTCTGCTTTGTCTATTAGTGACCATATTGATACAAGTTCTTTTATTATTGATGATAACACCTCTTTTAATAATTATGATATGAAGGAATACACTTTTGATCAATTGATTGAAGATGAAGAATTTAACCCATTGGACAAAGTCACTCCATTCGGTGGGTTTTCAAGACCTGATTACATGGATTTATTAAACTCAAAGGATAAAAATGTGTTTGCTACTGCACCATGGAGAGTTGTTCCAACAAATAAAGGTAATGGTTCATTAAAAAATGCACTGAAGTTAGCATTGCAGCATCATGAAGTTGACGATTGCAAATGGGTTGGATCCTTGGGTATGGCTTCGGATGTTATTCCTGACGTTACTAAAAATTCAATCGCGTCGGAATTATCCAGATCTTATGGGTGTGAATCGATTTATATTGAAGATGAAGTTTTCCACGGACATTATACCAGTTTTTGTAAAGAGATCTTATGGCCTATTTTCCACTATCAAATCCCTGATAATCCTAAATCGAAGGCCTTTGAAAATCATTCTTGGGAAGATTACGAAAAATTGAATCAATTGTTTGCTAATAAATTAGCTGAGATTTATAAAGATGGGGATATTATTTGGGTTCATGATTACCATTTAATGTTGGTTCCTGCAATGGTTAGAAAATTGTTACCAAATGCTAAAGTTGGCTTTTTCTTACATGTTTCATTCCCTTCAAGTGAAGTTTTTCGTTGTCTAGCTCAAAGAAAAAGAATTTTGGAAGGTATGTTGGGTGCCGATTGCATTTGTTTCCAGACTGAAGAATATGTTAGACATTTTTTCCAAAGTTGTAATAGATTATTATTAGCTGATTTTGATGTCGATGGCGTTAAATTCAATGGACGTAATGTTCAAATTACTCATAATGCAATCGGTATTGATGCCAACGTTTTAAAGAAACAAATTGATGAAGATTCTACGGTTCTTAATTGGAAACAGTTGATTAAAGAAAGGTGGCCAGATAAGAAATTAATTGTTTCAAGAGATAAAATAGAAAGAATCAGAGGTGTGAAGGAGAAACTATTGGCCTATGAACGATTTTTAGATGATAATCCAAGTTATATGAACGAGTCTTTGTTGATTTTGATTTGTATAGGTCATGATTTCAATACGGATTTAAACGATTATGAGACTGAAGTTTTTAATATTGTTGAAAGAATCAATTCCAAAATGAATAATATTTCAAATGAACCTCCTATAGTTGTTATTAATCAAGATATTGAATTTGAACAGTATTTGGCTTTGTTGACTGAAGCTTCGTTGTTTATTGTGTCTACTTTGAGAGAAGGGATGAATTTAACATGTCATGAATTTATTGTTGCTGCTTCTGAAACCCATTCTCCTTTGATCTTATCTGAATTTGTAGGGTCTGCCAATGTTTTGAAAAATGGCGCTATTATTACAAATCCTTATAATTTTAAACAGGTTTCCGAAAGTATTAAGATAGGTTTGGAAATGAATGATGATGATAAGTTTGTTAAGTGGAAATCAATGTACGATACAATAATTAAACATGATTCGTTGCATTGGATTAAGGAATGTTTGGCTGACATTAATAATTCTTCCGAATTGAATGAAAATCTACAAAGTGATGACCTGGTTCTGTTGACTCAAGATTTATTTAATGAAAAATATAATTTAGGTGGTGATGATTGTGGTAACCAGAAATTGTTTATTTTAAATTTAGGTTCATTAACTACGAACCTAGAGATTCAAGGTACAACAATCAATTTGGTTCAACAGCATCATTTAGATACAACTATTAATCATTTAACTTCTGATCCTAGCAATTGTGTGCTTTTATTAGGATATTCCAAAAGATTTGATTTATTAAGAAAACATAAAAGACTACAAGATATTGGATTAATTGCGGAAAATGGAGGCTTCATTAAAATGCCACACCAAAAGCAATGGATTAAAGTGTTTGATGAAAATGAAAAAGAATGGATGCCTACTGTCATTTCAATAATGAAATCATTTTCAGTTTCTATTCCTTCGTCTTACATTGAGATTGAAGAATGTACCGTTAGATTCCATACTGAATCTTGCCTAGATATCGATAAAGAACATCGTGACAAGTTGGTTGGTGATTTGATTGCTCATATTAACGAACTATACGCTAAGAATTTCCATTTGCACGCTAGTCTAGTTAATGGAATAGTTATCGTTCAAGAAAACAATCTAGTCTTTAGATCATTAAGCTATATTCTGAACAATCCACCAGTACTGAATAAATCAACCTATGTTTCACCAACACCATCGGATGATGATTTAAGAATAATGGAACTGTCGTCAACACCCATGATACATGAAGTTACAAGCAGAATCAAGCTGAATTCCACACTGACTTTTGAATTTCTGTTTTATGCTGGTGGAAGTACTCCAGTCGATGAAGATTATTTTAAGAGCTTTAATGAAGTTAAGAATGAGTTTGGTGCGAACGTGATTTCTGTGAAAGTTGGAAATTTGAGAATGAATTCAAAAGCTAATGAGAAATTAAAGGGGATCAATGAGTTGTTGAATATTTTGTCGAATTATTAAGGTTTTTTGGTTAAATTTTGGTTTTATGGTTTTATGGTTTTGCACTCTCCCACCCCCACTTTTTGTTTTTTTTGAAGTTGCCATCATTATCAATTGATCAGTCAACGTGAGCTTGCCCTTTTTTTTTGAAAATCTGTTTTTCCCGGTCCATCCACGTAACCATATTTTTTTGTTCTTTTCAAAAGGAATACCCCATAAAGAGGTAGTACTATATTATTTTGTTGTTGCTATTATTATTAAAAAAAAGAATTATTTATAGAAAAGTTTGACTTTTCTTTCTTCCTCATACATCCACATCCACATTCACATCGTCTTTAAATTCATATTCACGTTCATCTAGTTTTTCATATTGTTTTTCTCTATCAAGATGACCACAACATCCTTCTAAATCAAGTTATTATGATTTTTCTTTTGTTTCGTTTATTGCAATTGCTGCTACTTGTTTGTTTTTTATTTGTTCTAAAAATCCAATGGTGTACATGAATATATATTGAATTTATAGATATTTTTATGCTTTACACGTTATGGCTTCATGCTTTGTTATTAATTTTTTTGATGTTTTCTGTTTTTGCTCTTTGTTTTCTTTGTGTTTTCTTCGTTGTTGTTTGTTTGTTATGTTTGTCATGCTTTTTAATGCTAATATTTTCTTTAATGCTTTCTGTTCTCACTTGGTTGTTTCTCTGTTTGTTTGCTTTTTTTTGTTAAAGTAATAGTAAGTACCCACTTACTTTTATTTTTGTTATTACTACCCCTATATAGTTTTTATAAATTTTGTTATATATTGTTTTGCTTATTTTATTTATATTGTTTTTTTTTGAATTAATATATTCTGCTTGATTTGCTTCAATTTCTTTGCGTCACAAAGCTTTGCCACGTCCCGCAGGGCCATTCTTGAATGGTATAGCAAATAATATATGTCTTTAAATCTATATAGCTTTTAACACAAACAAAATTATAAAAAAATATACACAGTTTATTTTAACACTATAATGTTCAACAGCAATCAATACACTAATAATAACATCTAAACAGTGAACAGTGAACACCTTATACGAAGCTGCTCTCCGTTAATTCACAATAAAATAACTTACACAAAACTTAACGGTACTTAGGCTTCTTATAACTCCTACTGCTACCACCACCGTAATAATCTGAAGATCTGTCATACCCATTCCCTCTTCCATCATCGCGTTCATTACCGTAATACGTGTCTGAATAACCATTGCCATCATACCCACCATAACTATCATAATGACCACCATGATAAGACGGATCATCATATATTAAATCACCACCAGTATGGTATCCATGATGATGGCTATCTCTCCTGGAGTAGTCCTGATCTCTTCTCGAAACGTTGGTGTAGTCTCTTCTGGATCTGTTTGAGGATGAGGAGGATGAGGAAGATGGTGGTGGTCTGGCGGTCTTCAGCGGTGTTGCTGGTATGCCTGGTGTTGTTGGGGTCTTCTTGATTGGAGCAGGTATAGAATCTGGCAATCCTCTTTTTGATGGTTTAGGGTTTGGTTGGTGTGGTGTGATATTGTTGATGGTGTTGGCGTTAGTGCGTAGACAACTTTGATACAAGTTGTTTAACTCATCTATTAAAACTCCATCTTCGTCTTTATCAAACTTCTTACCGTATCTTTCATTAAATACTTCTTCAAATTCATATCTTAAATTTGATTTGTTCGTTATCTGCCATGTTGTTTCTTTACCTTTTTTCTGTCTTTCTCTATCAGCTTCGATTCGTTGGAGTATTAATTTAGGAGTTAAGTGAAATGCTGAGTCTGAAGCACCACCTCCACCATTGGTTGGATAAGATTGTGATGTCGATGGTGAGTTAGCTGGTGATTTAGAAGCTTGGTTTGGATTAGGTGGGATTGTAACAGATGTATTTGAAAACGTATCTATTTGAAGTCTTTCGTATTTCGATTGTTTTTTCTTTCCAATTAAGAAATTCCAGGATTTGGCCAAGTTCAATTGAATTAGTCCTTGCAGATCCTCCAAATCTGGCGTAGAGAATTGGTCTGTGTCTAGTAATTTATTGTATATTTCTGATTCATTGAATTTAATATCTGCCTTGATTCTATTAATGTCCATTTCATCGAGTAAATCATTTGAATTGAATTTCGTTTTAAAATGATTCAATTGCCCAAATTTCAATGTCTTCGATATGTTCAATAAGATGGAGTAGGTTGAATTCAAATTCATCAATAATCGTTCATCATGATTCTTACTGATTGTTCGTTGTTTGCTTGCCGTAGTTTGTGGTAATAACTTCGACATGAATTTGGGTATGTCTTGAATGATCAAAAACAAATAAGTCTTACCAGACTGTAAATCCAAATAAATCAATTCTTCAATAAATCCAAAAATATTCAGTCGAATGTTCAAATCTACTGTTGATAAAGTCTCTAAAATAACTGGATACAAATCATCTTTCAAATCATCTCCTCTTTTAATCATAAAAGTTGCTAAATCTTGGGATATCTGCCTTGTGGGCAACAAAGTTGATAATTGCCTTGAAAGATTCAGTCTAGCATCCAATGAATCCATCTTATTGAAGGTTGAGTTGGTGAAGTTGCAAAAAGGCACATTGCACTCACAGTCAAAACAAACTCTTTTAAGATTCAAGAAGCTCAAAATCCCTCTCGCTGCTGACGTTAAAGATAGCGTAACATGACACGTGATCACTAACTCAGGCTGTGCTAACTGAAAATTTTTATTCTAACAGTTAAAGCGGGTCCCTGACTCTTGAGATTTGAGACAACCACAAGACAAGACGAGATAAGACGTGTTCTTTTTTTTTGAGTAGATATACACACACTTCGAAAATGGCTAACAAAGGTAAAGGTAAAGGTGGTAAGAATAGAAGAAGAGGTAAGAATGAAAACTACTCTCAAAAGAGAGAATTGATCTTAAGAGATGAATCACAAGAGTACGCACAAATTACTAAGATGTTGGGTAATGGACGTGTTCAAGCATCATGTTTTGATGGTAATGTTAGAATTGCACATATCAGAGGTAAGTTAAGAAAGAAAGTCTGGATGCAACAGGGTGATATTATCTTAGTCGCCTTGAGAGATTTCCAAGATGAACAGTGTGATGTTGTTCATAAATATAACGCTGATGAAGCTAGAGCCTTGGTTTCCCAAGGTGAGTTGCCTGAAACTGCAAAGATTAACCAAACTGATACTTTTGGTGGTGATGATGATGAAGATGCTAATTTCGAGTTTGGCGCTGAGTCCGATGATGATAAAGAGGACGGTGAGTTAGATATTGATGATATTTAGTCTAGGTCAAGTTCAATTTGGGTTATAAGGTTTTAAAATATATATTCTTCTTTCTTGCTTGTATTTTATGCATGTTTACTAGTCTTTTATCATCATGTTATCTAGCTAACTATAATATATTATTTATATGAATACGATACAGTTTTAAATTTAGTAAAACAAAACAAAACAAAACAAAACAAAAAAAATACAATACAAAACAAAACAAAACAACACGACACAACACACAAAAAAAAGAGATAAAATGAGTAGTAATTATCTGCCCAAAAAATATGACTTAAAAGGGGAAGGAGAAGGGGAACCTATAATAAACAGTATATAATATGACAAAATGTAATGTGAAAAATATTTAAATATAGTAGAAGCTAGAAGAAAATAATGTAAAGAGAAGAGAACGGAAGGGATTTATAAGAGGACACAACGAGGAGAATGTACACAAAAGTACAAGCACAGCACAAACTTTTAAAAGTATTTCTTTTTAAAGTATAATATATAACAATAATACATGAGAATCAATCATAGTTCAAAACTATCTGATCTTCTTCTATTATTCGTGCTATTGCTGCCCAATTCAATATCATTTGTTCTTAAATCATGGTAATTACCATCTTGGTTCAAGTTTAAATTGTTGCCTTGTCTATTCAATTGCAAAGATCTTCTGAATGAGTAATTTGATAAGTCGGCATTTAATGGAATATCACTTAAACCATCTTTATTTGAACTGAATAAGTTTTCAGATTCTTCTCCTGTTTCATGTTGAGGTTGTTTTCTAGCAATGTTTAATAAATAAACACCACTGAAAATAATCAAGAATCCATCAATTAATGAAATAATGTTGACTGAGGATGTTGTGTTGAAGCCTTTGAATAAGATGAATGAGGCAACCAATGTTGCTGTCGTGAAAGTAACATAGTATAATGGGTTAACTATCGAAGTATCAAATTGAGCTAACGCTTTATTAAAGTAGTTCATTTGAGTTAAGATACAAACGACAACAGTAACAATAAAAACATACGTTGAAGGATGAGTGAATTGGTTGTTACCTTGTAAAGTTAATTTTAAAGCGATACCAAAGGCTTTAATGGAACAAACAGAAATAGAACCAACGGCAGAACAAATTGAAATATAAACCATTGGGTTTTTTGTTCCGTAAGTAGGAGCAATTTTATAAATCATCAACACAGAGTAAACACTAACAACTAGAGCGTAGAAGATAAAACCCGGAGTCTCAGCATATTGTAAAATTTCATCAACAGTTTCAACTTCTTTATCGGCAGGAGCATGTAAAACGATGATAACGGAACCCAATAAACAGATTGCACACCCTAACTTACCTAGAATGCCCAGTTCCTCTTTCAAGAAAAAGGTGGCTAACACAGCACCGATGATGACGGACAAGGCACCTAGTGGAGTAACTAAAATAGGTGGTGCAAAAGTGTAAGCTGCAAAATTTGCAATTTCACCAACAGCCATTAAAACTGTTCCCAAGATCCAAATTGGATTCGTCAAGTAACTGTAGGATTCACCTTGGGTTCCATCTGACATTAGACCTTTTTTAGTCAAGACGAAGGAGGAACCGATGGCAAGGGACGAGGAGATTGCTAGCGCTAAACCTATGTATTTATCTTCCATATTATGTGATTTCTAATGTCTAGTGGTTTTACTTGGTTTGTTGTAGGAGTGAGATATGTGCAGTGGCGCGGACGTTATAAGAAGAGTCTTGTGATATTTGTAGATAGTGAATAAGAGGTAACGAGTGTTTTGGAGTAATGGTGAAGTAGTGGGTAGGAACCAGAAAGAACGTGTTTACAGTTTGAATCAGGATCGGTCAAGCTGTGCTGTTTTTGGAATAGATGAAGTCTGAATTTCAACTGGTGTGCGGCGCGTGTGTTTGTGGGCACTTAAATAGGGGAGAGGCACAGTACAGAACGTCGGGATCGGAAGCTACTGGGAGAAGACTAGGTTCCGGTTGGGTTTACTATAGATTAACACAAGATATATAATGTGACAAATAGAAGTGAAAGTGAAAGTGAAACTGCCCCGGTCGGGAATGGGACAAGAAAGGAATTGTAAATTGTAACACGTACACGTTTCAGCAATCAGCAATCACGCTTAGCTTGCAAAAATTTATTCAGTCACGTGTATTGGTCACGTTCACAACATGCTTTAACTTATATAGCTAGTATTATATTAAACTTCAGTAGAGCAAATCAAGACATAAACACTCATAAACGCTCATAAACGGATATATCATTCCATAAAATTACATAGTGAGAAAATATACACCTTAAAAGAATAGTGCTAATAAATTTCTGCCTTTGTTTAGCTTTAACACACAACTCCAGGTTCTGTAGGCGCAATAATATGCAATATTTGATATAAGCTTGTTTTTCCTGACTTCCGTTTAAATGATATTAAAAATAGACAGTAATTAATTTTATCTGATGCAAAGAATTATATTGTGCCTTGACCTACAGAACGAAAGAAGATCTCAATAATAGGTGGTGCCCATCCTGACCGCCTTAGATATTCTAAAAAACAATCATGGGAACTTTGATGTATCCCGGCCGGGTTTTGAAAAGAACCTTAATTCTTAGAGATCAACAATTATTGAAATGCTTCTCAGCACAATTCACAATTTCAAATAGTTATAAACCATTACCTGGATCACCAGAACTTGAAATACACTTGTTTGCTTGTCTTTTCTAAGTTTAAGATTTTTGGAACTTTTAGACGTTTAGATATTACGAATCCATAGAAAGTTACCATGCTTTATGTGTAGTTACATGCAAATTATACAGGTAGGAAAAAAGCAGAAGATTAAACTGCAACGATAGATCTCAGCCATCACTTCAAGGACCAAAGAGAAACTGGACTGTACTTATTGTTAAACCATTCTTTCAGGTGCCTAGGTGGCTGCCAGCTTTTCGGAAGGAGAGAAAGTCATTCCCCTATTTTATTGATAGTGAATCCAACTTAATCTAATGTTATACAATTTTACTCGGCCTCATACTAGAGCACCCTTTTCAATGAAAGCAAGCTAAAAGGGCTGGTTTCTTTGATTTCGTTTGATGATGTACACTGTATCCTTCCAACTCTCAAAAACCATAGACAATAAAATGAATACCGATATTCCAATTGAAAATCTTGCTGGAGGTCTCCCAAATGAACTTCTCTATCCTATTTTTCAGCTTGTGATTGCTACTAAATATGTCACGTTGCCTGACCTTTGCAACTTCATTTCCCGGAATTGTATTGAATTTGATCCATTCAATAATCTCTGTTCAATTATCATGGGTAATTCGGAGATGCCTTTGAATAATTATCAAAGCTTTTGAGAAGCTGATTATCATACGTTAGATCATTATTTGGTTATTCAGCAATTAAGAAAGAGATGTTAAATTTAGAATATAATTAATTTTATCGATTGAAAAGATTTTTAGTATTGTACCCAACTGACAGAGCGAAAGAAGGTCTCGAAAGTAAGAGACATTCATATTCATTTCCTTCAGAAGACAACCATAGGAACAATTTTGATATATTCAGGATCTAATATCAATGAAACCCAAACACCCCATATCTTTTAATAATATCGACCCAAGAAACATCAGTTGTAGAATCATTCCTACATTTCCAAATATCCAAAATCACCTGCTTTCCAATCCATTTATCACTGGCATCAAACCATGAAATAAACAGATTTTCAAAATGGGATTGCAACTCTATCCCAGTAGCTTCAGATCCACCAATAAAACAACACCAAAATGGTAAGGATAGTTTGTACTCGACCTTAGTTCCTAAATAGAGTTTTCTTAGTTGTTCTAGATGGTGGAATACCCTGAGAACGTAATTTTGTAGTAATGATGGATGTGTGTTTTTGATTAACCTAAAATAATATAGTAAGATTGAATTGTAAAAGCACATGGCCAAGTGATATAAAATTTCATGGGTTTCAATATTACTATCCAGCCATGGTGATGACGATGGCGATGGTGATGTTGATGAGTTGATAGAGAGGTTCCATGGCAATCTCCAGTTAACCAGTTCATTTTCTAAATTAAGGTAAAGCTTTGAATTAGCTTTATTTTCTTTTTGCTCTGCTAATTTTATTGTCTTTTCTAGTAATTCTAGTAACGTTAATGGTATACCATAACCAATCTCAACCGACGATATCTGTAAGTTATCCGACGAAGTTGAAATATCTATTACGCTAGAAGTACCCAATTCAACACCCGGAGTTATGTGTTTTTGTATATTGAATTCTTGATTTGCAGTTGCAAGATTGGAATGTTCATGATCAGCTTGTCCATCCAGATTATGATTACCAGAAACTTCTGCTTCTTCTTTAAGCATAGGCCCACTCTCTAAATTTAATTCATCAGTATCATTATGTAATTGTGAACTGAGTTCTCCACCTCTGCAGTTAGTGGAAACTTCAGTATAATCATATTCAGCCACTCTAGAATCTAGGATTTTAAGTATTGAAGTTGATCTGAAAAATGAATGCATATACCTAAACCATAATAAAATTTCATCCAGCTTCTTATCATCATATTTCAAAGTTCCAAGATAATCGCAGACCATGCTAGTGGTATTAAATAATAAATTATAATTATGCAAGACATTCACCATTTCATCTTGTTTTATACCATAAATCAAGCTTAACAATAGTTCTTTGATGAGCCCAGCAGAAAATATTCTATTTAGTAGTTTTTCATTAGCAATTCTAATGGAAGCAGTATTATTTGAATCCTCTTTGATTACTATTTGAATGATCTGAGCAAGGTTATTCATTGAAATCTCTCTAAAACCAATAAAACAATTTAGATACACGGATGAATCTTGCAAAATCCCTAAATCATTAAATAAAACAGCTCGAAGTTGACTGAGAGTAGCAACTGATAACCCAGTAATGACAAAAGTTTGCTTAATCAATCTACAAAAATCTTCAAATTGGCTATTGTCCATATCTTGATAATCATCGGCAGTGGTAGTATCTCCATGATCACCCATCATGACAAACGAATTAAATAGAAAACTTTGGCCAACAGTTTTGTATAGTAATGGAATAATGACAGTTTCAAATAAATCATTCTTGTAATTAAGATACATCATTGTAGTTGAATGTTTCAAAAATGTTCTAATTAAATCCTGGGTAACCGAACAATTCATGACCATTTGAACGACCTTAGACTCATGGCAATCATTTTTATGTTCATCATCCATTGCTTCCAGTATCATTCCCACCATAAATCTATTATCATCTCCAAGTTCATAGTTTTGTTTTTTAAATCTATCCACAATTCTATTTTTGAACGGATGCTTGCCACTTAATTCAGGAAATATAATTTGTTGTATCTCACACCAATTCTCGACACTTATATTAATATTGGTACTAGCAGTAATAGTTCTATAAGTTAATAATGCATATGCTTGCAAGCTTGGATGAATCAAATTATAATCAGGGATAAGCTTTCTCTTTTCTGTAATATCTTGCTGTTTTAAAACTGGTTGTAGAATATCCGTGTCTAAGCCAGACTGAGCATTTTGACCATATTTTTTGGTGTTTGGAAAACAACCAAATGGAGTTTTGAAAACTGGAAGGTTTTTAGAAGATAAAGAATCAATCATATCCAATACAAGGTCTATCTCCTCAAAGTGCTTGTAACTACAAAAAGAAGGGAACTTCATATATGGAATTTGGCGTCGTCTGACATTTTGAGCGGATTTAGCTGAAATCTTTTCAGAATCAATAGCAACCTGACCCAATGTGCCATCACGTAAAATGGTTAATAATTCAACATATCTCAACTTAATATCATATCCTGGACAAGCTAGTCTTGATTTTTCACATCGTAGACAAGCAGGCCGTTTTCCATCACATTTGATTTTTCTACTTCTGCAGGTTTCACAGCCGGTGAAGGTTCTTCGTTTGATGACCTTAACTCTGAGTCTTTTCTTTGATGTAATTTTCTTTGATGGTGTCATATATGAAGAATTATAAGGTGGATGAAGGGGTGAACCAGGATAAACAAAGATGAAGACGATTGAATTTATTCATTCCATATCTTAAAATGAATCCTCCTTATCAGCTGCGGCTGATATTTTTTCAGTTGGCGACGTCTTTGGACTTTTTACATTGAAAAAGGTCCAATAATCAATATCCTATCCGGCATGGTTTTGGCTTGGGTAGATACCAGAATACCACTCACTAAAAGTTTAATTGACCGATGAGGCTAGAGCTTCGACTTCCACATTGGCTGATAGCCCAATTGGCAAGTCAAGCTGATGCACAAATCACGTGAACGAGTCACGTTTGGTAAACCTCAAACCACGCGTTTTGGGAAAAAAAGATTCATCAAATATTTTCTTTTCTAATGGGATGGGAAAGTGCCCTTTTCGAAAGCGTATCGGAAAACATACACTGGGAACACCTTGTTTTTCTAAAATGCCAGTTCCAGATCCATCTTGGGCAGAAGTTTCAGATGACGCTGGAATTTCAGAACAAGGTCTCAAGGATCTTAAAACTTACCTGATCAAAACCAAGAAGTTCAGTACAAATACTACTGAGTTTTTGGTTTCAATATTCCCATCTCTATTACAATCCATTAAATTTTCAGAAGGTTTAGGAAATTATAGAACAGTTGCTTGTGATACTTTGTCAATTTGGTTTGTTAGATCAACTTCATTAACTTCTTCTAATGCAGAAACTAAATCTATTTTAAAGAAGGTTGTTACTATTGGAGATTGCGAGTTCTTATATTCATACGTCATTGATTTTTGGAATGATTCGGGGGTTGCTCTGGGTAACTCTTTGAAAGAATTGTTCATTAAGCTTATTTATTTCCTAGATGTTATCTATGGAAATGGTGAGGTTAAACAAAATCTATTTAAATCTTGGCTACTGGAATCGTTGAAACTATCAAATAACAAAAGAGTTTTATACTTCATGATTGAAAACTTAATTCAAGAGATTAAGCCCCTTAATTTTATATTACAAGAGAGACCAACTTTTATTCAAGATTCTTTAAATCAAATTGCTGTCGGTGCTTTATCAAGCTACATTGGTAAAACCGTTTTCTTAATTTTGCGTTTATTATATAACGGTGACGATGATGAATGGTTGTCCATATGGCAAGACGATATCATTAATTCTATGAAAAATCCAATTTTAAGAAAGCCAATCGAGATATACTTATTACCATCACTTTTTGAGGTTTCTAAAACATCAACCATTAAGTTCATTCAAACCATTTCTAATAACGATTCGATGTTTTTAGGCACTTTAAAAATTGCACAAGATTTATCTATGATAATTGAACCATTTGATGATAATAGTACAGATCATACACAGATCATTAGTTTACAAAAATTGGAAACTCTGTTGATTTCATCAGATGTTGAGCTAAGATTGTCTGCTTTATCCTTATTAACTTCAACTCCAAAAGGTTCGAAAACAATAAAACCATATATTTATTTAATTGTCTTTAAACATTTGGAAAGCATGTTTGTTGAAACTGATCTGGAAACGCGTAATTCATTATATTTGATCATCAAGTCGTTCATATTAAGAATTAGAGATTCAACATATCCATTAAACAGAGATGCATTAAAATTGACAAAAAAAGATAAAGTTAGATTTCATGATGAGATCTTAATTAAACTGGGGCATATTAAACTGGGACAGGATTTCTTATCTCAAATTTATGAATTTTCATTAATTAACATAACATCTGGTTCATCATATCAACGTGTTTCTTTTTCATTTAAAATTTTGGAATGCTTAATTAAATCAGGATTAGATAATAGAATTCAAGCAATTAGGAAATTTGATAAACATAAGAAAATAGATTATGCTTTCCATTTAGAATTATTTAACGAAACATTAATCAGATTGTTGATTGATAATATTTCCAACGATTTCGAAGACATTAGAATCCAATCTACTGAATTGCTAGAATTATTACCTTCTGAATTACCATTGAACGAATTTGTTAACTTAAATGTTGTTCAACACAGAGCATTTGAAATGTTAGGTGACATGAAAGGTAAATCTGTTGATTCAGGTTCAAAATTTTTACAATTTTTAATTCATTATTATCAAACGAAGGTTGGTGATTCTCATGATAGGATTAAAAGCGTTTTTGACGAATTAATTGATCGATTAGAAACACTTCTTAATAAAGCTGAAGATAATGTAATGATTGCTGCATATCATTACAATATTCATGGTTATTTTTCCGCTTTTAAACATATTTTCCAAGTTTATAAATTTCAAAATACTCAAGAAGAAATTGATTTAATTGATAAATTGATTGAATTGTCATTAAAATCATGGGATATAGTTAAAGAGATACTACAAAGTGATTCACCAGAAGGTAACATTCCAAAATTCATAGAGATTGATAAGATTAAAGCCGATGAATTGGAGAAGAGATTTGGTAAGAAAGCACAAGTGTTATCAAGTTATTCTTGGAGATCATTAAAAGAATCTACTAATTTGACTGACGTTCTTTTATTAAGCAAGAGTTGTCCAATTACTTCGCAACAAATATTAACTATTGGCCCGGTTTTACTGGAACAATTATCAACAATTAGACATAGAGGTGCATTTTCATCTGTTTACCCAACTTTTATTTCTTGCTGTGCGAAGTGTAAAAATTCTAAAGATGAGACCTTGAAGCAATTGCCTATTACTTGGTTGAATTACAACTTAGAATTGATTGAAAATCACAGATCAAAGTTGATTACACGTAGATCAGCAGGCTTGCCATATTTAATCACTGGTATTTTGACGACACACAAATCCTTGATTCAATATACAATTGATAGATTATTAACTATTGCACGATTAAAACCTACGGAGGAAGATTTGAAAGAGTTGGATAAGATAAACTTACCACAAGTTAACGCATTCAACTGTATAAGACAAATATTAATTGAATCTTCACTGTCAAAGGAAAGTTTAAATTTTATAGATCTAGCATTGAATTTATCGTTACAATCTTTTAGTTCTGAAATCTGGAGTATTAAGAATTGTTCAGTTATGTTATTTACATCGATTCAAAATAGATTATTCAATAAAAAGAAAACAACTCAAGCTAGTGCAGTTGCTGGATCAGTTGGCGTTGTTGGTCATGGTGGTGTTAATCTAGCATCTGTTAGTTCTTCGGGTAGCATCGGCGGAGGTGGAATGTCTGCTAGATTGTTTTTTAGTAGATTCAAAGGACTCAAAGATATTTTGATTACAAATTTAAAGAAATGTATTGAAGTTGGAGACAATGAAATGGTTTTCCCGATCTTGACCATTTTAAGTAAGTTAGAAAGCACACCTTCTTCAAATGGTGAGTTTGTTATGGATGAATTCAAAAGACTGATAATGGATTGTTTGAAGAATAAAAGTTGGAAAATTAGAGAAATGGCAAGTAGATCACTGCCTTCATTAGTTGGTTTAGATGACATTTTCAGTGAATGTTTGAAATTATTAACTTTGATAGATGATTGTAAAGTTGGTAATGAAATTCATGGTCTTATTTTAGGTATTAAAGAACTGTTGATTAGATATAGCCTGAAAAACAGTGCTTTTGATATTGATGAATTACTAGTTGATGCTGTTATGAAGAAATTAAGCGATGTTATCAAATTAAACTGTTTTGAAATTAATTTGGCTTATTTTCAATTGATCAATCTATTCTTTGACAAATATTTGACAATTAGAGAAATTAATTTATTGGGTAATTGGTTTATTGAAAATAATGAGATTGGAATTAATGGCTCACTGAATGGAAGTAAACAATTATCGTTAAAGGAAAGCACCGCTATTTTATTAAATTTTTATTTATCTCACAGATTTGATGAATTGTATGATTTGATCGGGTTAGCTATGGTTTCGGAATTCTATGAAGTTCAACTAACGACAATTGAATTTATTATTAAGAATACATCAGAATTGTCGAATGAATTTAAACAATCATTATTAGATGATCTATGGAGAGTCATGGAAAGGCCGATTTGGAATAATTTAAGATCTGCTTATCTGAGACTAATCAATCATTTAATCAAATACGGAGACAATCATCAAAAACAGCAACCTGAATATGGTGAAAATTATCCTGATATTACAAACAAAATTAGAGTAATTTTAAATACTTTAAGTACATTCAATGAAAGTCTGAAATTAAATAGCTTAGAAATTTTGGGATCGTTAATTAGTCATTATTACAATTCTTTACAAGGATCATTGGAATATTTTGAAGCATGGATGAATAAATTAAGCCAATTGGATAACAATACAGAATATTTAATAAGATTATCCTGTTTGAATTCTTTAGTCTCATTCAATCATGTTTATAATTGTGGAAAAGCCCTAACTTACCTGAAAGTTAAAGTTTTAATCCATTTGTTTAATTTCTTATCGGATGATGATGATGAAATTAGACAATATGCGTCCAATGAATTGCGTGAAATCGTTAACTTACCAAAAACCGAGGAGGTCATGCCAATTGAAGTTGAAAAACTGATGATTGACTATTTCATTAAAGTTTTGCCAACATTGAATAACAATGAATTAGTTAATAAATTGTTAATTGAAGATTTGAAAGTCTTTGAAATATTGGATTGGGAAACTACTAATAGCACAGAAAATACAACTTCATTACTTTTCTCAATTGAAAGAAACAATTTTTACAAAGACTTAATTAGTCAGAATTGTTTGAAGATTAAGTTGATTGATTCTCAGTTAAAAGTGAACCCACAGTTAACCGAAAGTTATCAAGAGTTTCTTAATGGCCAAGTTGCGGGTTTAGTTACATTGATTAAAGCCAACCAGTTTGACGAAGATGGATGTTTGGGATGGTTGAGTAATTTAGACAACTTCCAATTATGCTATAATGTGTTATCAAGAGTTAGTAATAGTGATATTGATGTAGATGTCGATGAATTGGTTCAATTGATAACACTGAATAAGCATTGTCATCCTCTGATCAAATTGATCCTTTGATAGTCGTTCAGTTTTGTAGTTGCATTATTTATATGTATTCCTGAAGATAGTGATTTCATTTTCTTGTGTATAATTATAATTAACAAAGGTACAGCTTGTTGCAGTTTTTTTTTTCTTGTAATTAAATGGACCCAAATTGTAATATTTGCTCGAATCATACATAGCGTAAATAACCAGACAGGTAAATTTGCTCGTCTGAGATTAGCTTATCGATACCCTCTAGTACTTTTTTAACGAAAACCAGGATTTCAAGTTATATTATTTGTAGATATCTGATTGACCAATTACTGGAGGCCAATTTGCAATTGCGGAGTTTTCAAACTACTCCATCCAAACCTTTTGGGAATGCTACTTAAAAGACTGAGATATCCCATTCACCTTATATCCAACTTTCTTTCAACTTAACCAATTACCTACTTGCTCTACTTTTTTTAACAAGAATGCCATCATATATCTTAACCTCATTTGAGTCCCCGATCACAATGTGTGATTTCCACACATACTACAACTCATCTTCTCCAAAGGAATATAACTCAGCACGCCAACTAATCTCAAACTTACAAACCAGATTCAACCAGGAAATCTCAAATGGATCCATTGGAATCAGTAAATTTGAAGACGAGCCAACAGGAATTCATCCTATTGGAATGCATGAAGTGATAGTTAAAGACACATTGGTTTATTCGCAAGTATTGCAGTGGTTTCAGTTGAATCATGGTGCTTTGTCTGTTTTAGTTCATCCTAGAACGGGCAATGGAAAATTAGATCACACAGTTCATGCTATGTGGTTAGGGCATAAAGTTAGATTGATCACAGAGGTTTTCGATAATACCGGTAAATAAGAATAAACAAGTATCTCTGTTTACTGCTGAGATTTCTGGTTATTTATTATTTGTCATGCTGTTATCACAAGTTTTGTATAGCTATTCTACGACTTAATTGATCTTGCTTACCTTATTCTTTATTTTTACCAGACTTATGCAGAGTGTTACTTCTATCCAAGTTTTTGTTGAAGTTCACAGACCTACAGTAAGTATCCTCTCAGACTAGAATGAGATAAGGATCTCGGACTTTGTTGCCCAGCGATTCCAGTACACCGGACTTCGGGCTTGTGCTATACTTAAAGGTAGCAAGTTGTAGCCTAAAGAGTAGCACTCACCAAATATAACTCACAATCTGTTCGGAATCTCTTGTATTTGAATGATATATGTATCAGGTGATAAATCTATTTATTTGAATTCGAGATGGTTATAGTGAATGTTTTGAGGTTCTAGGACCACTCATAGTGAATTTAGCCGTGGTATTATTCAATCCTCAGGACGGACGTCAATAATATTCATTGGGCATACCACCATGATCAGCTGTAGATGAATAATTGAGTGTCACAGGGTCACCGTTTTCTTTTATTTGAAAATCAGGACCAAACTGGTGCCGCTACCAACGGTGGCTAACTAATGCTTACTCAGCACCACTTGATTTGTAATTCCCGAAAATTGAGCCTCAACGGGTGTGGCTCGGTGAAGTATTTAAACCCTACAACTTCTCCATTTCCTTCAACTTTTCAACTTCTAACCGTACCTGAATCTCCAAACAACACTAAAACATTACTGCCCAAGATGAGTACACAAGAAAACCCAAAGTTTACTCCATTTACTAATCCAATCATATCATACGACTTTCACACATATTACAACGCTAACACACCACAACAGATTCAATCACGCACATTAATAGCAAACCTCCGCAACAAATTCAGCACCCATATCGACACTGGAGCCATAAGAGTTTATAAGTTCCATGATCAGCCACTAGGTCCACATCCTATAGGCATGGTCGAGTGTGATGTTCGTGATTCCCAAGTGTTCTTGGAGTTAGTGCAGTGGTTCCAGTTGAACCATGGTGAGTTATCGGTGTTGATTCATCCTAGAACTGATAAAGGGGATTTGATTGATCATACGGAACTTGCGTTGTGGTTGGGCCATAAGGTTAGGTTGATTACTGAATATTTGAAGGATTGAGTTGTATGGTGGTGCTTCTGAAGTTCTGATTACTGTTAATTGAAGTTGATTTCTAAAGTTTTTGTTTCCTCAAGTGTATTCCCTTTAATGAGACACTACATCCTTAATTCATGAAATATAAATTAGAATTAGAATTAATATTAGTGATAGTATATTAGTATTATATATAACAAAAGAAGAATAAAATAAGTAATAAAAAATAGATGGGGGGTAATAGTACGAGAAAGATGGTGTCACATAAAAACAACACACCTATCTAAATTTCATAAGAAACATCGAAAAGAAAATAGTAACGAAAACCGAAAGACAAAATATTGAAAGAAAGAGGGAAAAAGTAATGGAAACATACAACGAAAACATAAATCAGTATTTAATAACGTTAGAAGAAAAATAAAGTAAAAACATTAGGGGTAGTAAGTAGTGGTGGGTAAAGCTAAGGTAACTAGCATATAAGTAATAATATTATGATTAAACAACGGAGTCTTGATCAACCTCTTTATCATGTCTCTTGATCTTAAAGAATCTGATACCGGTTTCGTTGCCAGCAGGAGGTAGGTTAGTGGTATCATCTTGAGCAGGACCATTAACAGACTCGTTATTTGGAGCAGTACTATTATTACTATGATGGAAGAAATTGGTGAAATGACCACCTGGGGCAACTTCTTTATCTTGCACTTGCGCTTCTAATTGAGGTTGAGCAGGGTAGTACTGCTGCTGTTGTTGTTGGGCGGCCTCAACATGTCCCTTGTGAATATTGTAAGCTTTATGAGTTAATGAACAACAAGCAAAGAAGAAGACTAACATCAAGCAAGCAGTGGCACCCCAAGTAATACCTAACATGGAGGCACCTAGCTTAGTATGATAGTCAGCATCCTTGAAATGGTTTCTAGCTAAGACGATAACAGCTGTTTGCATTGCAACACCAGCCATTGAGAAGATTGCAGCAAAAGTAACAAAGAAAGTTAAAACCTGCTTCATTGCAAACCAGAAACATTGAAATAAAGCACAGATAAAAGAGACACCAGAGAAAACCAAGGCAATCAACAAGAAAGAAAAACCGAATCTAGATAGGTAATAGTAAGTGTCTCTAGAATCGACGAAATCGGTAGGTAAACTCGTTGAATTACCGAAATTGTCATAAGGAGAAATAGGGAAAGCTGGAGCTAAATCATTACAAACACCATTCTTGTGTGAGGACCATGATGTTGGATTACAGATTCCCCACATGGTCCATTTGGAAACCTTGTCATTGATGTTGTCTGTGTCAACTTGTAACCAATAAAACTGGTTGAATGGGAAAGTGTTAACGGCACCTGAAAAAACAATGAATAATAAACATAAAGTTGAACCTGCTAGTAAGAGTAATGTTAAGGTTCTATTTAAACCTGTTAATAAACCCATGTTGTGTTGTTTTACGATGAGTTGTTGTGGTGCGTTGCGCTGTATAAGAATTAGAGGGTTGTGTTGTAAAGCACAATTGCAATAAGTTAATATAGGGGTATCAGTAAAATGGATTGGCCAGACAAAAGTCAGTTAACGAGGGAAAGGGTGGTTGCTGTTGTAGTTGAAAGCCTAAAGTAGGTAAAAGTAGTCAAAGCAAGTGAAGTAGGTGAAAATGAAATTGGCACTTTGATGATGAAATTCTTCTTTCTGCGTGAGGCAAATAATAAGATATCCAGGCTGTGTAAGTGACTTTAATTGGGTTTGTTTGTTTATGCCCTACCGCTTTGGGATGGGGTAAGACACCGAATATGGAAGGTACTTCTGCCGTTTATGAGCATATGTGGTGCACAGGTGTAAGGTTATGCAGCCCTGGTTCTATTCTCGGTTCCAGATCGGCTTTTCAAAAGTGGGCTCTGAATTCCAAAATTCGATTATGTAATGTTGAGTCTTGTAAGTTACGTTGTAGTTACTTCAACCAGCGTGAGATGTGAGATTCTTTGCCAACTTAGGTTAGCATTTTTGTAATAAAGCACATAAAGTTGTAAAAATTGATCTACACCAATAGATAATGCTTGTTATTTTAAAGCTAATGGTGGCACTTAATAGACGTAGAATTGTAATCTGAAACTGTAGAAAGGAGGTTTTTGACTTCTTGAACTTAGAGTTGTAGACTAACACAAAAGTACGCAACGCATTCATCTAACTTTGAGCTGATCGATCTCAAATGACAGCTCCTACAGGATCAAAAGAGCCCGCAACATTTGATCTGTCGCAAAACTTACTAAGCCGCAACGAAGACACGACACGAAACTTTGTTGATTTATAATTGAAAATTTATGATTTGATAACAAAACACAAAACACAAAAATTGCGATCACAGACTCAATATTAACTCATCATCATGTCTGATTCTGTTGAGATCATAGAGTTGGACAGTTTTGAGGAACTTCCCTTAGGAAAACAGGGAAGAGAAGCGTACGTGCCTTATTTCAATTCTAATTTTAATTCCATACACATGCTAACTAACTTCTTTCCATCCCAGTGATCTTGGTGATATCTATTCTGATGTCGAGCATACTCAACCCAAGAAACTAAATGATTCGGTAACATCAGTTCACTCAAGACAGCATCGATCGTCCACAACTGTAGCTCACGAACAGCAACTACACCCAAAGGCGAACCCCAAATCACGGCCAAGTGACTCTATTGCTTCAATACTTGAAAGCCATGTTCAAGAAAGGTCAATCAAGAAAAGACCTCGCACTTTTTATAATACTTCGATGAACAAGAAAAATAAAATCGAGAAGAACGATTCCACTACAAGTACTCAAAAAGAAGATGTTGCTATGTTTTCATTTTATAAGTCAACAGAGACAGGAATCGAAGAAGATTTTGATAACCGGGATAATGATGATGACAGTTTCCACCCACCTGTTCCATCTACAAATAAACCTAAACGTAATATGTCTCGATTGTTTGTCAATGATTCGTCTTCCGATTTTGATAACACCAACAATTCATCACCTAATCAACGAACTTCCACTTCTAACTATAAATCCCATGATTCTCGTTTTTCTTGTGGATTGTTTGTTGAAGACAGTACAAATTCTGATATACCCACTAATAGACAAGCATCATCATCATCTTCGAAATCAAAATCAAAAAGTAGATTATCGTCAACTACTGGTCCTTCCATGCCTCCTTCGTCGCCTAATCTGGTTTCTATTTCCTCATCTCCTTTAAAATCAACTAATAGTTCATTTGTTTCATCCACTCCAAGACTAAATACTAGACAAGCAACTACCATAACGAAGACAACTGAGGTCGTTGATGCTTTCCTTAGTTCTACTTCACTTTCATCTCCAATTAATTCACCAATTAAAGACACATCAGAAGCTAAAACAACCAGAACAAGTCATTCTGCTTCCTTGTTGCCTCATATATCGACTCATATTCATAATAAATCATACAAAACCGATAAAGCTTCACCAATTGATAATGTTGAGATTTTCACAATTGATTCTGAATCTGATTATGATAAAACGTCTATGTCAGCGAAGAACAGTAAACCTAATTGTTCAATTGACCAAGAACTTAAAATTGATGATCATTTAGAGAATGATTTAAGTGAGTCCCATAAGTACCAGAAGACCGTGCCCAATCAATTGCACAATTCAAGGTCATCTATGCATATTGATAGAAATAAATCAAGAAGTCATTCACCATTCACATCAACTTCTGGCCGTAATAATAATACCAATCTTGGTTGTCAACAACTAAATTTCGATGATTCAGACAAAGTTGATGATGAATTTGAAAGTGATATTTTCAAATCCACCACAACCACAACCACCAACACTGAGCACAAGTACAAACGCTCGACTAGTTTAATATTCAATACTATACCCAAAAAGAGCAATCCAACTAAAGACGACGAAATTATATGTTTAGATGACGAAGAAGACAACACACTACCTCCTCCACCTCTTTTGACAGAAATGTCTTACAGATCAAGACCAACGTCATTTCCTACTTGGAAAGACGGAATTTCAAATAATTCCCACTACAACGACAACAGTGATATCGTTGAACTGTTAGATAGCAGCCCTGTTAAAACCAAACAATCTACGAATTATACAGAAACACATACTGGGTTGAATGATTCAATGATTGATTACACAGATGATTTCAATATGAGTAATATCGGGGCAGGGGTAACTGTTGCTACCGTTATTGAAAAATCAACAAAATCAAAGAAATCAGAAAGAATGTTTGCATCATTAGAAAGTAGTGGATTACTATCTTCTTCAGATGATGATGATGGGATTAAGATTATAAGTAAGTCCGGTCCTCCAGTTCAAAAAATATCAATTGGTGTTGGTAGTAAGTTGTCTACTGATGATGTTCATGCCAATATTGCTGTTTTAAAAAGCGGAGAGAAATCTAGTAGATGTCATAGTGGTCGTCGTGATGACGATGAGTATAGTAGTATTCAATATTCAAGTGTATTGAATGCTTCTGATAGTGACAATGACGGTCTTCAGATAATTTCAGGTGGTGGATCGGATGCAGGTGGTTCTAGAATATCGACAAACGGTTTATCAGCTAGTCGAACTACGTCCACAGCTCCAAAGACTTCTAAACTTAGTGCCCGTAGGATAAGTTCAGCTACAACAGCTACAACAACTTCGCATGCAAGAATAATGAGTTCGAGAACTAGTAAATTCTCAATGGTTCGTGATTCCAATAAAAGAGCAATTACTGATCCTAATAGGAGAAGTCCGAATAGTTGTACACCACCTCCTACTGCTGTTCATGCAGTTTCTTCTCCTTCGGGTGGTATGAATGTTTCATTTAGTAGGGGACAATGCAGCGAGATTATAGTTGATCAAGACAAAGAATACACAGAAGAAGAGTTGGATAATATGTTAACCACTGCAAAATTGGCAAATACAGCAGCGTTGAAGAAAGTGAACCAAGCTAGACGAGATAAAGAAGAGTTCATGGCTGATATCAAATTAGTTATAAATGATAAGTTATTGAAATCATTTGAAATTATTAATCCCAACTTTGTCACTTTTTTCAAGCCGATTGCGGTTGAATCTACCCCAATCACATTTGATTATCCAATCATTCAATTCAAAAGACGCGTTGATTGTATTTATCATCCTGTTAAACATACTTTTATTCCAATTGAACAATCATATTACAAGTATGAAAAATTTATTGGGATTTGGTTCGAAGCTTCAGAATTACTTGCTCAATTTGATAATTTGAAAGAATTGATTGAGAAAATCAAAGCTAAGGATGAAGACTTTATAATTATCGTATTCTTAAATGGTTATGAGGCATACATGAGAAGTTTAGATACCAAAGTCAACAGAGAATTTCAAAGAAGACTACAAAGTCAAACCACAACGACTACCACCTCATCCAGAACAAAGAGGAAGAAAAACGACAACGATCCAATCATATCACCTAAACAACTAGAACTTCAATTAATTGAATTAGAAATACAGACAGGAATCCATCAATTTCCAATAAAAGGTCTCAAAGACCTAATAGAATGGTTAAGATCATTAAGCTACACAATCTCAACTAAATTCAGGGATCCAAAGCATCGACTAGATTTCTCTAACATGGGAGGAATCAAATCGCACAACGATCCAAAGGATATCATGAGAGAGTCGTTGAGTCAAATTAGGTGTATTACTGATAGAAATTCTAAAAATGTGGTAGAGCAGTATAATGGTAGTTTGAATAATTTGTTTCATGGATTGGCTGACGGCGACTCCAGTGTTAGCGGGATTAGATCTGACGCTTTTAAGTCTATGAAACTGCTATTTTTGGCTGACGATGAGGATCAGTTGATTCATCTGTAGCTTGTGTACCTTTGTTTGCTTAATTTGAATTGATTTTCTAATTGCTTATTGCTTAGTTCTTTCTCTTGTAAATTTAAAATGAAACTGAATGGGAGACGTGGTACAAGTGGCCCAATACGTAGAAACTTCTACTTACTACTAGATTGCGTATTATACAAATTAATTAAAGAAAATACTCATCTGATACTAAACACTGTACGTATGGAAATTAAAACACTAGCAAAAGCCAAAAAACAACAAAAAAGAATATATACATCGTTAGAGAAGAAAAAAGCCATGAATTACAAAAAACACAAGTATATTAAAAAAACAGAAGTCATTTTAAAACAATTTATTTCTTACCTTCTTTCTTTTGACGCATCATCATTTTAATGTACTGAATTTTAACAAACGATCTATAATAATAGTCACATATTGAGAAATATGATAATTAAGGTTAGTAACACAAATTTAAGAAATGAATATAGGAAAAACAAATGCTGGCGATTGTACTCTGAATGCTGAACATACAAAAGTATGTGCACAACGAGAATTTCAGTCAATCACCATAGTTAAGAAAATAATACCGACTTTAAAGGAATAACAAATTCTTTATCTATATCTTGATCTTGATCTAATTTATCAACCAATGTCTTCAACTGTGTTAGTTCATCATTGGTAAATTCCGTTCCATATCCTAATGAAATCAAATTATTCAATAACATTAAGATTTGATCAATTAAGGATTGATTGATTTCACCATTCTTCAAGGATTCTTTTAAAACCAACTTAACTATAGCCAGTTCTTTAAAGTACTTCAATTTTTCAATGATTTCCGCTTCTCTATCGTGCTTAACTGGGTGTGCTTGAATGGTACCAGTTGGTGGTGCTTCACCTGGCGCATTTCCCGGTGCATCTTTCACTAACAATGGTGCTTTTGGTGGTTCAGTTGCAAAACCATCAGAATAATCTGGGTCGATTGTCAATAATGATGATAATAATGATAATGTTCTCAGTTTTAAGTTGTTGTTTAATGAATCAAAGTGAGATAAGAATTCAGTTAATTTCTTCCAACCGTCACACCTCACGAATTCAACATAATTTGGATAATTGTATCTGATTAGATTTGATAAAGCAAATATTGATTTCTTTTGAACATTAGCCTGTTTTGAAGTGAATGCCAGGTCTAGTAAAAGATTAAAATAATTAACACCGTCCTCAGAATCATGGACATGACTTTTCACAAATTGCAAGAAATCATCTTGAGATTGTCTATTGTTTTGAACAGCAACACCAACACAACCAGCAGCCCAAAAAATTAATTCATTGTCTCCATCTTCAGGGTGGCCACCACCCTGCAAGTTCTTTAATAATGGTTCCCATAAATTCATGTTTTTCAAATTATTAGAGTTATCCAAGTTTTCCAATAGCATTTCAAAATTTTCAAATGATATTAGTTTATTATCTAATGAAGCTTCTTTTGAAATGATTGTAGCCATATTTTCAGCCATTAAGACGGCATCATCTTTTTGACCACCAAAGAATTTGTTCAAGTCTTCTGGAGTGATCTCTGGAGCTCTTGCTCTAGCTTCAGGATCATCGGATTGATTTGCAATAGACCACTGTAGGATTTTTTCCATTTTTGATTAATTGGACCTGACTTTGAACTGACGTTTATGTATAATTGAGAACAACCACAATACAGGAAATTTAAAAACGCAGCAGCTTGTACTACAGTTTAAATACAATTATTAATCTATAAGTACTGAAATTTCTGAGATGCCCAAAAGGTCGTGCGAACCTTCCAGAAACTTCCAGCTTAAATGATGTGGCGCAGGTGGCGTTACAGAAGGGCTGAACTAATCGACCCGAAGATAATCGATCGACGGAGGAGGTGAAGGAGTCTAGAGCTATCAAACGCATTCCCTTTCTCATTTTTTACAATCAACACCCCTTTCTACTTAAGTCGGCCAGCAAACTTCTACATTTCCAGTACAGTTGATTAAGATCAAGTAATTATATAGTGGTTGGTAAAAGATAGTGAATTTATATTTTTTCCTCTTTAAGTCTTCTGAATGTGTGCTTATGATTTCCAGAAATGAAAGTTCACCACTTGATACAGATTTGAAAAGCTCCACATTAATTCTTACTCCGGAATCAGCCAATATAACAACCACTTTCTGTGTCTCTCAACTAACTCATCTTGTATTTATTGCTGTAGGGACAGCGCTAGGAAATAAATTCATTCGAAGCGATACCCTTCTCTTACCTGGTAAATCTTGAATTGGTTGATCGATAACTATATCATCAGATTGTTTTAGGATTTCATCTGCCTTCACTGAAGTTTGTTCCTCGGTACACTTCCATTGCTTTAGTTTCTCTTTAGTTGAGTTAAAATTCTTATTGTTCTTTCAGATTGTGCCTCAGTGGCTGGATGATCAGTGAATAGCAACTGCGTATCAATTGAGCCCAAGATATCAAACTTCGAAATAAATGCCAAAACATTTTTTGAATTTGGTTCTCTACTCTAGCATCATAGGCCTACAGATTTCTGTGTACTTTTTTGGAGAAGAAGGTTCTTTATATCATTATATAGTTTTTACAGGAATCTGAAGTTTTAATTAAGATCACGCGAACAGCCACAAAACATGTTCAAAGAATCAACAGTCTGTCTAAGTTTTTCAGAATTTGATAAGACTGGATCAAAAAGACATCCTATTAGTAATATTGCCTACACCACTCAACAATGGATGCCATAGCAGACCGAGCATTTCAAGATCAAACTACTTCATCAGGGTCAACCACCAGCTCAACAAGGTTGCTAGATGAAACGCCATCCTTGCTATCCGTGATACTAGACATCAACCCACTAGAATGGAACAAACTACTACAGCAAGACCCAATGTCATTCAAACAACTCATCTCAGCATTATTAGTCATGCTTAATGCTCATTTGGCATTGAATAGTGGGAATAAAGTTGCTCTGTACACTGGCAACTCCTTTGATCATGGTGCCAGGCTAGTGTATCCATTGGATGGCCAGACACAAACGAGTACAACGACAACAGGTGATACCACTGCTACTAGTGGCAAGAAGAATTCAAAGTATGTTGAAAGTAATGGTATGTCAAGACAATTTAAACAGTTAGATGAAACGATCTTATCTCAACTAAATATGAATATTCAAGAGATGCCTGATCATTTAGGCCAATTGCATCAAAAGGAGAAAATCAAAGGTACCTTGACTGGAGCTATATCGATGTCGTTATCATATATAAGTAAATTACAAACTACGACAAGTAATTTGAATAAAGCTCGTATATTGATAGTATCACTAAGTGATGATTCTACAATTCCTTATATTTCAATCATGAATACTATTTTTGCGTCGCAAAAAATGAAGGTTCCTATAGATACGTTAAAATTAAACAATGATTCTACGTTTTTACAACAGGCTAGTGATTCAACTAATGGGGTTTATATTAAGTTATCGAATTTATCGGGATTGGTTGAATATTTATGCACAACGTTGTTTATTGATCCGATGCTAAGATCGACGGTGTTGGTTTTGCCTAGTAATAGTAATGTTGATTTCAGAGCAAGTTGCTTTGTTACTAATAAAGTTGTGGATATTGGATATGTTTGTTCTGTCTGTTTGTGTATTTTGAGTATTTTGCCAGAGGGAGAGAAATGTCCAACTTGTGGATCTAGGTTTGATCATGGATTGATGGTGAAGTTGAAAAGAAAAGCTAAGGTTTTGCCTTTAGTTAGTAAGAAAAGGAAGAAGTTAGTAAATGGGAATCAACCTTCTAGTGCCAGTACTCCTGTTCCTGGAGTATGAAGAGGCACAATTATTTTTTTTTATTTTATATCATATTATTTTATTTTAGTAGTATACACAGTATAGACTTTTATTTAGTAGTTGCAGCATTAGCGACCGCAGTAGCTGTATCAACAACAGTATCAATTATAGTCTTAGCGGCATCTTGGTCAACGGATCTTTTAAAGCCTGGAGAAACACTGGGGAAAAACAAGTCCATATAAGAAGTAGCTATTGCAATCAAGGCAAAAATAATCTTAAAAATAGGAGGTTGGGCTTCATCATTTGGGTCTCTAATTAGAGGATCACTTAACCAAGATTGAACAGCTAAGAACAAGGTAGCCCATGATAGTGGCTTATTTTTCAAAAACATCGCAACCATTGGTAAATTCTGTGCTGCCATGCCTGAAGCCATGTTTCTTGGTTTCATTGGGATGTGAACGTATCTTTTTGTTAGTTCTTTTCTTTTCACGTCTTTGACTGGTGCCATTTTGTTTCAGTTTCTATCTGCTATGAGTGTCTGTGGGGGAGCTAGATAAAGATAAAGTTAGCATAGAAGAGCTGTTATCAGTTGGCCATGGCTGAATATCGATTAATTGAGTTCAACTTCGACGCCCGTGCTGGTGCACGGGTTGCCAAGACTGAAGACCCTGTAGTGTACCACTCAAGACGGGCAGAGTAAGTCGATAGATATATATCCTACATTCCCATTCCAATTTCGGAAATCCAAAACTAGTCATGATTGAAAGATAACTTTTTCATCAAAGATTTAAGGGGATTTAGAAGATGTTGATACTAATGAAGGTCAATTTGGGATTCATTATTACAGCTTACTTCTGTCAATGGCTGTTAACCTATATTTACGTGAAGGTTTAGTTGGCCCAAGAAAGTGCTTTAAGATCAGTTTCTAGATATTGGTTTGATTCAACCTGGAGAGTGTTTTTCTTTAAATTCGATGATTTTACGAAGTTCTACCATAAATAACGGCAGTTCTGAGTCTTTCATTCATTTCATTTAAAGAAGCGTCAGTGTTGGAAAACTCACTTGGATCCAACTGTTTGAATCAGGAGTCAAATTCATCACTAACTTTGGAGATCACAGTTATACTATCTTATCTGGATAAGCTCCGAAAACCTTCATTTTTTCATCATTAAGGATAGTTTCAAATTCAGCTGTGTAAGGAGAATTATGCCGCATTCTTTTTCCTTCAAGTATGGTCTAATTTTTTAAAAAAATATTCAAGTAACAGTTTAACAGGATCAGCATTTAAATGTTGCATCGCATTACCATTACAGGTAGAAAGCCAAAATTTTGTTTTTTGGATGATTTATTAATATTCAAAGAACTATAGCTAAAATGATTCCCATTAGCCAAAATGTCTGCCGTGCCATATCACTAGAACCACCAGGATCAGTGGCTCCTTGTACTTCTTTTTGAAACTATTCTCTTTTTGATTAATGAAATTTCAGCTATTAATCAAAGGATTGCAAGTATATATCAATACTCCACAAATCACGAAAGTAATAGTCTTCTGTGAAAGGATTGTCGAGGTGACAAAGATTATCCATTAATTACAAGAGATCTTCTCTTAGGAAGTGATAAACCAATGCCTCTGTTAAAGGGCTAGTTCTTTCGGGAAGGATAATGTCAATTCTTTATCTTATATACACGTCGTTTTAAGTCTTGATTCTAAAACGTTATTTATGAGGGCCCTAAAACGCGTCAATTAAACGAGAGAGCGAGAACGACCAAGAACGGCCAACGATATTTGTTAAACGAGTTACGAGCAAGAGAGATATACCAACAGTACTGAACGTAACACTTTATATGAAGAGAAGAAGGAGTATAGATAGGTCAGTAGTGGTGACCCGCTAGTAAGCCCCAGCTGCAGCCAGCGACTTTCCGGCAGGCCGTCTAGCCCATCGACGTGTGAGTCTGTCGTAACGGGTCTGTCATACATAGTAAAAGTTTTAACCCTCTCAAAAGCAGAGTTCCTGAACAACTCCAAAGTTGCCCAAGTTGCCCTTTTCCTTTTCCTTTTCCTGTTCCTCCCATACACTCCAACAGTTTATCGAGACATCATATTCTTCTAGCTTAGGCTCTTAGACAAGGTACGTGGCTCATTCCCTATTATCCAACGCTTAGGGTTCGTTTACTAACCACCACAAGCAGTTCCACAATGACTTATCTATTCTCTACTATTCCAAGTAACCTGGCTAGATTCTGTGCTAACAAGCCTATCCATATCATTATTGGTACAGCTTTATTGGCTTCTCTAACTTACTTAACCCTCGTGGAGAACTATGTTGCCCATTTCAATATCCATCAATCTTATTCAGAGCTCCAGCATTTCTATCACGGGCCTTCTTCAAAGGACAGTTGGATCCAACTTACTGAAACTGATATTTCCCAATATGAGAATGCTGATCATTTAGCTTTAACCCCAATCAAATTCAAAGGGTCTTCGAAGCAGTTCTATCCTTTGCAAGACCAATTGATTTATGGTTCTGATGAATCAGATTCTTTTCTTTTAACTGATTTCACCGACTATGATGAACAATTGAAATCAATGGGTGTTCTAACCAACTCAATCGGTGATAAGTACAAAGAAAGAAGAGCTAACAAAATTGGAAGATATTATGAATATATCAAACAATTTGTCTTGAAAATTGTAAATTTGGCTAAAGGTGCTGAACCTTTTGATATCGCTTTAATGACTTTAGCTTATATCGCAATGTGGTTAACTTTTATTCAATTATTCTATGAAATGAAGAAAATTGGTTCCAATTTCTGGCTAGCCTTTGGTTCTTTGTTAAGTTCAGGTTTTGCCTTCCTATTTTCAATTGTCTTGACTACCGAAGTTTTAGGTAAAAAAGTTCCATTGATTTCATTAACTGAAGGTTTACCTTTTTTAGTTGCTACTGTTGGCTTTAAACACAAGGTTTCTTTTACTGCTCCTGTAGTTAAAGCTTTAGGTTCTCGTAGATCACAGGATAAAGATATCGCTCAAATCATTTCAGATGTTGTTAAATCCGAAACTGCTTTACCTTTAGTTAAAGAACAATTGATCTTATCTTTATCTTTCTTGGTTGGCTCTTTCTTAGTCCCAACTCTGGTTGGTTTCCAAAACTTCTGTATCTTATCTTCTGTTATCATGGCTGTTGATCTCTTATTCACTTTCACTTTCTATTGTTCAATTTTATCTCTAAAAGCCCAGATTACTAAAGTTCACAGACAAATTGAATTAAAGCAAGTTCTAGAAGAAGATGGTATTTCTGAATCTGTTGCTGAATCTGTTGCTTTAAAGCAATCCCCTGCTTTATTCAGACATGATAATGCTATTGTTTCGTTCAAGTTAATTACAATTGTCGGATTTTTAAGTTTACATTTGTTTGTCTTGGGTACCTCTTGGTTATATGATGACGCCTCTGATCATGAATCCAAGTCTTTAATTAGTTCCACAACTAATACTTTATCTTCTTCAATCACTAAGAATATCACAGTTGGACAATTTGGTACTTTAATTTCTGTTTTCCCAACTAAAATTTATCATAAAGTTACTTTCATTACAAACACTGAAGATTTCGTTTTGGGCACTTTACAAAACTTATCCAAAGCAATTAGAGATCCATTAATCTCCAAATTCTTGTTTATCTTGGCTGGTATTTCCGTTGCTATTAATATTTACTTATTGAACGTTACTAGATTCCATTTAGCATTAACCACTTTAAATTCTCTGGCTATGTCAAGAACTGTTTCTAAAAATGCAACTATTTCTTCTGCCCCAATAACTTCGACTCCATCATCTGAAAAGAAGCACAAAAAACTTGCAACTCCAGCACTACAACCTCTTACTCCATTGAACGTCAGCAAAGATGATGTTAAAGAAGCTCAAATTGTCTCATCTCACTCGTCATCGGACGAAGAAGATGACGAATCAGTTCAAGAGATTTCAAGGGTGATTAGACCATTAGAGGAGTTGACTGTAATTTTGAAAGCTGGTAACGTTAAAGAATGTGGTAACGAAGAAGTCCTATCATTAGTGTTGGCTAACAAATTACCATTGTATGCATTAGAAAAACAATTAGGTGACAAAACTAGAGCCGTTGTTGTTAGAAGATTAGCTATTGCTAAATTAGCAGATGCTCCAATTTTAAATACAATGAGTTTACCATATAAGCATTACGACTATGATAGAGTGTTTGGTGCTTGTTGTGAAAACGTTATTGGTTTCATGCCATTACCAGTTGGTGTTGCCGGTCCTTTAATCATTGATGGTGTTCCATACCATATTCCAATGGCTACTACTGAGGGTTGTTTAGTTGCTTCTACTATGAGAGGTTGCAAGGCTATCAATTCCGGCGGTGGTGTCTCTACAGTGTTGACCAATGATGGTATGACTAGAGGTCCATGTGTCTCTTTCCCAAGTTTGTCAAGAACAGGTGCTGCCAAACTTTGGTTGGATTCGCTTGAAGGTCAAAAGCAAATCAAAGCTGCCTTCAATTCGACTTCAAGATTTGCTAGATTACAGCATATCCAAACTGCCATGGCTGGTACTTTATTATTCATTAGATTTAAAACAACCACAGGTGATGCGATGGGTATGAACATGATTTCTAAAGGTGTTGAACATTCCCTGAATTACATGGTTAATGAATGTGGATTTGAGGATATGGAAATTATTTCAGTCAGTGGTAATTACTGTACCGATAAAAAAGCAGCGGCCATTAACTGGATCGAAGGTAGAGGTAAATCTGTTGTTGCTGAAGCCAGAATTCCAGCAAGCATTGTTGAAAAAGTCTTGAAATCCGACGTTGACGCATTAGTTGAACTGAACGTCTCTAAGAATTTGATTGGTTCGGCAATGGCAGGTTCAATTGGTGGTTTCAATGCTCATGCTGCTAACTTAGTCACTGCTGTGTACTTAGCCACTGGTCAAGATCCAGCCCAGAATGTGGAATCATCAAACTGTATCACTTTAATGAATAAATTGCCTAATGGTGACTTACAAATCAGTGTCTCTATGCCTTCTATTGAAGTTGGTACGATTGGTGGTGGTACTGTCTTGGAACCACAAAGTGCCATGTTAACGCTGTTAGGAGTGAAAGGTCCTCATCCAACAGAACCAGGTGCTAATGCTAGACAATTGGCTAAAGTTGTGGCTTCTGCTGTGTTGGCTGCTGAATTGTCCTTGTGTTCCGCTTTGGCTGCTGGTCATTTAGTGCAGTCTCATATGACACATAATAGAAAAGGTGGTGCAGTTGGTACTCCAAGTACTACTGCTGGTACTGGTAGTAGTGCTGGTGTTATTGTTGGATCAGTTGCTAGTAGTAGTGGTACAGATGGATTTGCTTCTGCTACTGAGAAATCTGCTGTTTCGGGAAAAGATCTTAAAAGATTAGAAGAAGGTTCTAAGATTTGTATTCGTTCTTAGTCTAGTAGTGTTTACTGTTTGCATGGTGTGTGTGCGTGTTTGATACGCTCTGATGTTGTTTTGTTTTTTTAGGCTTTGCTTTACCTAGTTACCTCCGTTTTGTTATCTAAAGAAATTAAATTATTATTATTATTATTATTCATGTGTTTTAAACCTCTTAATTATTATTATTCCTCTGTTTATTTTAAAATTATTTTTACCTATTACCTTATTTAGTGCTTTTCACTCTTTTGGTTTTGAATTCTACATTTTAATTATTGCTGTTTTAATTCATATTTTGTTTATTCCAATAATTGGTGTTGTTGCTGTTGACTGTTCCATCCTGTTTCTGAGATAAGCAAAGGACTATATATATGAAAAACAGAAACAAAAAAAAGAAATTGAATCGATCTTCAGTTTAGATTTAGGCTAAGCTATAAAAAATGTGTATTTCTTGCTATTAAAATAGATACAATTCTTTTACTTTAATTATTCTCTTATTTTGATTCAGAACTACCTTTCAGTTTTTCTGTTGGCAGATGGTTTATTGTCATTAGAACAATCATCCTACTAGGAGGATTCTGAATTCTCCTTACCACCTAACCAATTTTAGTTCAAATCGAACTTTGTGGATCATTCTGGATAAATATTTCATCCTGGTTGACCCTTAAATACATTAAATCAACCTTCTCTTAGTTAATCCGGTCCTCTTTTGGCCAGTTGGAAAGTTTATCAAATTCTTGACAAAAGTTTTGTCATGTGGAGTACAATGAAGATAAAAATTAGCTCTTGAATACGTATTTTCCTCTGGCTCTTCTATTACTGTTCCTCTTGGCCTCTCGCTTGTAAATATAACTTGAGGGGGACCATGATCTGCCTGCTATCAATTCTGGCAGTTTAACTAGAGTTAACATCTATATATATATATATATATGTATTTTGCTTCTCTAAAATTATCCATGATCAGAAACTCTTGACAAAAGCATTGAAGGCGGTAATGAATCTTGCGCAGAAAAAGTTATTTTCATTACATTCCCTCTTGTTCAATCTTTTCAATCCTCAATAGTTTATTACAAATTCTTAATTAGCCCAACCTCATAGTCAACTGCTCTGCCGAAAATACTGAGACATTCTTTGATATATCCTTCCCTTGATAATGTTAATGAATTAGGAATTTTTTATCGAGGTAAGCACATAACAAGAACTACTCCTAACGAGTCGAAATCCAAATTGTTCCTTATCAATTAAGCCGATCGACTAATTAGACAAATAAGCGCCGCACGTCAATTTTCCATCTAAGTTCGTTGGGAACTTGAGTCATCTAGAAGATGTTTAAGACCAAATAGATAAGACCAGTACTACTTTGTGATTGCAATACAACAAACATTATGTCATTAAGCAAAGTATTAACGCCATATATAGAGGCATTACTTGCCGATCCACCTACGCTGACTCCACCACAGTTTTCCAAAGCATTGGAACATATCTTCAAAGGTGAATCCAATGATATTGAAGCATCTTCATTTTTAACTGCTTTGAAAATAAGAAAATTGGATTTCAATTCCGATTATATATCCGCTGCCGTTTCTACGATTTTACAATTCAGTGACTCGATAAATCATGATGCGTTGAGTGGTGCCAATGGTGGTGCCGTTGGTGCCGCTGCTGGTGATAGATATTTGGATATTGTTGGTACTGGTGGTGATAAACAGAATACATTCAACGTGAGTACATCCGCAGCTATTGTTGCTTCTGGTATTCCTGGGTTGAAAGTAGTTAAGCATGGTGGTAAGGCCAGTACGTCTAATTCTGGTTCTGGCGATTTGATGAAACATTTAGGTGTTGATTTATTGAAAGTGAATGCAGGTACAGCGGTTGATATAATTAATGATTCTAATTTATGCTTTTTGTTTGCTCCTGCATTTCATCATGGGATGGCCTCTGTTGTGAATTTGAGAAAATCTTTGGGAGTCCCCACCATTTTTAATATTTTGGGACCATTGTTAAATCCAGTTAATGTTAAAGGTCGTATTCTTGGTGTTTATACCGAGGAATTAGGTAGAGTTTATTGTGAAGCTGCTGTGAAATTAGATTTACTGAAAGGATTGCCTGCTGCTGAAACAATGGTTGTTTGGGGTGATGTTGGATTAGACGAAATATCCCCAATTGGTAAGACTAAAGTGTGGAGGTATAATACTACAAGTGAAGAAATCGATGAGTTCGAATTAAGTCCAAGCGATTTCTGTCTCCCTGAACATTCATTAGATTTGGTTAGATCTGGCACACCTGAAGAAAATGCAATTGTCTTGAATAAGATTTTGAATAATGAGGTTTCCTTGGATGTTGGTGATGATCCTCTGGTTGATTATATCTTGATGAATGCTGGAGCATTGGCTGTTGTTGGTGGTGCTGCTAATGATTGGAAAGAAGGGGTGGAGTTAGCTAGAGAAAGTGTTAAAAGCGGTTCTGCTAAGGAGGCACTGAAGAAGTTTATTGATTCTATTGATAAACATTCTGATTAGACATATTAGATTAATTTATCGTTTTTATTATTTATAAATTGTGTACCCCAAATAAAATAATTGTTAACAAAAGTATATTACGACATAACAAGTGTTGTAGGAATATTTTGTCCAATAACTCAGATTGACCCCACGTGGGACATATAAAGTAGCACAAAGTGGTCGATCTTCTAGTCGTTAGTAGCGTTGATAATCCCTTGTCATAGATTACTAGGAATCCTTATCATATATCACCAATGCACTCTATCAGATTACTATAATAATGTAAACAGATAAAAGGATGGTGGGTTGTGACATTACATCGGATTCACCCTTTCCTTTTCTTGCGGAATTACAATTTCGCCAAAATTGAGTCACGTATTCAACGACTATCCCATCAATATGGTAACTGGTCACACTACTCAACCAGTTTTCACTGAGACAGTTGTGCAAAGAAAAATTTTCGTTTTCATTAATAGTTGGTGGCTACGTAGTCAGAAGTGACAACAGACCGAGCCAGCTATGTAGCTGTAGCCTATATGTGCCACGAGATAAGGAATTGTGAATCATCAGATACATATTGCTAGACGCTGAAGCGGAGGAGTAGGAACAAGGAACAATCAAGTCCGGCTGGGCTGGAGTCGTACTTCGATTACGGTTAGTCGCTTCTTCCCAGTGACTATTGCTTCTTAATTCACAGTGATTCAACTCTAGATCAGCTATATATAGATAGGACACCAGTAAACACGTACAAACACCCGAAATCGAAATACAGTTAAGGCGGTAATTCGCCTCGCAAACATGGCGAAAGTGCCCGTGCGGTGGCTGCGGTGGCGCGGTAGTGAAAGCGGTGTGTTGACAGTTAAAAAAGTCGAAAAGTATAAAGTCAACAGGTTTCCCTTTTTTGCTGTTCCTTGTTTGGCCCCATTTTCTTTATCTTCTTCTCCTGCTGCTTTTCTCTGACCCTCTTTAGCATGACTACAAAGCACCAAGTGCTCCCTCTCCAAGGCCTAGCCAGTGCAACTTCAATGACTTCTGCAACGGCTCCGCAACCACAAAAACAGCCAAAACACCACCATTGCGTGTCTCCAGCCGACTTCAATGCAGACTTCCAACCTCCTCTATCTGGAAGAATTCTTAATTGTATGACCCAGTTACCTAACCAAATGTACAAGAAACACAACCCAAAATCTTCAAAGGACGAATGGGAAGTGAAACCAATTAGAGGTTCTTCGGCTTTATACGCTTCAAATCAATTCTTATCTCAAGACACTAAATGGGAGTCACACCTCATCGGTTGGACCGGTGAACTATACAAGCAAGGCGAAACGGTTCCACATTCAATTCCTCATAATGAATTAATTGAAAATGACCCTTTATACCTATCCGATAATGATAAACTCAAACTAACTTCTAAAATGAGATCTATAAACAATGATGAAAACATCCATCCAATTTGGTTATTGCGCAAAGATCAAAATAAATGGAGAAAATACGCTGAAAATGTATTGTGGCCCGTTTTCCATTACATGCAAAACCCTCAACCTTACAGTAATTCTTCAAATGATGAAGCTGATTGGTGGCATGATTATGTTAAGTTTAATGAAGCTTATGCTGCAAAAATTAAAGAATTGTATAAACCTGGTGATATCATTTGGATCCATGATTATTACTTATTATTATTGCCTCAGATTTTAAGAATGGAGATTCCGGATGCTTATATTACATTGTTTGTTCATGTTCCATTCCCTTCCTCTGAATATTTCAGATGCTTATCAAAACGTAAGATCTTGTTAGACGGTATGTTGGGAGCCAATCAAATTGGTTTCCAATCTTATTCTTTTGCAAGACATATGATTTCTTGTTCTGCTAGATTGTTAGGTTATGAAGTTTCTCCCACTAGTGTTACAGTTCACTCAACTGAAGTGAAGATTGGCGTCTTCCCATTAGGTATTAACGTTGATAAATTAGAACAAGAAGCTTTTAGTCCTATAGTTGATGAGAAAGTTTCCAAATTAAGATCTCTTAATGGTAATAGAAAAATCATCATTGGTAGAGATCGTTTGGATTTAGTTAGAGGTGTCGTTCAAAAATTGCAAGCTTTTGAGATGTTCTTAGATATGTATCCTGAATGGAGAAACCAAGTTGTTTTAATTCAAGTTGCTTTTAAACCATTTTATCATTCTTCAAAATTAGATAAGCAAGTCAATGAATTGGTCGCTAACATTAATGCCAAATATGGCTCTTTTGACTATACCCCTGTTCAATTTTTCAATATGAGAATTGATAAGAATGAATATCAGGCTTTACTAAAAGTTGCAGATTTAGGTTTAATTACGTCAATCAGAGATGGTATGAATACAACAGCTTTAGAGTATATTGTGTGTCAAAAAGAGAGTAAATCTCCGTTGATTTTATCTGAATTTTCAGGAACTACATCGGTGTTACAAGATTCAATTCAAGTTAATCCATGGGATTCCGTTGGTGTTGCCAATGCGATCAATGAAAGTTTAATGATGTCCGATGAAACCAAAAATCACTTAGAGCTGAAATTATATAAATCAGTTTGTAAAAATACTATACAGAATTGGACTTCGAATAATTTAGAGTCCTTGCTATCGTTTGTCAGCAAACTGTCTTCTCACGGTACTCCATATTTGAATAAACCTCTATTATTGAAGAATTATCAATTTGCAAAGCATAGATTATTTTTGTTTGATTATGATGGTACATTAACACCAATTGTCCGGGATCCAGCAGCTGCTATTCCATCAGCTAAATTAAATAATATATTAAATGAATTAATCAAAGACCCTAAGAATGAGATTTGGATCATTAGCGGACGTGACCAAGAATTTTTAGAGAAGTGGATTGGCAAGAACTATCCTCAAATTGGACTCTCAGCAGAACATGGATGCTTTATGAAGATGAACAATTCTAACAAATGGATAAGTTTAACCGAATCGTATGATATGTCATGGCAAGATAAAGTTGAAGAAATTTTCAATTACTATACTGAAAGAACACCGGGAACATTTATTGAGAAGAAAAAAGTTGCTCTTACATGGCATTATAGAAAAGCTGATCCTGATCTAGGGTTGTTCCAAGCTAACAAATGTAAACTTGAGTTAATTGAAAAATTGGCTTCCTATGACGTGGAAGTAATGTCTGGCAAAGCTAATTTGGAAGTTCGTCCAAGTTTTGTGAATAAAGGTGAAATAGTTAAACGTTTAGTGCTTTGTTCAAACCCAGTCAAACCAAATACTACCCGACCATCATCTGAATTTCCAGACTTTGTGTTGTGTTTAGGTGATGATACCACAGATGAAGACATGTTTAAAGCGTTGAATAACATTGAATCGAATTGGGATAACGCAGCCACTCCAACCAAGAATCAATTAGGCTCATATGGAGTGTATCCCGTTACGGTGGGGCCAGCTAATAAAGTCACTGTGGCGAAAGCATATTTAAGTGATCCAAGTCAAGTGCTGGATACTTTGGGTTTGTTGGTCGGCCAAGTTAGTATTTTTGAAACTGCCGGTACTGTGGAGTTGGATGATAGGGGTCATCTAGCTGGTAGTGAGGCCAGTGTACAGAGTTTAAAGAATAAGCTGGCTTATCATGCTGGTGATGATGGTAAAATAAAAGAAAGTGGGTGTGGAAAGAGTTAGACTTGTGTGCTTCTATTGTTGATTAGTTTGTTAGTTGTTTCATGTGCTCTGCTTTGTTTCTTTTGGTTTTGTGTTTTTCTGTCTTATTTTCTGTTTTGTTTTCGATATATTTATTTTCTTGCTGCTTCTCTTACTACTGCTTTTTGTCTTTTGTTGTTTCGATTATTATTGATGATATTTTATGTTTTGTTTACTTATGTTTTTATTATTGTTATTAAGTTATAGAATTACCTTATTTTCTTGTTGCTTTATATTTTATGTCTCTGTCTATATATATACTAATTTGTTGTTTTTGTTTTGTTCTGTTATAAATGGTTTATACATGTTTCTTTTTTTTTTTGCTGTCTTTGTTTGAATTTTATTTACTCATATATTACTGTTTTATTATTATTATTTGTTATTATTATAATATATATCTCTTTGCTCTTTTTCTTACCATTTTAATTTAAAGAAAATAAAAACTTTACAATTTGGATCCATATCTTACTATATTTATCACTGGTTTGAAAGGCTCAATTACAAATCACCATAGGATCATTTCACAGTAGTTGTTGCAGGGTCATTTTCAACTATTTAAAGATTTCTGAATGTTAAAATGTAGATCAATATATATACAAGAAATGCAAAAAGAAAGTATTCTCTATAAGAAAAGGATTATTGGCTTGAAGCTTTTAATCAAGCCTTTTGTGTTATGGATCAGTGATATTCTCTATCGACTCTAAAGGGATCTAAAACGATGGATAGTTGTTGCTTCAATTGGTTCAGTCGGTTCAGTTGGTCCAGTTGGTTTAGTCGTTCCAGTCGTTCCAGTAGTTCCAGTCGTTTCAGCTGTTTCAATTGGTTTAGTTGTTTCTAATGGTGCCTGAGCTGCTTCCCGTGGGGGTTCGTAACCATACAACTTTTCTTGTTTAATATATTCAGTAACTCCAGGAATCATGACACTCTCCCAATCAAAACACACAGGTTTAGGGTAACGACGATTTTCAGATATATCAAAGACCAATTGCTTCTTGACGCCAGTTTTGTATTCGAACCTTGATGCAGAAATGCAATCCCTGATCTCATCTGAGTTAATATCATACCTATCCAAAATACCAAACAGTTTCCTGTTCCAGTCATGGTTTCTTTTGGTTTTTTTAACCCATCTACTCAAAGATCTTGGAAATATCTTTGAAGCAGTTTTTTCCCCTATTTGTCTACTCAATTTGGTTTGTTTATGCATGAGGACATCTCTGGCTTCTCTTAGCACAGTATAAATTTCACAGTTTTTTCTAAACAATGTTGAAAGTTTGGTATTCATGGCCTCTATTGAAGTGTAATTTTCTCTTTGAACCAAATCCATGAAGTCATGATTGCTTAGATTAAGCCTTAGCCGGGGATAATTTGATAGTTTTCCTTCTCTGCTGGGGTAGAATCTGCGTAAGTATTCCCGGATGTAGGTAGCTGTCTGTTCCTGACTTGAGTAGTTAGAGAGTTCATGATATGGCTTTTTAATTAGTCCTATCATGAAATATTTGGAATTTTGATGGAGTAATGAATGTTCTGCTTGCTCGATTAGTTGTTCAATCATGATTAGTCTGTCTTCGTATGGCGCACTTACTGGCGGCTGTTCTTTTGGATTATTTTCATCTATGTTAATTTCTGATTCCAGACTTGCACTTTCGGCAATTGTTGCAGTGGTTGCCATCTGTCCTTTTCCAGCAAGGGTTTCATCAATAGGTAATAAATATAAAGTAGGATAAAGAGACCTCCGAGCATTTGGATGGGGGGCAAATTGGGCAGCTGAATAATATGTTGTGGCTAAATGGCCCTTATGTGGAGGATTAAAAGAAGATTCTTGGATCAAAAGTTCACCAATTGGAAATGGTGCTTCTGGTCCCAGATTCTGTAATTCATCCTCTTTTGTTCTATCAAGGATACGGGATTGTGGTCTGGATTGTGGTTCGCCTGTAATACTGGATTGGTTGAGTTCTATCGAACCGTGTGGAGGAGGAAGGATGTCTCTTGTTGAAAAGATTATCTGGAAGACTGACTCAGAGTCAATAAAACTTTTGATTTTAGATCGATAAGCCTTTCGAAGGGCGGGTACATTCATGTTTTGGATTTGGCATTTGCTATAGAAGCTATAAAGAAAAAGAATAGAGTTAATTAAAAAAGCTGAAAAAAACACATTTGATGTGCGCTCGATGTTTTTTTTTTCGATTCTCTCTTTAATCTTACTTAGTACTGCTTTACTGTTTTACTGAATTCAACGATTCGACAACTTATATCATGATATCATAAGTTAAATACATCTAGCTGTATACAGTAATGAAAGAAAAAGAAAAACAGTATAAAAAGAACACTTCAATTCTGAATAAAAGAACTAAATCAAGCAGTGGTTTTTGGCAAGTTGATTGGAGAACCAGGCTGTGAATAAGCATAACTATAAATTTCGAAAGAACTATCACTAGTCCAAGTAGATTCAGGATAAGGTGGATCAATGGCAGAAGGAATACTATCAACAATTACTTCAATATCTTCCGAACTCGAATCTAAATTGGCGGCAGCTAATGCAACAGCGTTGGAATCTAAATCAAAGACAGCGTATACGTTTCTTAGAAATGTATCACCAAAAGAAAAAAAATTATATTTATAGCCTTCGTCCTGCTCGAAAACGCCAAATTTGCATAAAGAAGAAGGAATCTCTTCGGCATTATCTAGGTAGTATGTGCGTAAGAATGATTTCAAGGGAATGGAAATATTAAAACCTTGAAAGTTAAAGGTAAAGTAGTAACCATCAAGCACTCCATCACAACTAACCATGAATCTTTCAGTCAAATCACTGTATTTCATGGAAAACTTATTAACGATGATTCTAAGTAACCCCCGGGGAAACAAAGTGTCAGAGCAACCAGTATCAAGTAAGGCCAAATATGGACCATCGAATAACTTTTCAATGTAGCCTTCGTCAGAATTACCAAAAGATAATTCATTGAGAGTTACCATAATTTTGTTGGGTTCGGAATCATTTGTGCGATGAGGATCTGTAATAATTGGTAAATTAACCAAATCGCCAGAATATTTATCATGATCAATACCACCAAACAAAATACTAGCCTCTAATGAGTCAGTATTATTCAAATAAATGGAATACGTTAACTTATTAATTAAACCTTCTGATTTCAATGTCATAGGAAAGTTTTCATAAGGTGTACTAACCTCATCAGCTTGGTAACCAATGCCTAACATACCCATATCTTTCTGAGTAGAATTAGAAACGGCAAAGTTAACATTTTTGATTTCAACACCACTAACAACAAATGTATCCTGACCATAAATACCCTCTCCCCCCGTGCCATCTTGGTAGCTCAAACTGAGTTTAGTTTCATTATTATGAAATGTGTCAGAACTACTCAAGTTGAAAGTGGGATAGCATACAACATTTGGAGTAATAGAAGTGGATGAAGACTCATTTGGAGAAGAAGAAGAAGTGGCAGTGGCAGTGGCAGTAGATGTTGCGAATGGATCACCAGTTCTCCATTGCCAAAACGCAGTATCATCTTCAGAGTGATCTTCTGAATACGAAGATGACAGTTGCTCTTCAATTTCCTCTTCACTCATACAGTAAGGATCATCAGACCCAACCACCCAACTATCAGAAGAGCCAGTGTCAACTTCTAAAGTAGCCTTTTGCTTATTAGAACCAATTTCAACATCAACGGTATAACGATAGCCTCTATGTGTAAAAATAGCTTCTAAAGTGCCATCGTCTCTTTTTCTCAAAGTAGAGGAACTTTCTGAAATTTGCTTATGACCATCTAGTTTAAGATAACCAGCAGGAGCAACTGAATCTCTCTTTGCAACATGTGGGGTTGGATGAGATGAACCGAAAGTGGCTACTAAAGTGAAAAGTAGAACCAAGGAGTGAAACTTCATTTTTGAAGATTAGTGAACTGTAAAGTGAGAGTAGAAAGAAATGATTTCAAGTTACAATAAATTCAGGAGAGAGTGAAGTGGGCCATGAAGTCCTTATAAGTTAACTTCTGGTTCAGTTACTTGCGATTCAATTGATGTATGTAACGTTATAAACATTATAACTGTGCTCTGCAGATCTTCAAACCAGACCTAGTCGATCGATTGCATTTCCAGTCTCCATTTCTGACATCATATATACATATGTGCTACAAGAAGGGAGTGGTATATCACAAATCTCAAACTTTAAATGGTGTTAAAGTTGTAGAAATAACTGTAAATGTAACCTGTGGAAAGAAAAATTGAACCAATGATCAACATCTGGGGGTTCAGATTTTCCGTTCGCCTCACCGGCTCAGGAACCATTTTTCACATCGAACCAATTTTCAAACGTTTCTTCCTGTTTAGGCTCTGTGTATGGTCAGAAAGATAAATGATGATGATCTTTTGTTTAGAGTGGTTGCCTTATTTGGCCGATTGATGCTGGTAAAAGTTGCAATAAGCCGATAACCAGTACTGACGGTCTGTTCTCGGGGTCAGTTCGGTTGTTGGACTTCTGATATCCAGATTAGCGGTGAAAACCCAAAATCATGTAAACTTTTGTAGTTTAGTGTCTGTAGTATATTGGAATTCATAAATGATGTTCATATTTAAATGTTCATAGGATACGAAATCTTTATTCAGTGCCTAGTCATCATTTAACGTTGTTCGAAAAAGAAAACAAAACATTACTTCAGCAAAACTAGTAGTAAAAGTTAATTAAAAAGATGATGGATAAGTGAACCACAACTGATGCCATGTAATAATGCAAAAGCAAAAACAGATTGTAAAGTAAATAACTCAATTAATAGGCAAAGCATGATCATCAGCTCCATGCACCACTCCCTTCAGATACCATATGGGAAATGCATAGAATTCTGCAGTATATTTTCTTGGATATAAATCGATCCCATTCTTCAGCTCTGGTGCCTCACGGAGTTATACTTCATTGGTGAAGTCATGTAAAGTAAATCAATATCTATCAATAGTTATTTTATTATATTTAATATGAACTTAGTGGGAATTAGAATTATATGGGAATATCAGCATTATCTGTTGAAGTAGGTCGTCTAGTGAATTTACGAAATATCCTTTCAAACAGACGCTATTGCAGCTGACTATTTAGGGCTGCTACACACTATGAACCCAATCACAAAAAAACAAAAACAGAACAAACCACTTATTCTCGGAAGCACAGATTTGAATTTGAATGTTGACTTTCAATTAGCATCAATTTTTATATTTGTCAACAAGGATATCGATGTTAACACACGACTCTTTCTTTCTTACATCTGTAATCCAAGATTTATCAACTCCAAATTTAGCTATTTTCCTCTAAGTTTCCAACTCAAATCCAAATGATCTCTGCATTGCCAGATAATTTTGTAAAGCATATCCACCAAAATAAAGTGAGTCATCAGAAGAAACACTAAAAGCACACCTTTATCTAACCATTTCTCAATCGGCAATTCACTAGGATATTGGACTACTTGTAATTTTAAATTACTTAAATGACACAGAGTCGATAGTATCCTCTGATTGACCAGTCTACCTACCAACTCATCATCTAATCCACTTGCCACTCCATGAGATATTCTTGAGCATTTCAAAATGTCTAATGTTTCAATAATATAATCTGGACCACATTCTTCACCTGCATGCGCTGTTAACCTAACCCATGGATAGTTCCTCTTAATGAACTCGTAGTGTATTTTAAATAGTTGTGGTGGATAATCAAGCTCTGATGAGTCTAAGCCCAATCCATGAATTAACCCACTTTCAGAATATGGTTTGGCGGTTTGAATCGTATTCCAACAGTCACCAATCGGTTTATCTCTTAATTAGTTTAGTTGAAATTCCGAATTGCTTTTCAGAAAAATTGGAGGCATTCTTATATTTATTAACTATTGAATCTATTGAAACATCCCTGGATCGAAGAAAGTCTTAGCATGTAATCCCTGCTTTTTTAAAATAATTTAATGCCAATACGAATAGTAACTTAGGTTCTTAGCATCCCTCCAAATAGATGCGACGTTCACATTTGGGTGACTCTAGCAAGAAATTGTACATACAATCTGAACAGAGGTAAACTATACTTGAAGTGGGTATCTTGAAGTAATACCTAAGAAACGCAACTACATCCAGTAATCCACATTCATCTCTCTTATCAGGGAAGCATGATACACAATTCCGCGCCACCCGCGCCACTCGGAGAGGCCGGTTCTTATCAGGTCGGTTTATCGTATAGGTTTATCTGTTTGCTTGTTTGCAACCTTTTTAAAGAGTTTCTCCTTGCCTACTCTCATTTCTTTCATAATACTACCGGACAGTCCCAAAAATGACTATGCCTGAAGCATTTCCTACTCCTTACACTCCCAACACAAGCTACACTACTGAAGGTTCCGAAGAAGATGATTTGTTAGCCTCTTTACTAGCGTCATCACAAACTCAGCACAGACCTTCTAGTCGAAAAAACTCAGTAAAGTCCCAATTCAATTACAATTACAACAGTATAAATGGCTCTAATTCCAACTTATCACAAAATCTCCATCCCGCACCGTTAAGAAGAGCTAGAAGTTTAACTGAATCAATTGCAAACTCAGTCATTTACGTTACCAATGCTACTGTTAAAAAAATGAGAAGGCAAAGGTTCTTAAGTTCTTGCTTAATTGGAGTTTTTGCTGTGTTTTTATTTAATTTAATCTTCTTGCCTCGAACTTCTCTAGATCGAGACCTAAGAAGATTGCATGGTGAGTTCTTAACTTTTGACGATTGTCAACGATTATTATTAACTCATTTAAATTTTAAAAATCATGTTAGAGATTACATTATAGACTATGAAGATGAATTGCATATCCCTGGCGAGAATTATGAGAATATCTTGGACACATTTAAAAATTTCAAATTCAAAACTTCAACTGATAAATATGAAACTTGGATGAATAAACCTATTGATAACTGGCTTAAATTATATAGTTCAAAAAATAATGAATTGATATATGAAGCCACCTTAAAGGAAACAGACTTGTTGACTTTTCATCCTTATTCCGCCAATGGTACAGCAAAAGCTGAATTTCTCTTTGTTAATTACGCTACTCAAGAAGATTTCCTGTTATTACAAGATAACCAAGTCTCTCCAAAGGGTAAAATTGTGATCGCCAGAACAGGTAAGATCCACACTTCTCTGAAAATCAAAAATGCTCATTCTCAAGGGGCTTTAGCTGTGTTACTGTATCATGATCCTTATGATGATGGTAAGTTCACTACTGAAGATGGATTCAAACCGTATCCTAATGGCCCTGCAAGTTCACCATTTAGTATAAATAAACAAACAGCAAATTTCATAATTGAACAACCGGGTGATCCAACTACCCCAGGCTGGTCATCTACCCTTTTTTCCCATAGAATTAAGCCTGAAAGTATACCCAAGATTCCATCTATTCCAATAAGTTATTTCGAAATCCAGCACATTTTAAAGTATTTAAATGATGGACCTGACCTAGGATGGGTTGGAAATGTTGACGAATTTGGTTATTTGCCTGGGCCATCTAAAGATGTTTATTTGGATTTCGGTAATTTGGTTCAATTTAAAATTAAACCAATTTATAATATCATCAATGAAATTACTGGGGTTATGAAAGACGAAGAGGTCATTGTTGGCGCTAATAGAGACATTATTGGTGGGATCGGCGGTGCTAATTTGGGTCATGCTAGTTTATTAGAATTATCTAGAGGTTTTAATGAGTTGGTGAAACTTGGCTGGAAACCATTACGTACAATTAAATTGATTTCATGGGATGGATCAAGCTATGGTATGCTAGGTTCTACTGAGTTTGGCGAATTTTATTCAAGCAAATTAAGTAGAAACACCATAGTTTATGTGAATTTGGATAAAGTGGAAGGTAACTTACTAAATATTGAATCCAATCCTTTATTTAATAATTTGATTGATAAATTGATGAAGAAAGTTATGGTTAATGAAACATTATCACTACATGAATTTTTCAAGAATCAAGATGGCAAAGTCGATTTAATTTCCAAACAAGTTTTAGATTACTCAATCTTTCAAAATCATATTGGAATCCCATCATTAAATATTGGCTTTAAAAATGATCCAATGAATAACTATGTTCCTTATGAAAATTCGAAGTTCACTGATATGAATTGGCTATATCAAATAGATAAAAAATTGAAATTCCACAATTTAATAGCTCAGTTTGTTGGTTTGTTTGTGTTGAATTTGACGGAACAAGAAATCTTGCACATTAAAACACTAGATTATGTTTCCGAAATTCAATCAAACTACAACAAAATCTTGAAGAAAATCCCTGATTATTGGAAAGATAGATTAATCGACGAAGATGATCCTTATGAAGTTCGGTTACATAGTCGTTTAACCAAAATAAACAACTTATTTGACAATTTACTAAATAAAACTATAAAATTTGATAATAAATTAGACCAGTTGCAGCAAGATATTATTCAGGACTATCCATGGTTTAAATTCTTTGTTAAATTTAAAATTGCAATTCAAGTTAAAGTTGCCAATTTGAAGGTCAAAGCACTGGATAGATTATTCATACATAATAATAATAATGATGAAATAGATATATTGGATAAAAGACCTTGGTTTAAACATCTGATTTTTGCTCCTGATAGATTCACCGGTGTCAATGTGGTTGTTTTACCTGGATTGGTTGAAAGCATCGAAGATCTAAATTTTGAATTGTTTGTTGTGAATTTAAAATTGTTGAATACAGCCTTGCTGAAATTGTACCTGAAAATATAAATTTTGATGCTTTTGTCTTACGTGATTGCTATTTACCTTGATCTCTTTTTCGTTTTGGTACTATTTACTCTTTTTACTATATTTTATTTTGAGACTTTTTGCTTTCTTTGTTAAGATTATTTTCTTGTGGTGTTATTTTTGTGTAAATAGTGGATTTTAAAAAAAGGGTTATTTGAAGTTTATTGCCCTAATATTTGTATCTGAACATCTGTGGTGATAATGGATCAATCAAGTCACAGGGATTACAAGTAGTAGAGTACTAGTTTTTGGTTTTCTCACGTGTTTAGGAAAATATCGACCCAACTTACCCTACCTATGCGTCGCTGTAGAAATTTCCACCGGATACTTGAATTTAAAGAGACAGAATGGAGTAGAGTAGTTTGGTGGAGTTACACAAACTCCTCCTCCTTGATTTGAAGTTTACAACACCCGTAAATCCAACAGCAGCATGTTCAGATTACAATCCAGAAGATTATTCTCAACCACTTCTCCAGCCTTTGTCAAGACATTCTTTGACGTTACAATTGGTGGTAAAAAACAACCAAGAATTGTCTTTGAATTGTACGATAAAGTTGTTCCAAAAACTTCCGAAAACTTCAGAGCTTTATGTACAGGTGAAAAAGGTTTTGGTTACAAAGACTCCATTTTTCACAGAATCATCCCATCTTTTATGTGTCAAGGTGGTGATATCACCCATTTTAACGGATATGGTGGTAAGTCTATCTATGGTGAAAAATTCCCTGATGAAAACTTTGAAGCTAAACACGACAAGCCAGGTTTATTGTCCATGGCCAATTCTGGTCCAAACTCTAACGGTTCTCAATTCTTCATTACTACCATTGAAACTCCTTGGTTAGATGGTGCTCATGTTGTCTTTGGTGAAGTCAGCGAAGGTTATGATACCGTTAAGAACATGGAAGCTGTTGGTTCTCAATCTGGTAGAGTTCAACAAGAAATCAAGATTGCCGATTGTGGTGAACTAAAGGAATAAGTCCTAACTCTCTACTATATTAATTGATTGCATTTACATTTGTTTTGTAACTTGTTTACTACCTTATTTTGTATATAACTCTAAATTCTATTAAGAAATGCCTTTGTGTAAATAACACGTATGCTATATCGTATATAAACTGATAACCTGATATTTAGTTTTATAAAACACACTCTAAAACACTCATAAGATTAATAGTCGGGGTCCTTAAATATTGGATGATGACGAATCTCAAACTTATTACCAATTAAATGAGACATAAATGATCACTACATAAAGCTTCTCATTTTGGCCGGAATATCTTCTCAAAAACAAGGAATAGTCATATATATATATATATACCATCAAAATCAAAGAATTAATTAAAACTCTACTAACCGCTAGAAACAGGTGGAACAATAACCACCTCAGAGCCATCATTCAAAACGACATCATTGCCAATTTCATTAACGTTCAACTCTCTATTCAACGTCAAATACTCATCATCTAGAGCTATTCCACAATTATTTATTATGTAGTCTACGAAGCTAGACGTGTATAGTTCAGTCAATTTATTTAAAACCGTAGTTAGGGTAATCTGTGTGCTTGGTGTTGGTTGGGTGAATGTGAACTTGTCCGAGGATTTGTTTCCTGTGAACTCTTTTGCTGGACCAAAATATTCTATTGTTATCGTTGTTAGTTTTGTCATTTTGTTGGTGATTCTTGTGGATCCTGGTGGATTGTTAACGTTCAGGGAACTTCAGTGTTGATTCTTGAATAATGGAAAACTAATTTTATTTGAGCGCATAAACTCGCTTTTTTCTGAGTTGTCTGTAGTTTGGACTTTGCAGAGGTGTTTTTGTGAGAAAATAGCGTTAAGTCTGAATCAGAATAGGAATGGATTAATCAAATAACATACAGTAGATGATAAATGTGAAAAGCAAAACAAAAAGTGAAACTTAGCCTGTTGTTAGAGGCCCGAGATTCTACTGAGAAGATGATTGCGATTCTTGGGATCCTTGATAACGTTGCTCTTGCTGCAGTTCCAGCAAGATTTGCCTATCTAACTCTTTCTTCTCACTGACAGCTTGAAAGACAGCATGAGATGACATAAAGAAAGATGATTGTTGTCTACCTAACTTCTTGATGTTTTCAAACTGGATAGCCGTAGCCGAAGAAAGCTTGCTTAATGTGTACATGTTGTTTTGCAGTTGTTCTAATTGCTGATTCAGCTGTTCTATACGTTGTTCTCTATTCATTATTTGTAGCTTCTGTATGTTTGTGGATGTTGTTGTGGATTTCACAGACGAAGAAAGTTGAAACACGTAAAAAAGGGCCGTCAAACGAAATGAAAATCAAAACACTCACTTTTCTGAAGTTTTTCAGAGAATTGTTTCTTTGGGTGATCAGTAATCGCCAAACTACTTCCTTAATTATAACAATTTTCTTTGAATGCGCTAGAAATGTCAAGAGTGGACTATGAATTCATTCTAGGATTGAAAAGAGCATTGCAATACCACCAATGGAACGCTCATAACAATGATATTCCACATAGTATAGCCCTGGCATTATCCGGTGGAGTGGACTCGGTTTGTCTCCTTGATCTATTGCTACGATTCAAAGCCCAGTTCAGACCAAAACTAAACATAACAGCAATAACAGTGGATCATAAACTTCGTCAGGAGTCTTCTCAAGAAGCACAGGAGTTACATAGATACCTTACTACAGAGCTTCTTCCCAAAAGAGGCATTACTGATGGAATATCACATGAAATATTAGAAATCAATGAACGTATCAATGAAAACCAAGTAGAAAGACATGCTAGAGATTTGCGACATAAACTAATATTAAATAAATGTGAAGAAGTGGGTGCAAGCAGAATATTCATGGCTCATCATTTGGATGATCAATTAGAGACCATGATAGTTAGATTGAGATCTCACTCAACATTGTTTGGCATTAGGGGTATGTTACCACTATCCAGGTACCCAATATCGTCTCCTCTTGTGGATCTACAAATAACCAGACCTCTATTGAATGTTTCTAAGAAAGAAATTTATCAATATGCCAGAGAAAATAGGTTACAGTGGTTTGAAGATAAGACTAATTTTGATCCTGATTTAACACTTCGAAATTTTTATAGACATTATTTAACTCGACATGAAGATGATTCTGATGGTTCAACTCTTAATAAAGCATCATTACTGAAAACCTATAAGGATGTGCTTCACGTGGTCGAAAGTTGGGAAGAAAAGGTTGTGCTTTTGAAACAAGAATTAATTGAAAGAAATAAGTTTAAGTATTCTGACAAACACTTAAGTTTGACTTTTGAGCTACCCCAGGACATATTTTTAAGATATACTTTTATTGAAATTGATAGGTTTATTTTCGAAGCAGTTTTCAAAATCTCAGGTGTTGCTAGCTACCATTATGGATTTACCAAACTCAATTCAAGCGATGCTATTACCACTTATAGTTCTCTAGTGCATAAGCCTAAATCATTTATCAAAGATTTACTTAATAGTAAAGAGAACTATTCGAAGTTTCCTTTATATAAATGTTTTTTCGAAGTTCATAACGATTTAGAAGACACTGATCTGAATAATCGAAGCTTAAAGTTTGATATATATAGAAGTAGAAAGATGCCAACAGACGATGAAGGGGCTAATATTACATTTGTTATACCCGACTCTCCAAATAATTTCACTGATTGGATGTTTTTTGATAATAGGATATTTATTAGAATGCAAATTAAGTCTAAAACTTTTCTAAATAAAGAGCTTGAAATCTCAACATTTGACTATTTAAAGCAAGTGAAGGAATTGAAAAGTTGTTTTACTAAAAAAGAGATTGAAGCTGTTAGGAAAGCTTTGAATAAATATTCCCTTCCTGTCATTAAAGAAAAGCAATCCGGTGAAATTGTTTGCTTTCCTACATTAAATTGTTTTAGAACAAATTTGAAGAATATACCAAAAAAAGTTGAGGTTAAATTAAAGCCTGATTTCTAAAGTTTTCTTTATTAGTGCCTGTTTATATTCAACTGTATATAGATACCTGCCAAATAGAATTGTTCTTACTTTTGTGTAAACGGTTACTATCTCATGCTCTATGCCTTATCAAATGTATATATTTCCCAATTTAACTTTATGTGCATGCTCGAATACGAAATATTGCGATGCTTATAATATGTCGAGTCTCATTACGGCTCAATAGTTTTGCTTCCGGTTACTAAAAGAAAAGAGTGCCGTTTCTTTTCGGTGATTTCTTTTGGCTGAATGTTTTCCCAATACTTAAGAAGACCTAAAATATCCATCCATCTTTTTCTTCTACATCACATTTTTATTCCTTGAATAACTTACACTACTATCAAAAGGAATGTCTGATCCATTTGCTCAATATGTTACTCAATTTCCAGTTGAACTTCAACAACTTCTTATGTTATACAGTCTTAAGCATATTCCTGAATTAGAATCAAACCTACACCTATTCTTAGAACCACTTCAGAAGTTTGAAATCACGGTTCCATTTAGCTTGTATTATGATATGAATCCTATATTTAAAAATAAATCATATTTTAGAGTGTTCACGTTGAGTTGTCCGTATTTTCCAGATATTTGTGAGCCTATGATAACATTGATTGATAAATGGTCCACTACTAATGAAAGTACAATTATTAAATTCATGAGGACCTTTAAGAAATATATAAGGGCTTTAGATGTTCCTAACGAATTTTTCAATCATTATCTAATTAAAGAACTTGCTCATCACGCAGATCAGATTAATTTGACTGTACCAGAAGATAACAATGTATCTGCAATCATTCCTGAGACTTGGAAAGCTAAACGGTTTATTTTAAAGTTTTTAAATACAACTCCTAACACCTTAAGAAATGTTTTAATAACTGGAATAGAAAATTTTGAAATTAAGAAGATCATTATTGGCGGAGAACTAGATTTTTCAAGTCTTGAATTATTGGAATCTTTTAAAAGAGTGAATGCTGAAGTGAAAATTGTGATAAACAGTCAAACCACATTTCAAAGTTTTAAGCATCCAGACTGGTTGCAAAAGTTATTACCAACTGGATTCAAAATCATTCTTCCAAGTTATTATATCGATAGAGATGCTTCATTTGATGATCCAGATTATGATTTTGAAGTTTTAAATGAGATTCATGAAATTGGCTATTATAATTCGTTTTTCAGATTGACTGATTACGATTATTTAGATAACCTATCTAAGATTGCGAGTAAAGTGAGATCTTTATACATCGAAACACCTCGTTTGTTTTCTCCATTTTTGAAGTTAAAACAAGATATAATTAGATTGGAAGTTTCGTGTATGTTTTTTCATGCCGACCTTTCTTCATTGACTCGTCTTGTCTGCATGATTTTAAAAGTAGAGAATACTAGTATAGAAAGTTTAAATTCATTGCCTGATTCCGTGGTGCTTTTTGATATAACAATGAGAGATAAAGAAGAGTTACTTGATTTTACCGAATTTAAAATACCCGAAAGCTTAATGGATTTCAGTTATAAAATTCATACCAATGATTCAACGTCAATACCTGAAAATACTCATCATCTTAAGTCATCAAAGGAAATATTAGAATTTTTTCATGATAAAAAGTCAGTTAAAAGACTCTCACTTTTGTGAAAATGGGGAGACGCTCTCTATGTAATATTGTTTGTATATATAAATTATAAAATTAATAGACATTTGTTTAATAGCTATATTTAAAAGATCACTTTGACCTCTGGGACAACATTTCGGTAAGTATGGACTTCAGGTCAAGACTTAAACTCTTTGCTGCAAAGTAAACATCCTGAGGACTTGCTACCTTATCTTGCATTTCTGTCGGTGTTTGTCGGTGATTCCACCGGTTCAATTAGTTCCCCACAATAACATTTTATCGATCCTTTATTTAGCTGTCACTGAATTATTCTAACTTCTGGATTCAAAAGTATGACACGGATATAAGCTGGATATCCGTCAGTTTCCGCATCGAGAAACCTGCGATTCCGCTTGCCGTTTTCGGTATTTTTCTCCATCCAGGGCCGCACCAGCTTATCAGTGGAAAATTCTATATTCAACTAGAGAACAACTAACTACCAACTTTCTTGAAAATCGACCTGACTATTCCTAAACCACCCAGATATAGCAGAGATAACTGCTGGCTGTGGATACCTACTAGGCTGAGCTCTGTTTATTCCTTAAACCTCAACTGACTTGGAAGTTCCTACTAGAAGAATAGCGCAAGATCAACAACATAAAGTGGATCTCATATGTCAACCAAAAAGAAGGCGAAAAAGACAGTCAAATCGTCTCATGTTCCTAGTTCTTCATCATCCATTGAAAAAGACGTGCCTCCACAACCAGGGCAACAGCTAGATGGTAAATTAGACACATCGAAACTAAGACGAACTAATAGAATCTCGAAATCATGTTATAGTTGCAAACGAAGAAAAGTGAAGTGTAATTTTGAAATACCCTGTGATAGATGTATTGCTAGAAATAGAGCTCACATGTGTTCTAGAGAACCTGTTATTGTTGATGGTATGTTAGTTAATGCTCCTGGAGATGAAAAAGAGTTGAAATTTTCTCAAGAAAATGAAGTATTGAAGAAGAAGATCATAGAATTGGAAGAGACCATAATGAAATTAAAACGAACTAAAGGTGTTGATGATGATGATTTTAATGGGCATGACAAAATTAGAAGGAAATCTTTCAATAATGAACCACCCAAAGGAAAAGATGACGTTGAAAGAAGTAATATACTTGAATTATCTAAGATATCAAGTAAACGACAAAAACTCAAAGATGAAAGTGAAAACATTAACTACAATAATGATGAATTGATAGAATCAAGAAAATGGGACAGCTATTCTGTTACACTAAGTTTATTGACTAAAGGTTTGGCGGAAGGTATGCAAGATGAAGGTGATAAGAATTTAGATTTCAATACGGAGGAATGGTCCACAGTTAACAACCAAAGGTTAATCAACGAGATTAAGAAGGATGATATGAAATCAGATATTTGGAATTATCAACTTCGTATAATCAAAAGAATAGGAAAGAAAGAGTCGGATATAATTTTAAAGAAAACTGTACCTTTGAGCTTTTTATTTAATATTATTGATCCTAAAGCATTTATGAAAGATTATGAAGATTATTGGGAAGATGAAAACAATTACGAGAAGCACATAACCCCATTTTATTCCAAAAACAATAAGAAATATTTGTATTTGGGTCATTATTATGCGCTTCTGTGTATTGGACTGTATTATGCTGATGAATCATTACAGCAAGAGCTTGGATTCACTGATGAGGAATGGGATTTTTTTCCAAGAGTCTTTTTCTCTTGTGCACTAGAATGCCTTTTTAGAGGAAGATATATGACTTTTATGAATCTTAAAACTGTTCAACTATATTGCTTAATTAAAATGTGTGCTCATGCCTTAGGTGGCGTCCACTTTTTGAATTGCCTCACATGTACCACTAGTTATATAGCTCGACAAATTAACATTGATAAAATTAAGCCAAGATTACCAAACATTGAAACTGATAAAGAAGTACAATTAAGAATCAGAGTGTGGTGGTCATTAGTTATAAATGATTGGTCTGAATCACATGGACGTTATTCTCTTATCTCAGAAAATAGTTTCACAACTCCTTTACCTAACAAATGGTACATTCATGATCAAGTACTGAGTTGGAATGATTATTTTCAATCGGTTTTTATTAAGACCTCTATTATTAAGAAAAAATATTATTTTGTCGATGAAGTTTTGAAAAACGAAATTACATTGGAATCATTGAAGAAAGCTGATGTTGAATTAAGAGTTTTAAATGTTGAAATAGATAGAGATTTTGACATGTATATGGATAAAGAAAAATTAGAAAAAGATAGTGATTTTAAAAACATGATTGATTATTCCAAGTACTTGATCAAATTTATCATGCTCCATGAAATTATGGACGTGAATAGGCAAATGTCTGTGTTTATGACATATAAAGAATGGACTGAGTCCTGCTATAAGACCTGTTATGATTGCGCTAAAACTATAATTCAAGAATACACTTCTACGAATGTTCCATTAAATTATAAAAAAGCTTGGTTTGTTCCGCAATCTACCATTTCAGCTGCTGTTTTTTTGCTAGTTGACTGTATGCTCAATAAGCAAATCATTAGATATCAAAAAGAAACAATTGCTTTAGTGAAGAAAGTGTTGCCAGTTCTAAGTTCATATAAACAAGCTATTAGGCCTGCTATGAGAGGTGTTTATGTTATTCAAAAATTAATAAATTTAATGTTGGGAACCGATCGAATGGAAAGTTTAAGTAAATTAAGATCTTTAACTAAACGTGAGAAATCAGTTGCTGGTACTGCAATTTTATCTCCAGAGTTTGACCCAGTTGGTAAGGGTTCTGGAAAGATTCCTACTCTTGATATTTCAAAAAGTAAAGTACCAAGCAAACCTAAGAATCAATTTACATTTATTGATAACAGTTTTGATTTTATAAAGAAGAATACTCCACAGAAACCGCCGCAGCGTCCACAGCCACTACAATCTCGTTCTACGGGTGCTATTCCACGGGTGTCAGGTTCAACTTCAAATGTCACACTGCGCCCATCTCCAATGACCAGACGTGTTTCTTTTGTGGATGACAGTGGTGTTGATGACCCAAGTAGATCGCCTGAAGCTGCCAGTTCAACTTCGAGTATAACTTATCAATTATTACAAAAATTCAATCAAGAGCAAAGACAAGAACTAATTAGTAGTCCAAATATCCCACCAATTGATACCGAAAGCATTCTTTATCATCATGGATTGCAAGCGGTTTCAGCTAGTTCAAGTGGATATAAGCCCATGCCACCTCCAGTCTCAAGATTCAATCAACCTACTTCATCACCGCAACTTAACGCAATCTTAAATGCTGGACCCGTTGATTCTTTACCTCTTTCTAATTTTGCTCCTAACGTTACACCAGCTCCGCAATATCAACGAAATAGTGGATTGAATCACGATAATGCACTTGATAATTACTATAAAAAACAAATTCAACAACAAGCTCGCCACGAGCTTCAGCAAAAGCCATCACCACCCCCACCACTGATGGCTCCATCACTTCCAGACAATCCAGATAATCATTATAGAGACAATTCTAACAATGACATTGACAGCAATAATAATGTTAATGGCAGAGGAAGACAATTGGCTACTACAATTTTAGACATTTTGGGGGATAACGGTTGGGGAGAATTCTTGGATTCAATTGATGATCTAGCTCCAAGTTATGACGTTCGTAGATAGATATTTGTACTTTTGCTTATAAAGACCCTTTTCACTTCTTATAATTTGTGTTTTTGTCTACTTTTTGCATTATTTATATTTTAATTTATTTTCATTTATTCTAAAATATACTTTAATGATAAGCGATATCGGCACAGTGACGGCCCATTCCGCCACAGTTTATCGCCGGTGAAGCGGAACTTTTCCATTCATAAATCTGAAGATAGGTTTCTCTTTATTCTGGGGTTAAGGACAACAACTTAATACTGAACTGTTAATCAATTCAATTGATATCACACCTCAAAATGTCTAATTGGTCGACTATCCCAAAGGAATTCTACACAAACTTAGGCTCGTCTGGTTTAAAGATCTCTAGAATCATTGTTGGATGCATGTCCTTTGGTAATAAAACCTGGGGAGATTGGATTCTAGATGATAAGAAGGAAGTGTTCAAAGTTTTAAAGAAAGCTTATGATGAAGGTATTAGAACCTATGATACTGCAGACACTTACTCGAATGGTGCTTCTGAAAAGCTGTTGGGTGAATTCTTGAAAGAGTATAAGATCAAAAGAGACAAAGTTGTCATTTTGTCTAAGGTTTTCTATATTTGTGATCCAGACACTCCAGGCTTTGACCAAAAGGCTAGATTGACCATGCCTGCTTTTGAATATATAAATTCTCAAGGATTGTCTAGAAAACATATTTTTGATGCTGTGAAAGCTTCCAATGAGAGATTAGGCACTTATATAGATGTTTTACAAATTCATAGATTTGATAAAGGCACTCCAATTGAAGAAACCATGGAAGCTTTACACGATGTCGTTAAAGCTGGCTACGCCAGATATATTGGGGCCTCTTCTATGAAGGCTTATCAATTTGCTATGCTACAAGGTATTGCTGAAAAACGTGGTTGGACCAAATTTATCAGCATGCAAAATTATTACAACCTGATCCACAGGGAAGAAGAAAGAGAAATGATCGAATATTGTAATCTGACTAATGTTGGCTTAATTCCTTGGTCTCCTAATGCTAGAGGTATTTTAACTAGACCTTTGGATCAACATTTAGGTACAACTAATAGAATCAATTCTGATGGTAAAATTAAATGGTTAATTTTGGATGGTTTATCTGATGCTGATAAAGAGATCTTGCAAAGAATTGAGGTAATTGCTAAAAAGCATAATGTTGCAATGGCGACAGTCAGTACTGCTTGGGTTTTAAGTAAAGGTTGTTCACCAATTGTTGGTTTTAGTAAACCTGAAAGGGTTGATGATGCAATTGCTGCTTTGAAGTTGAAATTAAGTGACGAGGATGTCAAATACCTTGAAGAACCTTACAAGCCTAAGGAAAATGCTTGGTAGTTTAGATAATTAGAAATAGACTAGTATAGAATGCTTTTTCTTTTTAAAAGTAGTATTAGAATTACATTAAATATACAAAACATTTCTATAAAATTATTGCTTTACGTATTGAATAGAGTCGGCATCTGTCATATCATATTCAAGTGCCATTTTTTGTAGTCGAAGATCAATATGATGAAGATAATGATGCGAGAAATATGTTGGTTCTTGATTTGGAAAAGTAAACGGAGACTCATCTTCAAACCAAAAACTAACTGGGTCATTTGCATAGTCTTGATTATGGGTTAATCTTAAAAATCTATCCCATTCCTCAAAAGTGTACTTATGTTTCCCATCAACCTCTGAAAGAAGCATTGACTTTTCTAATTCAATAATGAGAACTTGTATTTCACTTAACTTTGACAATACAAAATCATTTTTCTTCTGAAATTTGGTATTCAGTGTAGTATATTCTTTTGGATTCGGTGGTTTAGAAGGATGAAATCTTTCTAAAGTTTCTTGAAACTCAGAAGAATCAAAATCTTTATCGACTTCTTGAAAAACCTTTTTAATGAAATCTGAACGCCTTTTAACTAGCTCTTTGGCAACATCATCAATTTCTTCACCTTCTCTATAATACCCAGCCAAGTTGGTCTTAACTTTTAACGAGCCAGCAAGGCCACTGGAAAGAAAACTCAAGTCATCAATCTTATCCGTGTTAATGATGGCACGAGCAATATTATCAAGTGGATCTGCTGTAATATTTAATAATCTATTGTACTTTCCTCCTTGACTCTTCAGGCCTTCATAAAACTCATCTTTCAACCTTTTTATTCGATCATCTTTATGACTTGTGTATTTCGCATGTACATCCCCATCACCCTTTCTCAATAGATTAATTAACCAATCAAGGCTACCAAACAAATTGAAATTTTCAGATGTTTTAAGAATCCAATCAATGATGCCAATTTGGTTTGAATTGTTTAAAAGGTAAAGCACAACATCCACAAGCGATGAAATCAACATGGACATGACAGGTATAGCACCAAGAGCCCAAACACAAAAGAACGCCTTACCCCCAGGAGACTCTGCCTCTGATCTACCATCACCTAACGTAATCAAACATTCAAAGCAGAAATATACACTAAACCCATAACTCCAATTTTCAAGTAAGCAAAAGGCTAAGGCGCCACCAAGAAGAGTACAAGCAAACACAAATTGGATGCATACTAATAAAGAAAGTTTCTGTATAATTAAGGCCCTATGCGAGACATGTCTCATATCTTCAAATGACTCCTTAGAAGTAATTCCCCTACCATCAGACTCAGAAAATTCTTGTACTCTCAATCTATTGATTTTATTCCAGTAAATAGTAGACTGAGAAAATCCAATAACCATTTCACTAACTGTATAAGCAACCATACCAAATGCAACCAAGGAAATGATAATCCAGCATAAAGACAAAACCCGACTTCCATGATTAGTCGGAACATATTGTTGAGCACCAATTGTAATGATACCATTAACACAATAATACATAGCCTGGCCAAAATTCAGCCTGAACGCTCTAGATGTAGAGGTTGCACCAACAAGCAGCCAAAACGCCACAAATATGCTTTGGACCATTAATGATTTTTGAACGTTATCAATATTGAAAACAGGTTTATATTTTTTCAGGTGAAATCCAAAATCGTTCAATAACAACAAGACAAAATTAGTGAAATGGGTAACAACAGCAAAGCAAGCAAACCAAAATCCATATGATAATCTATAGTCTGTATAATATTCATTATTCATATAATTTATATGAAATCCAACAATTGCTCCAGTCATAATGAAAGAAGCTAACCCCCAACCACTGATTGAAATAACCTGACTGAAGGTGTATCGTATCTGCTTTCTAAAATTCAATAATAATGAAATATTAGACACTGCTGCTAAAAATATAGAAACCCCATTAATAATATACAACCAATCATCATCTTTCACAGACTTCCCAGTTTTAATTTCTTGTTTCCAAGTACATACAATAGATGAAATCGAAAACATGATAGATAATGGACCAACACAAGCTGCAAATAATGGGAAATAAGAGTCGCAGATAAACCAAATCAAAAAATCGGAATCACCTGGCTTCACATTCAAGCTTCGAATTCCCCAGTTGGATGTGTTTAAGACAGCATCTAAGAAAATTTGCATATCTTTTTGACTTTCTGTAACCGATATGTTAGGTAAGTATGGATGCTGTTGTTGCTGTTGTAACTGTTGTTCTTGAAGTGTATCTGATGGTGTTCTGGTAAAATTAAAACTTGTGGACACATTATTAGGATCACAAATTGGTTCTTGATGCTCTTCATTCAGGGGCACCCTGCTACCAGACCTGACTGGTTCTTGTATAGATGATTGAGGGGATATTTGCTGTTGCTTCCGTCCTTCAACCATTGGTATTCTGAGGCTCGAGTGAGTATTGCCAGAGGTGATCGTGCAATTGGAACTACTCAACTGCTACTATATGGTACATCCGGCATCCATTGCAAATAATGGAAAGGATTAGGGAAATCAAAAACCGAACAGATTTGCAGAAAATCGGGTAGTTTGTGCGAACCCCAGATTTTCAGCAGCCAAAAACCCAGACTTGGAGGGGAAGGAGAATATCGCAAAGTAGACTTTCCTCTTGCCTGGTTTGGGTTGAACATAGCTAACTAAACACCTTCCAAACTATGACAGGCTTCTTTTTAATGAGGGGAGTTTAATTAATAAGTATATCTCCACATCAATGGTCAAACCGCTGATAAGAATATTCAAAGATAAAATTACAGGTCTTCCACTAGAGGTTTCTCTTATGGCTTGGAAGAGGGCACTACCAGAAGCTTTTACGTTCAAAGATGTTATTGATTCAATCGGTAAAGACAAATTATTGGATTATGATGTTTCTTTAATATTTATGGACGTATCTTCTAATGTGCTGCAGATAGTTTTAAAGATTCGGTTCCCATTAGAAATCCTAGATTCTGCAAATTGGTTTGTTTCTTGAAAACTAAGAAATCACAATCTACCACTTTGTTGATAGTTGGCCCTCCAAGTGAGTATTTCTTTTCAAGATTAGTTAATACCATTGATCACTACAGTAGATTATCGGAATCTGGAAGGATTAATGTTATCCTTACTTTTTTGCCGTTCATCAATCATTTTACAGAACCTAAGAGTTCTAAACCTTACTTATTTGATGATGGATCCTCCCACCGCACAGCTAGCTATCCCTACCTTCCCTAATCTTTATAGATTGGAGGTCTTCTACTTTATGAGCTTGGAACAACAATACAGTCACTTTTTAGCTCGAGGTTTTGAGCCAAACAAAACTGAGGAGCTGATTATCACACCATAGGACGCTGATTGGTTCTTCTGCTACACTGTACTAACTGTTTCTAAACTCAAAAAACTTGAAACAATTTCAGTATGCTTGGTGCCCACTGTAAATCTCATAAAACCCCCTAGAATGGTACTCTGAAACACAAAGCACTTTAAGTATGATCAAATCAATGAGGTTTGCATTTGAAAGTGTCATTTTTGGGGAATTTTAACTCATTAATAAAAGCTATTTCTTCAGTTCTTCTCTGCAACGCCATTTTTAGGACAATTTGATGACCAAGACTCTATTGTATGTAAATTTGAAAAAGACCTATCCCTTACGGAAGAGTCTTTCACTTCAGGATATTTTTAAAGGTGAAGGATTTCGTCCCATTATATTTCTAATGAATCAGCATGAGCTTCTAGACTCTCTTGAAGCGTTAACGTTTACACATTGCCCTAGTTATCTCGAAGTTGGTTTTTCTAAATATTTAAAAGGTCCACATCTCAAAAGTAGTTCGACAGATGCTATTATCATATTTGGATTATCTCCATTAGATCATTTGAGTCACCTTATGGTGAGTTTTGCAATTACTAGAAATCGTAAGATACACAAGAATTGCCCTGTTGTTTGCACAACGTTACATTAATGTGTCGTATCTATAGAAGTACCAAAAAAATAATTAACATTACTAAATAAGTTCCGATTCAAGAGACTATACCAGGTGGCTATTTAATTGATTCAAAGGATTTCTAGATTTTGACGTATTGTTTAAAAACTAACTTCAGAGAGATGATTTCATCTTGCATTTCACATTTTAATTCTGAGGATAAAATTATGCGTTTCCTTTGTGAGTTTATACAGCCAAGCTATATGCAATTAGCTTTTGTTATTCCAGAAACTAAGGTGAATAAGAAAATAACATCTCTTTTTGATTTAAAGATCTTAGTTGAAGGTTATACTTTGGAAAAACTTCTGCTAAAATTTCCGTCATGAAAATTTCAGGAAAATACATATTTACATGAATGGCATTTTAAACCACACTTCACTTCAATTAATAGAGGTGGAAGTGTTGAATGTCCAGCTAATGTTATATTTTATAATTCTGTGGAAAGTGATATTTTGACTCGAGTTGCTCGTGAAACATATGGTTGAGTCTATAGCGTTTATAACTGAGACCAGTTTCAAAAATTAAACGTATAATAAGGGTAAATGATTCGGTATGGACAGATAAAAAATTAAGTGGAAGGTTAGATGACACTACATCTACTTTAATGTTAATAATTAGAAATATATATAACCTATATAAAAATGAATACCCCAAAAAAGTGAAAGTAAGAAATGACGAACTAAAAGTTTAAAAACTTGAAACTGAAAAAGCAAAAAGCCGAGTAATACATAATAATAATAATAATAAACAAAAATAATGAAACAAATGAAATTAAAATAAGAAAATAAAATAAAAATGCGATAATTTATGGTAGTGTAGCGTATATGAGAAACAATACTAATTTAAAACAAAGACTCAGGCAAAGGTGGAAGCGGATTCTAGGTTGTTACCTGTAACAGATGGGTTCTTATGGCCATACTCGAGACAGTAACCTAACCAAGACCAGGATAAACATTCTGATTCAGCTGAAGTTGAAGATGCTTTAGTTCTTGTGGAACTACTACTTGTGTTGCCGGTGGACTTTCTAGTTGTAATTTTGGTAGATGCTGTTCTTGCTGTACTTGTTGTAGTAACGGTTGAGCTACTTGTATTGTCATCATCATCACCTTCCCATTTATAACATCTACCGTACCATGTTCTCTTTAAACACTTCTTTCCATCACCATCGGTCGGGGTGGGAGTAGGGGATAAGAAAGTAGTTGTCTTCTTCCAGTGATCTCTTGAATGATCAACAAAATTCCAATTAAAACAATCTAAACAAGGAGGCGATTTGGAGCATTCAGCAGTTTCATTATAAACTTTTAAAATGTTATCGATAACTGTTCTTAATCTATGGTTTAACATATTCACATGCCATCCTAAATCATTGACTGAATCATAAACACATTGTTGGCCTGAATGACACTGAGTCTCCATTGCATACCCAGCTATTGAACAAGTTGATGAAGCACCATTACAAACACCCATAAAAATTGGATCGGCTGTGTTTCCAAAATGATAAATATGTTCTAAGTCAGCGGGAAGTCCCGGAGGCATAGGTAAATGCAACCTTTTAGTAGGCAGTAGCTCACCAGGGGCTTCAAAAGTAACAGCAGGTAATCCAAATGTTCTACCTAATAATGAAGATAGAGAGCCACCTAGTGAATGACCAGTAACCCAAACTTCAGCTTTAGGGTACAAGCTAGTAACGTTTCTATAAAGATCTAGAGTTGCTTTATAATATCTATCTTGCCTTCTCATCTCCTTTTCTAAACAATTTTGATTGCAAGTATAGGAACCTTCATAACAGTCACAAACAGTAGACCAAAGTGAAGAAACTCTAGCACAACAGCAGGAAAATAATAAATTATCATTAATTTTATCATTTTCAACAGTTTCTTCACCGCTGGCAATACCAGCAGCGGAAGTACCTTTAATAGCTATAACAACAGTTGAATTATCATCACTTATAAAGACATGACCACGAAGGCCATCATTTAACCATCCGAATGAATCAGTTAGGTTGTAATCGCCACCCACATCTTCCCAATCAGCAGACTCAGGTAAATGAGCATAAGCGTCGGACGACATCAAAGCCAATGTTAAAATTGTTTCTGTATCCGTAATATTTGGAACTGATATTGTATCTCTTTGCCAATCCAAATTAACTTTATTTGCTTCATCTTGCCCAACTTCCAAAGCATAATTCAAATACGATTCAACAAAATCAGGGTCTCTATGTTTAAGTCTAAGTATTTCGGATTGTTTTGATTTCAAGCTGAATTCATGAGAGAATGGCGACTGATTCTTAAATAAATCCAAGTCTTCTATTGTGATGGCCTCATCATCATGATATGAGTACTGGCCTTCGTTGTTGGCAATGCTGTTTGCAGTGAATGTGCTTAATATGGATGCCTTGAATTGAGGAGTTATATCTAATCGCCTGTGTATGTTCTTTGTTGGAGAATTATGGTATATATGCTTGATACTGAAGGTATGACTGGAAGTTAGGACAATTGGATTCTCCGATGGTAAATCTATATCCGGAGTTATATTTTGTAGACTGTAGAAGTCCAAAGGCTTATACAAAATTGAGAGTAGACTGTCTTTGAAGAAAGCCAGAAGGAGTATCACAGCTAGAAGATATGGTAGCAAACGAAAGCTCATTTGGTCTATGATCAGGGTCAAATACAAACAGGTGTAGCAGTTAATCAAACCAGTCTAAAAGAAACATGGTTGTTGTATCAAATCATTAATGGATGTCTTTCGTGAATCGAGCTTATCAGTGGCGCGCGGCACAGTAATGTTGAGCTGTGGCGGGTGTGGCGGATTTGTAACTTACCGACTATAATTTGTCTGGTGCAGAGATGTATTATCGACTACAGCTGTTCATATTCTCGGGGAGACTCGGTTTGACTGTGTGAGACTAATTGAGCCAGCGGGTCTTAATGTCTTACCCCGAATCCCGAATCCCGAATCCCGGTAATAGGACTGGGAATCTCGTTGGTCTTATTCAGTCTGGCTGCACTCAATTTCTAGTGTATCAGCTCTTTTCTAGTGTTCCTCTAATTATTTATTCGATAATGTCTTCCGTTACAGTCTCGGGTGGATTTGATAACCATATCAGAGCAACTTCTGCTACAACCCAAAGAAAAGGCAACATTGGCGGTTTCAAACACTCAACAAGAGATTTAACTGCAACCAACACTATTGGCGATGAATTTAGGGTCCCAGATTATTCGATCAAAGATATTCTAAGTGCTATTCCAGCTGAGTGTTATAACAGAAATTTGTTGACTTCTTTCTACTACGTCTTCAGAGATATTGTTGTTTGTGGTGCTTTTATGTACATTGCCCATACGTTCATTCCCCAAGTTCCATATGTATTTGCTAGAGGTCTATTATGGTTAGTATATGCTATTACTTTATCTTTACCATACACTGGTATTTGGATTCTGGCTCATGAATGTGGCCATCAGGCTTTCTCTGATTATGGTTGGGTTAATGATTCGGTTGGCTGGGTCTTACACTCTTACCTAATGGTTCCTTACTTTTCATGGAAGTCTTCTCATGGTAAGCATCATAAAGGTACTGGCCACATGCTAAGAGACACTGTCTATGTTCCAAGAACTAAAGAGGAATTTAAACATGAACGAAATATCGAAACCATCTCATTATCCGAGATCACAGCTGATTCTCCAGTTTCAAGTTTAATGTATTTACTAGTGCAACAGTTTGGTGGTTGGTGGGCCCATTTAGCAACTAACGTCACTGGCCAAAAGTTTGAAGGTAAATCAGGTTTTGGCGTTTCTCATTTCAACCCATCTTCTGCTATTTTTGAGAAAAAAGATTATTGGTTTATTGTGTTATCTGATCTTGGAATCTTATTTCAATCCTACGTCGTCTATCAATGGATTCAATATTTTGGAGTTTTCAATTGCTTCATTAGTTGGTTCTTACCTTATGTTTTTACTAACCATTGGTTAGTTTTCATCACATATTTACAACACACTGATATCACCTTACCACATTACACTAATGACGAATGGAACTTTGCTAGAGGTGCTGCTGCCACTATTGATAGAGAATTTGGATTTGCTGGATGGTTCTTCTTCCATGATATTTGTGAAACCCATGTTTTACATCACTATGTTTCTAGAATTCCATTCTATAATGCTAGAATTGCTTCTGAGAAAATTAAAGAAGTTATGGGCGAGCATTACAGACATTCTGATGAAAGTATGTGGACCAGTTTATGGAAATCGTATAGGGCTTGCCAGTTCGTTGAAGGCAACAATGGTGTTTTAATGTTTAGAAACATTAATGGTTTAGGTGTTAAACCTACTGATTGAAATTAACGGCTGCTTTAGACTTTCAGACTGGCGTTTGAATTATTGTTGTACTTTATTTCATAGTCACTTCACTTTTTATTAAATTTTATTAGACATATAATTACTGAGATAATACATATTGCTCTTTATTTCACTATCCAATCATGCTGACAGTGGCTATAATCATGCTCCCTTTAATTAAGCCGCAGTCAGCTGGCACTGAGAAAGCCCGCGCAATTTTTAGAGCTTGGATAAAAACATTTTTAGTTCAATTTTTCTTTTTTTTTGACTCTTCAAACCCTTATCGATCTTATTCCCAATAAATAACCCGTTAAAGGAATAACTTTGAAAATGAACAACGAACAGTCGATAACGAACACAGAAAGCCAAGACATAGAAAAGCAACGGATTTACTCACAAACACCAGACGAAGTTCCACTCTTATCAATAACAGAGATCAAAAAGGGTAAGAACTACGATGCTTTTGCCCATGAAGACGCTTCCAATTTTCCAGAAGGTGGGTTAAAAGCCTGGATCACGGTGTTTGGATCCATGTTTGGTTTGATGACTGTCTTTGGTATCATGCAAACTATCAGTAGTATTCAATTGTACATTCAATCAAATCAATTGAAAGATGTCAAGATATCTTCTATTTCCTGGGTTTTCTCAATCTATATGTTCTGCAACTTATCCATGGGTATAATTTCTGGTCCGTTGTTTGATAGTTATGGTATTAAGAAAGTTATGATTCCTGGTATGATTTTAAATTGTGGTGGATTGTACGCTTGCGCTTATTCTTTTAAATTATGGCATTTTATCCTAAGTTTTGGGTTTGCTTCCGGTATCGGGTCTGGTATGATGTTGAATCCTTTAGTTGCTGTTATTTCCCATTGGTTTCTGAAAAGAAGAGGTTTGGCTTTGGGTATTGCACAAATGGGTTCATTAACTGGTGTTGTTTTTCCAATTATGTTAAGAGACCTATATCCTAGACTAGGGTATGAAAAGGCTATGGTTGTCTTAGCTTCTGTTTGTGTCGGATTATGTATCATGTCTTACACCATGGTGTCTGACAGAAATTCTCATATTGCAGATGAAAAACTTAGACAAAACTCGGCGTGGAGAAACATTATCGATATGTTGGACATTGGATATTTCAAAGATAAGACTTTTTCAATTACCACTTTTGCTTTCGTTTTCAATGAATTCTCAATATTATTGGTCATCACATATATTTCCACCTATGCATTAGTTAGAGGCATGTCTGAATCAAGCTCATACATATTATTGACGGTTTTAAACTCAGCTGCAATAGTGGGTAAACTAGTTCCTAACATATTAGGCGATTACCTAGGAAGGTTCAATGTCATGATAATGGTGTCTGCAATCATGTCTATATCCATTTTTACGGTTTGGTTACCGTACTACAATTTCACTGGATTATACATCTTTGCCATTTTATACGGGTTTGCATTTGGTGGATCGTATTCTTTAACAGCTACGATAATTGCGCAGATTTCTCATACGAGGTTGTTTGCATCTAGATTTGCAACCTGTTATTTTATTGTTGCATTTGGTAATTTGGTCTCCATGCCTGTTGGGTCACAGTTTATTAATGAACAGACTATACATAATTACAACAATATGATTGTCTTTGCTGGTTGTTCATGCCTTGTTTCTTTGGTGTTGTTGATTTGGGCTAGAGTTACTATTACTGGTTTTGTGCTATTTAAATTTGTGTAATTTTAAAGTTTTCCTTATAGATTTATAGACTTTTGTATTTGTCCGTTCATATATTATTTTTGGTAAATTAAGATATTAAAGCGTATGAGTGGGTGTTTGTAACGTCAAGATTAACGAGAACTTGGCTCGAAACATTGCATCCGTGCACCAGACACTCTCGAGGCGGCCAGACCCTCCAAAAGGAGGAGTCGGTGTTTCAGAAGATCCCTTTCAATATCAAATGAAGCAAACAACACCCCTTTATAATTCTGCAAATTTCGAAATGAAAGCAGTAGTAAAATATGCATAGTTCAGATGAGGCTCTGTGCTAGGCTGGTAGCTCTTGGTATAAGAAACTTGATAAATTGACATAAGATATACAAAGAGTGAAAGAATGATACATAGACAAAAAGATGTAAACACATAAAAGAAGAGGAAATTAACAAAAGATTATAAATAAACAGTCAAGTGCAAAAAAAGGTCGAAAAGTTAAAACCAGTAGTAAAACTTAGAAAGTGAAAGAATAATTATTGCAATAAAAGCTCTTTAAAAAATTGAAACAAAATAATATATACTTAAACACTCATTTTTATTATCTTTTAAATAACTAAGAGTAATTCAGAACAATAATAAAAAAACTAATTTGGATGGCAGGAAAAGAGGTGCAATGGGAAAGATATTGATAAGATTAAATTATGAAACTAAACGGCATCAGAGTAGGTGGCTTCAAGTGGTTTGTCAATTAAAGCAGCGTGAGACACACACAAGATAGCACTCAAACCAACAACCCATAATAAAGTAGACACAGGAGAGGAGATTAATAAAACCGGCAAGTTTATTAAGATAATGATAGTTAAAATGACGTTTTTGTTCAATCTAATTGGGCCAAAGGCCAACTCTTCCAAATTATTACCGAATAATCTCTTAATACCGTAAAAGCAAGCACCATCAAATAGAATCAAAACTAATAATGGAAAATTTGTTATGATAAAATACAATGAGATTAAAAGGATTATCAATATATAGTTGTTTTGGAAATAACCTAAGTTGAAACTAATTCGTTGTTGTAAATCGAAAACATTGTTTGGTTTAGAAAATCTTGAAATATCGAAGAAATCATTAGGTTTTCTCAATGAGTTGTATCTTGATGTAAAGGTGGATTGTGTATCGGTCTACATGAATCAATGTAGTTAGTATTTGTGAAACTCTTGATGTTTATCTGGAAAGAGAAAACTTGATCTTTTGATCTTCAGATCAAGACTGGATCAGCACGTACCCTAAGTTTGTCAAAGTCGAAGTTTGAAGTAAATGAACTGAACTGGGTAGGAACAAAACTCATCTTGTGCTATGTATTTGCTCCTGATACTTTCTGGCCTATTGGTTGTTGTCCAACCCTGAACTGATACACGTTAGAAAAGCTCTTTTCGATTCGATGCTGTCATTTTTGCGCCCGGCGTGCGCGGCTCATTTTGTTTTTGTTTCGTTAGAATTTGAAATACTGCTATACACAGAAAAACTACAAAAAGATTAACCTAGGTTTGCCCCAGTATTACCAGACCCTCTAGGGTTGACTTCGGTAAATAAGTCCCACTCACGCTTCTTGTAAGTTTCTTTATCGGCTTGCTCTTCGTTATCCTCATCTATTTCTGGTTCTGGAACTTGAGGTTTAACCATACCACCATTTTTCAATTCTTGGTCAACCAATTCCTCCACTGTCATTGTAGGCAAGTATTGACCAGTGCCTTGTACCTTATTCTGTAACTGCTGTCTTGATGAAACTATCGTGAAAGGTTTCAGCACTTTACCTTCTTTGGAAACCAAAGCGTTTTTATTGTCTTTGTTATTTGGATTGAATTCTAATTTTGTGGTAAACGTATCCGTGAAAACATTCATTTTTTCCTTTTCCCTATCATCTGAAGATTCTGGCTGATGCGGTAATGGTATAATTGGGCGAGCTGGCATACTTTTTAGCATCTGAATTTCCATTAGATTTGATTCTAAGGATTGGATACTTTTCAAAAGTTGTAGTTTCAATTGATCTAAATATATTTGTCTTACAATCTCATCATCTAATCCATTTAAATCATCGTTTTCATCTCTTTTCAATTGCTTCAAATTTGCTGTTAATTGCTTCTCCATTTTATAATTTTCAATTTTAAATTCACGTCTATTAACAGCATTTTTAGAACCAGAGCCGGATTCAAACGAATCTAATGACATCTCATCATTTAAATTCTCAATTAGTTTGCTTTGTTTGCTATTTAATAGTTCGAAATCATCACAATTGTTCAAAAATTTAATATAGCTTAAATTTGATATTTTTAAATTCTTTGCTCTTTCAGTTATTTCACCTCCACTTTCAAATAATTTGGCAATTATATAATCTATAGACAAATATTGCAAGTAGTTGGTCTGGATTTCATCTATTGTCTCATTAGAACTATATAAATTCAATTGTGTGATTAGCTTTTGAATCGATAATGCATTTTGATAAACTGATTTGAATTTCGTTGAGTATTCTTCAGAATCTTTACGGATAGGCAAAGAGTTCAGGCTCTCAATATCCTTTTGAAGATTGATGTATTTAACACTTAATGGCTGCTCTGTATTAAGCGACATCGTCGAATCAATTTTGAATAAAACTAAAGGGCAACTTATGTTAATATAAATAACGGTTTTTTATGAAGATGATTTTGACGTCTTTGCGATTTGATGGCGCTTTATTTCCTGTCGGCATGCTGGATTGTCCATTCTACATTCACATCCACACACCAAGAGTCACCTGACAATAAAACACCACATGTCGACTGGAGCGCGTCTGTTCTTCGAAGCGAATCAGTTGAACGCGTTTTAACTTGTTTTCTACTCCTAAACACTCCTGCCAAATAGCATTATCAAAACATCCATAAACGTCATATCTACATCAAAATGTTCAGAAAAGTTAAGAGAAAGACCGATGGTCGTAGAAATTTTGATTATGACACTTCTTTCGACCATTCACACAAGTTCTATGATGACCTTTCAAAGTATCCAACACGTCTATCATTTTATAAATTGCCACCAACTGAAGAAATCACCTTAGAAGAATTCGAAACTTGGGCTATTGATAGATTAAAGATCTTATTAGAAATAGAAAATTGTGCTGCTAGATCGATGGGTTATAAAGAAATGGAGAGCGTGATGGAAAAGCAATTAATTAAATATTTACCATTAAACGTTCCACCAAAAGAATCAACCTCATTGTACCAAGAACGTAAGAAAGATCATTTTTCTCATTTTATTTTAAGACTAGCCTTTTGTAGAAGTGAAGAATTAAGAGTGAGATTTGTTAAAGCTGAGACTTCTTTGTTCAAATTAAGATATAATATGTTAAGTTTTTCTGAACAGCGTGAATTTGTTAATTCTATAGATTTACCATGGATTCAAGCTACAGATTCCGAAAAAGCTGAATTTGAAAATCAATTGTATAATTGTTCATATGTTGCTGTTAAGTATTTGTTGAAGACTGGATCCGCTCAAGGCGTTAAAATTACAGATGATCAAGTTAGAAATTTTGTGAAAACCCAAGTTTTCTATAAATTACCCTTTGAATACATTCCTGAGTTAGTGTCTACTCGTGGTGCATTCTTGCATGGTGGTTATGTATATGTTGGCCAGTTCCAGCAATTAAGTTTGATAATTAATGAATTCTCCAAATTTTTGAAAAAACAATTAGATATAACCGTAAGTGGATTACTTGGTATCGATGAAGATGACAGATTAGTTCCAGTTTTAAACAATTTATCAAAAGGTTACATCTCAAATGAATATCACGACGGTTCTGAAAATGGAAATGGAGAGAATAATGAAATCAATGCCGAAAATGTTTACTCTTTCAAACGGTATATGCCATTATGTATGCAACGATTATTAGATGCTTTAAAGGTCGATCATCATTTAAAATATCAGGGAAGACAACAACTTTCTTTGTTTTTGAAAGGAATTGGACTATCAGCTGAGGAAGGCTTGAAATTCTGGAAAAACCAATTCACTGAAGGTGGCTCAATGTCGGCTGAAAGATTTAACAAAGATTATAGATATACTTTTAGACACAATTATGGTTTAGAAGGTGGGAGAATCAATTATAAACCCTTTGATTGCAAGACTATTCTAGCTAAACCCAAGCCTTCTAAGGGTGAATATCATGGTTGCGTATATCGTGATTTACATAGAGATGAATTAAGAGAGATGCTTACAAAGTTGGGCTTGGGAAATGAAGGCCACCAGATAGATGATGTCTTAGATTTAAGTGAACGTGGCGAATATCAAGTTGCTTGTACGAAAGTGTTTGAAATGATTTTTAAAGATGATATTGACTATGCCATGAAAGTGAAGGGAGGCTCTCTCGACAGCAGTACTATTGTTCATCCAAATCAATATTTTGATAGAGCCATGTATTTGAAAAAACTCCGTGAACAAGCTGTTGATAATGATGATAAGAAAGATACTTCTGTGTAGCTTTTTTTTTCTTGGTTTTGTTTGATGTTGATTTAATTTTATTTTTACAAGTTTTCTTAATATAATTGTAGAGATTTGTCTGCCATCTCATCGACGTGTAAATAACAAACTAACCGGTCTATCGAAATTCTGATATCTGGCATCCCATTCTTCGATCAGACGAATCGAGTAACTCAACAAGACTATTATAGATAACGACATAATATGAAGCAATTTCAATTCATAGTATATACTCTGTTACTTATACAAAGTGTTTCTTCCGCTTTTCCAAAGCACGTCTTGAAGCAACAACAACGAGAACATGCACAATCCAACGGCGGCGTCATCAGAATTACAAAAGATGAAATACCCCAATATTTCAACGACGACAAGGACTACTACTTAATAATAAAACTCAGTCCAGGAAGCATCAATAAATCTGCTGTGACAATTTCAAACAACCATAAATTCAACCAAGCTTATCATAGAATAGCTAATCATGTATTAACAACATATCCAAATTCACAGTCTATCTTTTTCTTAGAATATGAAGATAATGAAGATTATTTATCAAATCTTAACTTATCACAGGCTCCTCAGATGTGGATTTATCCACCATCTGATAAAATCTACTATACGGCTTCAACTTCTGGTCAACCACCACCAAATGATGGCAGATTGCCTAGACCTTTAGAGATGGGGTTTACTAGTGAACATTATCAATTTGTTCTGCCAGTTTCTGACGATTCAGGGTTGATTGTGTTTGATGAACAGGAATTGCTGCTTAGATTGGCCAAATTAGTCAGTTCATCTTGTGACATTGATATCATAATTAATGATTTCACTCAAATTGAACCAATTAAAGTGATTACCTATTGCGCTTTGTTTTACTTCTTAATTAAATCAATTAAATTATATGGTGCATCTAAATGGCTATATTGTGTTGTTTGTGTTATTTTATGCCTTGTTAATATATCGGGATTAAATTATTGCTTACAACGAGGCGTTCCATTGATTACTCAAAATAAACAAGGTGATGGTGTCTTGTGGGCATATAATGGTACCCGAGTGCAACTTGGCGTTGAGGTTTTTGAGAGCATTGGAGCTCAATTAATTATTGCAACATTGTTTGGACTGTTGATCGAAGTTAGTATGATGAACAATAGTCAGAAGAAAGATGACAAGAAGAAAGATAATATGTGGTGGCTTTTAGCGCTAGGTTTATCAATGCTTTTGTTTTTAAGTTACAGTGGTTTTTTAAACCTTTACGCAGGCTATAAAGATACAGGATATCCTTATAATCCGATTGAAATTATATAGATCTTAAAACCTTAATATACATTAAATCATATTTTAAAAACTAAATGAAAACAAAACGCAATTATGATAAATTTATAAATAAATGTAAAAAAGAAACAAAATGTATTAGAAATAATATGTAGGTATCCTACGAACGAGCTTCTTCATCTTTTTCACTTTTGTTAATGTAATAGAACGACAAACAAATTAAGAAAGCACCAAAGATGTAAGCTAAAGAGTTAACTTGTCTCTTAATCACAAACTCTAAAACCATGGCCACTGGAATAGTCAACGACAACCCAACAGTAACAGTTAATGGGGTAGTTAGTAACGTTGATCTAGCCCATAAGTAGTCGGCCAAGAATGACATCATACAATTAATAAAGATGACAAGATAAATTTGCTTGGTTCCAGGCATCTCAAATTTCTCCAAATTGGTATAATTTAAAATCAAAATCAAAGGCCATAATAAAACAGTATTGAAAACACCAACAAAGCCAAAAAATAATCTCATGTCTATTCTAGAATCATCTTTCACTCTTAGTTTCAACAAAATCGAATATATACCATAGCATAAAGCACCCAACAATGCAAGTAAATTACCTAGCCAAATCGCACCACTTGTCGTACTTGAACTAGTTGGATCATCATTATTAGTAACCAACAACACACCGACAAACGACAAACCTATGGATATCAGCTTGATATAATTAATCCTCTCAACTTTGAAAATATACCCAACAAGTATGGTAAATAGTGAGGACGAAGACGATAATATAGTTTGGGAAGAAACAGAAGTGAATATTAAAGATGCGTTATTTAGGAAATTAGACAAGAACCACAACAGACAAAACCAAAATGCCAATTGCATCGTCTCATTAACCGATAATTTAGGCATTTTTGTTGATTCTTCAGTTATTAAATCATCATGCTCATAACTTGAAACTGGAATGTCTTCTTCAATTTCACCACCAGATGATGCTAATTTTTGTTGCTCCTTCCTTTGGTCTAAGTAATACGGTATCAAATACAAGACAAATGAAGCAGTGTTTATCCATGTAATGAAAAACGGTTTTAAATATGAACTGGAATCATTCACAAATATGGCATTAAGCAAAAAAGACGACAGAACCCAAAGGATAACTACGCATGCAAGAAAAAACAATCCGAGAGACCAATCTCTCACTGATTTGGTTGAATGTGGTCTTTCCATTATGTATCTAGTGTATAAAAGTTGCGTATGCCGAATGATACCATTAACAAACAAGGAAGATACTTGAGTTTACAGCGCTTCATCAGAGTCACCTAATGATTTTGATAAGAAAAAGTGGTACCGCCACAGTTCCGCTGTAGCACGTCGATCTGCCGTGTATCCGACGCGTCGAATATCCAATGACAGTCGGTCGACTTGTCTGCACAGCCTTCCAAATTTCATGAAAAATCTTCGAATTCGTCAAACGGAACCGAGAGAACGATATCGATTTGAGTAATTTGTAGGAAACTCCTATAACAAAAAAAGTACGGGTGATCATTCATATTAAATAATAGAAAACATGTCCTGGTTATTTGGGGCACCACCTAAGAAGCAACAGGATCAAACTTCAAGTCCTGAAAAAGATCTTACTTTAGATCAAACTCCTGCACAAACACAACAGCCATCATCCAATAGTACAATAGACATTCAATCAATCTTAAACTCACAATACTTAGACCCATCCAAATTACATCCGTTAGCTGGTCTTGATAAAGATATTGAGTATTTAGATTTGGATGAAGAAAAACTAAATACTGTGGAAGGTACATCAAATGGTCTATTACCTTCTAGAGGTTGGTCTGATGATTTATGTTATGGTGCCGGTACAGTTTATGTTATGGGTTTAGGTGTTGGTGGTTTAAAAGGTATCAATGAAGGTTTAAGACAAATATCTACGAATACTAAATTGCAAGGAATGCCTTTTAAATTAAAATTAAATACCATTTTAAATCAAGTTACCAAACATGGTCCTCACTTAGGTAATTCCGCTGGTGTTTTGGCCATTTATTATAATATAATTGATTCAAGTTTGGATGCATACAGAGGTGTCCATGATGACTACAATTCTTTGGCTTCTGGTTTTATTTCCGGTTTACTATTCAAGAGTACTAAGGGCTTAAAAGCAATGGGTTATTCTTCTGCTTTAATGACTTTGGGTGCCGCTGCTTGGTGTGGTTTTAAAGGATATATCATTGACACTGATGATAAAGATGCTAGATTTAAATGATTATGACTTTCCCTCCATTTCTTTTTGTTTATTAATTAATCTTCCTATAATTTTCCTGTTTTTCTATTGATTTTTCTTTGTCTCATGCCTTCGTCTTCTCATTTTTTTATCCTTCTCTTTGTACATATTTTCGAATCTTATAATATAGTTTCTTGAAACCAATAAGTTGAATCTATCAAAATCCCTTGAAAAAATATGTTTGGTTCTGGGTGCGTGTTCCTTGTTGAAAATATATTAGAAAGCCACCGTATCTTGGAAGTTGTCTCTCTGATTGGGAATATTATATATCACAAGACTGGTGACTATATTACAGCTGGCCCGTATACACTTCCAATTGATTTATAAAGTCATATACATATTCGTAACTTATATAAATAATTTAAATTTCCGATAAAATAAATAATAGCAAAGCATAAATAATAAATACTACCATTTGCAGAAACAACAAATTCGTTAATTATAACCATTACTAAACTTAACATTACCCCAACTAGCAACAATCAGAAGATAATGCTTATTAATCAAATCCAATTCTTCCATCTCATCCAAAAACTCTAGCCTACTGATATCTTCAACCACTTCTGTCTTCATCCAATTATGGTAAATGTCTTTTAAATCTCTAACCCAAACCATACCATTATTATCATGGAATCCAAGTTCATCGATAAACCTAGTGATCTGCTTTTCAACAGTACCATATACCATCAAGCATGGCATTTTGATTCCTCTGTTGCTCAAATTTTGGGACATCACAATACCGTATTGTTCATTCAGAGAGCCACCAATTGGATCGTATATTAAAAATACACCGTTCGTGAATCTCTGCTTTAAAAACTTCAATAAGCTATTGGATGAGTATTGGGTTAAGTAACATAGACAACATTCTGATAAGAACAAAGTAGGCTTGTTAAAATCTATTTTATTAGATGTGAGTAACTTCTCCAATGCTGGTATATCACGAAGGTCAGCTGGTAGTAACATATAGTTTGGTGTTATCAAATTAGGTGATGCTGACTTCCATTCATGGTAATTTTCTGGAACATTTTCTGATGTTACTGCTTTGATTACATTTAGTAAATTGGAAGACCCTAATATACTGAATTTTTTCAATCTGCATGATTCTTCAAAATCAATTTCTATAATTTTTAATTTGTTAGCGTACTTGGAATCATTGGACAATAGATTGAAACATCGGGTATCATTACCTGCCCCTAAATTGATTATTTGAACTTGTTCATTGTCTTTTAGATTTGTTTGTAAGAAATCATCAATGACCATGTTGATTGAAGCAGTACGTAACCAAGTACCTCTATTAATAACGGGACTCTTATAATTGTTTCCAACTGGCATACCACCGACACCAACACCACCACCAAACCCTCCAACAGGACCGCCAAATGGTGAACTACTGACAAATGGCAATCTAGTCCCAGAACCATTTCTGGGAAGACCACCACCAGTAGTTGCAGAGCGTTGTTTCAATCCATTATCATCAAACAAACTAAAGAATTGTTTATTTAGCTCTCTTTGTAATTTCAATTTCATGCCCATTGATAAATCATCATTTGTTTCAATGATTACTTTTTTCTGTAATTTTAAGAATTGTGTGATTAAGGGAATCAAATACGGATCTTGGGGTGGATATCGTAACATGTGTGTGGATAGTCTTGATGCTAGTGCATCTTGATCTGTTTTTCTTACGATATTTGTTTCATGTGACAAGTTATGACTAGTCATTGTTGCAGTGGAGACTGATTGATATAAAATGACTCGTGCTGATGTAGTTTGATATTTGGAAAACGTAGAGGCGGTTGTGTTAATTTCGATTTGAAAAGTGTTGAAGCCGGTTATTCAGAGATTCTGCCACCTTTATGCGCGTGTCACTATTACTACATGTTAGCCACCAACCAAGTTAAAAACTCTTGTTTCTACAAGAATTATAGATCCATGCATACTATTTATACCATATTTAATATTTAATATTGCTTAGTTGTTTTCCAATAAATTTTTGACCAGTGTTAAGTATCATCACGCTCGTCTAAGAGTTCAGAAACTGTATTGGAAACAGCAACTTAAATAACTGAGAACTAAAAGCTACATAGAAAAGTAAGCAGTTATTAAGTTAAAGTACCATGGAAGATCTAAGAATGGTGAGAGGATCGACCAAACATATTTGAAATTGCCATTGCGTCTATGTTATTGAAGGTGTACAATGCGATAAGCTTTATCAGACAGAGAAACTGAAAATATTCACCAGTTATTTTGTGGTAACTTCGCATATGAGACGATCAAAAGCAATTTCGATGACATTACGAATAGAATATCATCATTGATAAAACCGCTAACAATCTGGGGTCCATTGACGAATTGTCATGTATGGAAAGAAAAATCGGCTTCAGCAAAACGAATAACCCTTTAACAAGTATTAGTAAGGTTCAGGTTTATAGTAGACAGTGGCAGTAGCAGAAGTACTTTGATAGACAAAATATCAATATTATAAGCATTAAATCATTACCAGACCACAACAATTATATTGAAGAATTTAAGACTGAATTGAACAAGAGAAGGAAGAAGTGGTATAAGTATTAAATAATTGCTAGTCCAATTGAAGAGAGATAGTTTTTCCATCGTTATCCCAAGAGGCTAAGAAGAAATTGATATTAGATGGCTACAGAAACTACCTGAATTATTGTTGATAAGAAATCAAGCTTAACCATTTCAACTTTCAGATAAACTGAGTGTTAATTTTGTAAAAATTGAAGAAAAGTAGCTGATGTAGTAACCAAGAGAGTTGTTCTCATATCCTCTCTCGCCTCAGACCAAAGAGGGATCGTCGAGGCAGATAGACTCTCTCAAGAGGCGCAGCTGTCGCACCAGCCCCACGTGACTTGATCTAAGTGGCGCGTTCCGCCTGATGATGACGCGCCCCCAAAGACCATCCTTCATATTGTACAGAAACACCTGATAAAGACAACTTTGCCTGTGTTCAAGGCAGGCTGCTACTTCTTTTGGTTGCTGGCCGTTTTCGAACTGGTTCCTACCAAATCAATAAGTCGCAACAAGTATTACTCCATTGCTCGTTCACCTATCCTCATTTGTGCCTCTTTTACCCTGCCCGACCCGTCTGTTTCAAGTCCCATCTGAGGTGCATCAAGCCAAATCTAAAAGAAAACATCCCAAAAAAACATCCTGAAAAGAACATAAAAAAACAACTACCACCACTTTTACCCTTACCGCTTATACAGCCTGCTATTATTCAACTTATCTTTCCTCTCACTATGTTCATAAATCTACTCACACTCATTAAAAGAGACAATGACGACTGTGATAAAGACAGCAACTCACAATACTGCCAAACCGGCTCAAGCACGTCAACACTGACTATCTGCCTAGCCGTTATCATCCCCGTGGTCGTTGTCGGTGTCGGCCTGGGTGTTATTTCATACATTGCTTATAAAAGAAACAAAAAAGAAGCACTGGAAGACGATAATGATCCTGATTTCATGGGTGAAACGTATATACCTGATGACCCTCACAAAGACTACTATTTAGGTCCTGGAGATAGTTTTGGTGATGCTAGTAAAAACCCATTTGAGACTCGTTCGGCTCTGGGTGGTGGACATTCTCCAAATCCCAAAGTTTAGAGTGGCTCTGGTGAGCAATTGTGATGTTCTAGTTATTTAAGTTAACTGAAAGTCCAAGTATTTTTCTTAAAGAGTGTTTCAAACTTTGTGTGTATTGTACGTACTATGATTTCTTTTAATGATTGTTCCAGTTTTTTAATTATAATATCTTCGTTTAGGTATGCTGTATAAAAATACAAAAAAAAAATTAATATATCAGAAACATACACTGGTAATCGTAATAATCGTAATAATCGTAAACATTATAAACAAAGGAAAAGCTTAATTCAAACGAAACATCCAAGAAGACAACTCGCTCTCTTTATTATTATTATAGTCTATCTCAAGTTCCATAGCCAATAAATTTTCATACTTAGATATCAACTTTGATGTAATATCAAGAAACATTGAGTTAATCTCAGATATCGCCTTGTTTTCTTTATATATCACCGAAACTTTCATGTATTGACAAATAAAGAACACCAAATATGGATGAGATTGATAAAACTTAATTTGTTCAGGACGAATCATATCTTTAATCGATGACAGTAGTTCAATTATATCACCCTTCAACTTATCAGTATTAGCTGATTCTGAGCATGCATATAGTTCAACTATCATCTGTGAGAGAATTGCCTTGACACTAACTAATAACAACCCCACTGCTGTGAAATACTCAAATGTGCCAGTTTGACCAACCAAATCCGATTCCATCATCTTTGCAAAGTGTTCTAATTCATCAACAAACACTCGATACTCCTTCATAACAAGTTCTTTCATTTTTAACGCATTATTGGATTTCTTCAAATATTTCAATTTCCTACACCACAATAACACATCTTCCGTTTTGGAAAGCAACAGGAACTGATACTCATCTATACTCAACTCGCCATCAATACCCTCCTCTCTTCCACCTTCAAACACAGCTTTGACAACATCACCGAACTTCAATCTAGAATTAGGCAAGTCGACATAATGCTCCCTTGGATGGATTTTAGATGTCAACCCCATGGCAATCGAGCAGATTTTATCGATCTTATACAACATCCAGTACACTCTTCTCTTAAGCATCTTCATATTCATTAACTCATGATTTTTAGATTCGTCAATCGTGTCATCAACTAAGTCAATCACCGTATAATTGAAAACCTGCAGGATTTCAAAACTCTCGGATAATTGCATTCTGACCAACGCCGGCTTGAATTTCAAGAAACTTAAATAGATATTCACAGTATTGGCCTGCAAGAGTTCCAGGATGACAGCTTCGCCAATGCTGGCGGTGGTTTGTGCATTGGGGTTGAGGTTGGGGTTGAGTAATGTGAACTGATACTCGAAGCATTTCTTGAGGTTGTGTCCATAGTTCTTAAAATCAAGATGAATAGTGCTCGAGACGGCCAACACACCCGACACTAGCAAAAACTGATAATTCATGGCTAGTTTCAACAAGTAGTCTTTAGTCAAGCCTAGTAAATCTAGTCCCGTATGTGAGCTTAGAAACAGATCGAGCAATTTGTTCCATATTGGTAGCGGAAGGATCTCAAACAGGTTCAAGTTCGACATGACCAACTCCTGCTGTTTCTTTGAAATGTGGTTGTGGTTGTGTTGAATGGTGGCTTTGAATGTGGTTTGCTGTTGTTCTATTATGTCGATTGGGAGTTTCCGTCTCTTCGGACCCGTTCGTAGCTTTTGTCTGTAGAGGCAGTGGGTTTGTAGTTTGGTACATTTCTCACATTTCGGAAGGTCTCTGCTGCATTTCACTTTCTTGTCCCTGCAGCTTTGGCAGGACGTAGTACTCAGCCGGCTCATTTTGGAAAGTGTGTGTGATTCCGGTACCTGTCTTAGGTGCGGTAGTAATGGTTATGTTGATGGTCATGATGATGTGATGGTTGTTGATAGTGGTTGTTGGCTGGCAGTAAATTAATTCGGAGTTGCTCGCTGGCCGATCCTGGCTGTGCTGTGGGGAATCTGAAACCCTTTGCAACTGCCAGTTTAATAAATAAGTCTGTTTTAAAAAGTATACAACACACAAAATATAGAAGAGTACATAGGAACATAGAATCATATAGAATATAAATAGAATAAATAGTCATCGGATTTAATTGGTCAAACACTATGCTAACAGACCCTTAAACACAATAGGAACATTGAACTCATCAGGAACAGTAGTGTAAATATCCTTCATCTGGGCTCTCTTCTCGTAATCAAACCCATCAACCAACCCAACATGATACCTAACTAACAAATTGCAAACATTCAACTTGATCTCGCAAATGGCCAAATTCATCCCAACACACATTCTCGTACCACTGCCGAACTGCATCATATGCTTGTTCATCATTTTCAACTGGACTGAGTCTGCAGTCAACCATCTTTCCGGGTTCCAATTGTCTGGTTTCGGGAAGATTTCAGGATTACGGTGTAAAGACCATGGTTGCATTGTGACCGTGACACCGCCTGGAATTAAACTGGCAGGTAATGTGGAAGAGCCTCTCCATTGTAACCCTGTTGACGGGGTTGTTCTGGGTTCTTGACCTGGAATGGCAGCGTAGATTCTGAATGTTTCGTTTATTATGGCATTCATATATGGTAAGTTTTCGATGCCTTCGTAATTAAATGAGGTAAAATCAGTAGTTTGTTTGAAAGCACCATTGTTGAACTGTTTTAATTCTGACTGAAGCTTTGTTTGGATTTCTGGGTTTCTGGATAGTTCGTAGTATAAGTAACTTAATGTAGTTGCAGTTGTGTTATGCCCTGCAGCGATATGATCAAAGATTTCGGATTTAGCTCTTAGTTTATCGAATAATGGAATTTTGGACCTTTTGGAGTTTTCACCCAGTAATGTAGTTATTAAAGTTTCTTTACTTGGGTCATCCAAGGCTTTTAATGAACCATTGAATTGCTCTTCTATCCAGTCACAAACATATGCAGTTGCAGTACCGACTGATTTAGGAACGACCATGTCGTACAAGGCTGGCATTTGGGTTGTCCAGAACCAAGATGATGATTGAATTAGGAAATTCTTAATGATTTTCGAGCCATGATTGAGTGGGTCATTTAGTAATGGATCATAGTAGTTCTCACCAAATGTGAACGAAGTGACCGCATCCATCGCCATCATGGACCATAGATAAAACACATTGATTTCTTTAGATTGGTTTTCATTCATCAAGGAGAGTAATTTGCTCATGACTGATCTCACTTTGGTTTGAATTGATTCCGACATGATGTTGGATTTCGAGTAGTATTTTGCTGACACTTTTCTCGATTCTCTATGGACTTTTTTATCAACTGTAGAAAACGTATTGAATGAGCCATAATTGGTGAATTGTGTGTAAAATGAAGTCTTATCCATGTTGTTGATATATATGTCCTTGAGGTAATCGACATCAGAAATATCAATTTCATTTGGCCCGATTCTAACAATTGGACCATACTTTAAATGTAAATGATGAACATATGTGTTCCGTTTCTCACCCCAGGAAATGTATAAGATCCAGTATTGGGACAAAGCACATATTTTAGGGCCTGGGATTTTGGATAATGGGTGGAAGTACAATGGATAAATCAAATAGTTGAAGATAACGTAAGATGCGATAAGAACACCAAGAGTGTTAATGATCTCTTCAGGATGATCTCTAATCACGTCTGAGATCATGGTCCTGTTTGGTTTTTGGAGTATCTGATCAATGAGAATTTAAGAAAAGAAAGAGGATTCGTAGAAGGTTATTTATGAGTCCCAGAACTCATAACTGATATGTCTTGATAACGGACGTCGGCTATTCGTTCGCCTGCTCTCTACATAAGCGGACATTTGGGCGGGAGTTTCCGCATCCGGAAGGTCCAACGCTCGGTGTGGACTGTTGAAGCTGGCAGGCTGGAGGTTCACAAATGCAGTGAGAGGTTGTGTCAGAGATTGTTAACTACCCAAACTTGTATAGACATGAGGATACTGATAGTGATTTGTAGGTTTCCATGACTTGGAAACATGTGTACATATACCTCCTTTGTGCTCAAACAAGAAGGCTGACTAATCCTTAGACTCGGCGGCGATAAAAGGATATAGAGGCCAGGCCGGCTGTAGACACTAATAGCATCGGCAATAAACGGACGTAACTGAGCCGCAGATTAAAATTGTTTTGTTGTTTGAAATTTATTTAATTTGTTGATTTAGATTTACTGGGTTACTTTTCCTCCCCGTTAACTCCAAACACAGCTATTCTTCCAATCATAACACTACCATGAACATTAGTGAGACATCTTGCCAGTACTGCCGGGCTAAGAAAGTCAAATGTGATAGAGCCCTACCAAACTGTTCGAGATGTGAAAGACATTCAGTCGAGTGCATTTATAGAGAAAAACTTAGATCGGGTCCTAAGAAGAGAAAAATTGAACTGCCATTTGCAATCCCAATGAAATCAGCCAATTCTGGTTCTTCCACCACGATGATCAACAATCCCTCGGTTAACCACTTTCAAGTAACAACACCTGCCAGTTTACTGAGTGTGCCTTCTCAACAACAAAACAAGAACATGTCTGTGTTTGATATCATCCCTTTACCTACTGCACAGCTTTTATTTCAATTTTTTACATCTATTGCAGATTTTTCAGATTATATGGGAATAACAAGAGAATATCTTTTTTCATTAGTACATAAGGACAGACATTTACTTGTTTCTGGTGCTTTAGCATTGTCATGTTATATGAATTTAAATTACAAGAAATATTTTAACAACATGTACACGTTTTTCCAATATCAAATGGCTGAAACAAACAGAAGTTCTTGTGATACTTTAGAATATTTACAGGCTAATAGGCTCTTTGCATATTTACAATTTTTGTTATTTAATCCAAAACAGTCAATGACTACTCTTATGGAATCTATTAATCATTTACAATTTTCAAATTATCAGATATTAGATTTAGTTCCAGATGAGCACAAAAATTTACCAGTTACTACCATTACAGATGGTAAGTATGTTAATGACGAGGCACAAATAATTGATATGAAGAGAAAGATCTATTGGTCCTTTTATGCATGTGATAGATATACAACATTTGGTACTGCGTTATGTGGTAGAATCAGACCTGAATATCATTCTGTTGATTTGCCTGATTCAAGATTGAATATAAATCAGATCAAAAGTATCATTTTTGGTAGTACTACTAATGAAAGTATACCTGATCAATTTGTCCGGTTTCAGTGTAAGCCTTTAACAATAATAGAGTATCACTATATTTTGTTAAGTAAATCAGAAGAAATTGCAATTTGGTTTAGAAAACTAGATTATATAAAAAGCATTAACAAAGGAGATTTGATGAGAGAGAGTATAGTTACACAATATCATACTTTCAGAAAACAATTGGATAAATTTGAATCAACTTTACAATTTACAAATGAGGAACTTGGCTCATTTATCTATTTTGCAAAAATAAAGATGTTTTTAGTTTGTCTCAGGGTAATGATCAGACAAGGTCTGATTGATGTCTTAGACCATAGAGAAACAAAAACAGAATGTATAAACCATAGGTTATCTATAATTCAGAAAGAAATCTTGAGGATTATATTATCCATTAAAGATAAGTTCAAATTAGAAGATATACCTAATTATCATTATGATGCTTTTATATTGTTTCAAGTGTATGAGTTGCTTAAAATACTAGCGTTTTATTCAAGTGAAGTTGTGTCTGATGAAAATATGGAACTAGTCTCGTTAACTAATAAATTAGTTACAATTATAACTAAATTAGCGTATGAATATGAAAATGATTTGGCTAAGAAAATCTTAGAGGATTATAATACAATATTGGAGACTAGCTTGATTCATTCTTTGTTTTATATGGATGGCATTAGTGATAAGAAAGGGAATTCCTCGCATTTTAAGGATTTTATTAATCTTGAATTGAATTCTTAAATAAGAAAATCTCATTTGAGTTTTTATAGTATGGGCTGGTTCGGGAGTTGGATTTAGTATTTTTCTTTGCTTGTGTATTTATTTGTTTATCTCTTTTTGTACATATTTGTTCTATATATATGCTCACCTAATATTAAGGTTATATTGATTTGGCTTAAGTATTGTATATTATTTCTGTTTCCATTTACCAGAAATTTTGGTATACAATTTGCTTTGCTCTAAATCAGAATCATGGGAACAGTACATACGAACAACAATCGAGATTTTGTATTAAATTACTATTTACAGTAGTGATGCGCGGCAATAACTTCAAATGTTTAGGAGGAGGTCGTGCGTCTTAGGAGAGAAAGCACTCTCTTGTCGACCTGATATTTCTGAAATCGCTTGAATTTAAGCTTCCAACATAATTTATGATTTTCTAGAGTAATAGAGTAACGATATAAAAGTTCCTTCAAGTAAAGCCTTAGTGAAATCAGAATTAACATATATCTATGGATAATAGTCAAAGGGCTTGTAAAATGAAAAAAATGGGTATTAAACATTCATCGAAATCGATAAGATATAAAAGCTTTTGAAAGACTAGAAGAAATAAGATAAAAATATATATGAGGAACTTCACATACATATTAATCTCCAAAAAGATAAATAAAGAAACAAACTGGAATTTATTTGCGGGGTAATAAAACATATGAAAAAATAATTATAAATTCACAACTCATCAAACACAAAAAAGTAAGACATCTCAGGCATGAAATCAAGCTGATATAAATTTATACAATTCCAAAACAGAAATTTGGGGTAACCAGTACGAATAAAAACAAAATACAAGGCAGGGAATCAGATGAACAAAACGGCTAAAGCGGCAAAACCACCAAAGACAGCACCAACACTCTTCAAGCTAGCAGCTGAGCCTTCATATTCAGAAACAGCAGCAGCAGTGGATGCTGAAGCAGAAGAAGCGGTAGCTTCTGCAACAGCTGGTGCAGCAGAAGATGACGCAAGCTTAGTGACTAAAGTAGTAGCAGAAGCAGCAGCGGTTTCACCAGAAACATTAGAGGCAGCAGTAGAGGTAGAGCATGGAACAGTCACAGTAACCGTAGTACCATTGATAACGGTTTCAGTAGTGGTGTAAGAAGAAGCTAAAGCTGCTGAAGCAACAGTAGTGGCAGATGAACAAGAACCATTGCAAGCAACAGTAACAGTACTAGTTGAGCCTTCAGTTGTAATAACTACAGTGGTGTATTGAGTAGATGTAACTGTGGTATCAGCCACGGTAGATGCAGCAGTAGAGGTAGAACATGGAACAGTCACAGTAACCGTAGTACCATTGATAACGGTTTCAGTAGTGGTGTAAGAAGAAGCTAAAGCTGCTGAAGCAACAGTACTGGCAGATGTACAAGAACCACTGCAGGCAACGGTAACAGTAGTAGTTGAGCCTTCAGTTGTAACAACAACAGTAGTGTAATCGGTGGAAGCAGTACTAGATTCGATACCAGAAGTTGAGCATGGAATTGTGACAGTTTCGGTAACACCGTTAACAACGGTTTCAGTAGTTGTATAAGATTTAGTTAAGTCAGAAGAGGCCACGGTAGAGGCTGAGGTACATGAGCCATCACATGACACAGTAACAGTGGTGGTTGAACCTTCAGTTGTAATAACAATAGTGGTGTAAGCAGTGGATGCAGAAGATGATGAAGATGCAGAAGAAATTGGAGTGGAAGCAGACACAGATGATGATTTAATAACAGATGACGATTTAATAACAGATGACGATGGAATGTAATATGAGGAGGAAATGGCAGAAGAGGAAATGGCAGAGGATGATGAAGAAGCAGCACAATCAGTGGATGGGTCAAATGAACCATAAGTGGAGCCATCTGGGTAAGTATCAATGATAACAGAACCGTAAGTGGTACCAGATTGAGAATAATCAGAAGCACCAGTAAAGTACAATGGGTATGAAGTATCATCCTCGACAAAAGTCCAACCATTAGTACTGCCTAAGTATAATAATCTGGAGGAAATGGTGAAACCTGAGGTGGTTGGAGAGGTAGTACCAGTAACAGCACCATCATCAGCAACAGTCATATACAAACCGTTACTTAATAGCATATAACCTGATTCAGTGATAACGGCAGTGACTTCAACTGCATCGGTAGCGTTAGGGAAGTAACCAATTAAGCCAGTGGCTGGATCGTAAGTTAAGGCAGTGAAAGAAGAGAAACCGGAACCATTATATTTAACATTTGGTAAGAAAGCATCAGAGTGACAACCGGTATAAGTTGGGGTAGCTAAAGCAGAAGTTGAAGACGAAGCAACAGATGAGGAAATGGCAGATGATGAGGATGAAGCAGCACAATCAGTGGATGGGTCAAATGAACCATAAGTGGAGCCATCTGGGTAAGTATCAATAATAACAGAACCGTAAGTGGTACCAGATTGAGAATAATCAGAAGCACCAGTAAAGTACAATGGGTATGAAGTATCATCCTCGACAAAAGTCCAACCATTAGTACTGCCTAAGTATAATAATCTGGAGGAAATGGTGAAACCTGAGGTGGTTGGAGAGGTAGTACCAGTAACAGCACCATCATCAGCAACAGTCATATACAAACCGTTACTTAATAGCATATAACCTGATTCAGTGATAACGGCAGTGACTTCAACTGCATCGGTAGCGTTAGGGAAGTAACCAATTAAGCCAGTGGCTGGATCGTAAGTTAAGGCAGTGAAAGAAGAGAAACCGGAACCATTATATTTAACATTTGGTAAGAAAGCATCAGAGTGACAACCGGTATAAGTTGGGGTAGCTAAAGCAGAAGTCGAAGAAGAAGCACTTGTTGATGATTCAACAGTAGAGCTTGAACTAGATGAAGTAGTAGATGAAGAGCTAGAAGAGGAACTTGTAGTCGTGGATGAAGTGGAAGTAGAACTAGAAGTAGTAGTAACATCTGTGGTACAGGTAGTTTCATCGTAGAAAGAACAGGAACCAGCGTAATCACCAACAGTGTAAACCTTGATACCAGAAACACCACTGTAAACTGTAGCATAGGCAGCATCGGCAGTTAAGACCTTTGAATAAATTGCACCATCTCTAGAGATAACAAGGGTGTATGCCTTAATTGAAGTCAAGAGTGAAGCGAATGACAAAACAGATGAGAACTTCATATTGTTTAGATTTGAACTTCGAAATTAAGTAGTATGGTGGGAGAAGTAGTAGTTAGATATTAGAGCCAAATCAGATAAAGAAATATGGGACTAGGGGATATATATATATGAGTGCTTGTTTACAATTAAAGGTGTTCAGCCAGGGTAATATTAACCACCTGGTAAAAATTTGAATACCGATTTAGGGGATATACTGGCTAGTGTGCATAGTCATTGCTCATGGTTAAGTACCCAATTGGTTCGTGAAAATGCCATCTTAGGGTTAAAATTGACTAGATTCAGAGAATATCTAAGCATGAATGTATAAAACTAGACCTGTAACTGCTGAAATGACGATAATTCCGAGTAAAAATGGATAAATACCAATTTAATGGTCAGCCATTGGTAGAACAACTATAATGTAATTGAGTTATATAATTATCTTTTTGATCACCAGGTAAGCCATAGACTTTATAGCAACGTGACGCGTTGTTTTTAGCCGGGTAGTCAGGGTAGCTTGATGTGCATGGTATAAGAAGAGACCTGGTATAATGCATATACAGTCCATGCAATGTTCCCTGTGCATAAGGTGGTAAGCATGGCCATTAACAAGTCGACAAAGATGTTGTTATTGTTGTTCGATAGTCTTTATCAAGTCAAAACAGGAATCACAAAATTCATCGCGGACGTGCAGCACCCAAAAGTCCGAGTAGCAGAGGTTGCACCCTATTATTACTCCGATCGCCGAGGACCCCGTTCTCTTCTCGGAGGATTCCTGAATCCTGGTATACTGGGGTACAGATTTTTGTCGATAAAATTTGAAATTCAGGGTAGTACACTATATCGGGATATATATTTAATCGAGTTCATTTTAATTGCCTCTACAAAAAGCAAGCTCAAATTAAGAGATTTGCCTCCAGTTAAAAGTATAATTAAGCTCATATATATGGAGATTTGTCCCCAAAGGGATAAGCGGATATGCATATAAGTTGAGGATCAATTAGATCCCATAATCATAGAAAAGAGTGTCACCTAGAGCTCTCTAAGTGTAAATTCATTCTAATATAGGAAATCAAGAATACCGATCCCCCGTCGCATATATGGTGCCAATACTACCTCGGTACTTTATATTATATATACTGCTGAAAAACACTTATTTACCTTATCCGCTACTGATAGACTAATAGATAGAAAATATTAGGAATAAAATTTAGTACTTTAAGGCTTTTGTTACATACGGGATAGTTAATTCTTTGATATTTATCAATAACTCTAAATATATGTCTATACAATTATTGTAAATTTTATTAGGAATTGTTAATTCTTAAGTGGATTAATAGTAAATGAATGAATATATCCAATCAATGAAAAAAGAGCCAGCAACCACCAAAAGATAGTTAAATGTGCGTTGGAATCATAATGCACCATTAACATACCACCGATTAAAGGAGCAAAGAAGTTAACTAGTCCTGCAAGACTCATAGCAATACCATTAACAACAGATAAATTTTCTGGGTCTGAAGAACGATGTAGCAAAACAAAAATATAAGAAAATGATAAAACACCAGCAAATTCTTTGAGCATATTAAGTAAGTAAAGTAAACCAATTGCAATAGAATAAGGAAATGAACTATATTGAGGTAATGTGTAAGCAACTAAGGGTAACATTGCGTATATTAAAGGGTAAACTAACAATGATACTTTGTATGATTTTAGAACACCCATTTTCTTGTTACAGTATGGGGAAATAATACAAACAACAACAATTCCAAAGACTCCACCAGCAGATAAAATCATACTGATTTTTCTAACACTCAAACCCATACCACCAGTCAATCCAAACGGAAATGATAACTTATCTTCATGAAGATCGTTTGAAAGGAATGACGACAAAAACCTTAAATAAGTAACAAAGTGCGCTAGCATAATTGAATGATTAACAATAATATGGATACCTTGTTTGGTGACTGATTCTTGAAGTGAACGAAGTAACGATTTGTTTTCTCTTTTAACCACTTCCACAAACGTTGTATTTTCCTCCTCCTCTTCTCCTTCTTCTTCAATAACACTCAAATCAGTTCTGTTTAAATTTTCTGTTACTTCATCTAATTCAAATTCTTCTGGATCAAAAGCCGAAAATCTAACTTGAGTCCATGGTCTAGGTTCAACCTGAAATCCTAGTCCTTTTCTTATTCTATCACCCAACAGTATACCTATATCATATCTTGATTTCAATTTATAGTGTGTTTCTTCAAAGAATAAAAATATTATAAGTGAAGCAAGTAATGTCAGAATAAAAATAACAATGTTTGGAAGAGCAAACGGATATGCTTGATTAAAAGTTTTAGGGGTTGAACTATCAGCATCTATCTGATCCAAAGGGGTCACCAATTCAGAACCGATCAAAGGACCAATAATGAAACCAACATTGAAGCATAATGCAAATGAAGAGAAAGCCAAAGCTTGATGTCTTTTTTCCTGAGCAACTTCACCAATAACAGTTCTAACTATTGCTTGATTAGCATTAAATAAGCCCTTTATGAATTTAGATATCATAACAGTTGTAAAAGATTTCGCAAAACCATAAAATAAAAATGATATGGAAAAGGAAATCAAACCAATGATTAAAACCGGCTTTCTACCCCATTTATTTGCTATTCGGCCCCAGTAGATGTTAGAGATAACCTGACAAAGACTAGTTGCTGATGCCAGATAGGCAATATACATTGAAATTTCAGTTTTACTTTTAGCCACTTTAAGATTGACAATATATGGAAAGATATATGGATATGTGGATGTATCTGCTATTGATTCAACCAACCTAAGAATAGCGATGATTGACATCTGATATATCGGAAACCCTTGGAATTGCTCTTTCAGAGATGGTCTTTCTGCCGAACTCATATTTCTGTGATGGTTCTACAACTGAATGATTTGGAGTCGAGGATAGTGATGAAATGGTTAATGGTATCATTTTTCAGAGTAAAGAACTTTAGAATAGTTGAAGAAAGTATTAAAATACAGTAAACAAGACTGAATCAGTTATCGGCTCATGTGGAGAAAATGAACCCCCGAAATAAACCAAACTTGATGCTAGTTCGGATAAAATTTGCTCGTTTCTTAATTTGATCCTCCCTTGAGATTTTCAGCCCTACCGCCGCATCTGATCTTACGTCAGCATTAATTGTCGACTGGAAAAGAACTTAGATATCCTCGATCCCACGTC